>JAPSGF010000206.1:68532-236078 GCA_035772895.1 Perdix hodgsoniae
AGATAGATAGATAGATAGATAGATAGATAGATAGATAGATAGATAGATAGATAGGAAAATAAAGAAAGAGAAAGAGGTAAGTAGATATATATATGTTACTGCCTAAGGATCCAATGATGGAATCTTCAGTTCTTTGATCCAAAAGTGAAAGGTCGATGTGGGGCCTCTCCCAATACAGAGCCAGCAGCTCTGGGTTCTTAAGGGGTGGTGCCATTGTTCATACATGCTCTGCTTAGGTCCAAGAATTTTCCTGAAATGGGTAGAAGGCATTTTTTGAGGTCTCAGCTGGTAAACCAGGTGAAGCATCCCCAAAGGGTGCCTGACTTATTTGATCCTGTCTCCATGTGTGCTCGGTTTTGGAGATGTAAGGAACCTGAGCACAGCCTTCAATAAGGCCCTCTAATCATAACCCCACCACAGAGCATGGGTTGCACGTTTTGAGACAAAACCTTTCATGTTCCATATGTATGTTCTTCAACAAGTACTTGTCAGTGGTGCCAAATTCCATTCATTCTTCATTCTTCATTTCCCACTTCAGACATCATCATACATATGGGGCAAAAAAATGCTAGTGAGAGTTAATTAAGACTAGATTTCACACTGGGTAGATCCAGCTGAGGACAGCCTGAAAGAATATAAAGCAAGGCTGAGAACTCTGCTTTTGTGCTCTCAGTGGACCCGGCTGGGAAACAGTGCAAGAAACGTATCTGGGATCTAGGTAGAAAAAATGTGACCTGATTGAACTGATATTTCATGACAGGTCTTATCAGCCAGCACAGCATTAGATATGAACCATTTCATAGAAATACAGAAATACAGGATGTCTTGGATTGGAAGAGACCTCAAGGATCTTCAAGTTGCAACCTCCCTGCTGCAGGCAGGGTTGTCAACTGTCAGATCAAGAACTAGATCAGGTTGCCCAAAGGCCCATCCAGCCTGGTCTTGAATGTTTCCAGGGAGAGAGCATCCACAACCTCTCTGGGCAACGTGTTCCAGCACCTCACCACCCTCTCTGTGAAAAACTTCCTCCTGCAATCTAGTCTAAATTTTCCCTTTTAAAACTGGTCCTCCTTGTTCTATCACTTCCTACCCATGTAAAATGTTGATTTTCCTCCTGTTTACAATCTCCCTTTAAATACTGGAAGGCTGTAATGAGGTCTACTCTGACCCTTTACTTCTTCAGACTGAACAAGCCCAGCTCCTTCAGTCCATCTTCATAAGGGTTCTGCTCTACCACTCTGATCTTCTTCATGGCCCTCTCCAAAATCTCAACATCTTTACTGAGCCGGGGGCCCCAGACCTGGACGCAATACTCCAGATGGGGCCTCATGAGGGCAGAGTAGAGAGGAACAACCACGTCCCTCTTCCTGCTGTCCACCCTTCTTCTAATGGAGCCCAGGATACTGTTGGCTTCCAGGCTGCAAGTGCACACTGCTGGCTTCTCAGCAGGGCTACTCTCAAAGAGTTCTTCTCCTAGTCTGGATACATATCTGTGATTACTGAGACTCAGGTGCAAAACCTCGCACTTCATTTTGTTGAACTTCATTAGATTCACGCAGACCACCTTTCAAATTTATCAGGGTCTCACTGGGGGCATCCCTTACTTCTGCTGTATCAACTGCATCGTTCAGCTTGGTGTCACCAGGAAACTTGCTGAGGGTGCACTTGATCTCATCGTGGATGATATCAATAAAGATTTTGAAGAGTACCGATCCCAAGACAGATCCCTGGAGGACACTGATCATCATGGATTACACCTGGGCATAGAGCCATTGACCACAACTCTTCTGGCTGCAGCTTTCCAACTAATTCCTTATCTGACGGATAGTACACCCTTCAAATCCATATCTTTTCAATTTAGAGATAAGGATGTGGTGGGGGACCATGTCAAAGGCCTTGCAAAAGTCCAGGTAGATGACATCAGTTGCCTTTTCTTTGTCCACTGATGCCAACACTCCATCACAGAAGGCTACAAGATTGGTCAGGCATGCACTTCTCCTGGTGAAGGTGTGCTGTCTGTCTCAGATCACCAGCTTGTCACTCATATGCTTTAACATGTCTTCCAAGAGGATCTGTTCCATTATCTTTCTAGGCATAGAGGTTAGGCTCACAGAAAATTAAGGCAGCTGCATTTAATATTTTCCAGACCTGTAGTTGCTGCTGTGGTTGGTGCTACATAGCTCATCTCATTATTGCTTGATAGCCCTGGAAATAGGGCAAAGAGGGTACGCATTGGCATGAGGAAAAAATTATGGCCATTGTCTTGGCAGCCTGGAAAGGCAGAATGAAGACAAAGGAAGGTGTGGCATAGAGAGAGGGGAGATGTGGGTGGTACTTGGTGTGGGTGGTATTCGGGCTACGGTGGGTGGGAGCTACAGGGGGTGGTTCTGGGTGGTGCTTAATGGGTCACGGGTCACAGGGCGGTCGCGTGTCACGGTATATAAGCAAGTGTTGCATAGCAGTAAATCAGCACTTGAGCTACATACTGGGTCATGCGTCTCTCGTGTCCCTGTGCCGGGTTGGGGCGCAGGTGGTAATGGCACTGATGCGGTGTTGTTAACTGGGCATGGGTTGCGAGGAGGTTAGCAACAGAAAGACATAAAGAGAGGGACAAGGCCATATTCATAACAGCGTCCTAATGTCTCAAAATGCTGTTGTAACAGCCTTTGTGTGCCCAAGCCTTGAAACAGACATCCTTGACACATCAGCGTTCCACCAGTGGAGATTGCACTCCCACAGTGCTGGTGTATGTAGGTGTTGGACTTTGGAGATGTTTCTAGATTCCCTGTCACTCAAAAGTAGAACGCTATCTTAAAAAATTTTCAGGCATCCTAAAAAAAAGGTTTATTTTTCAAACATTCTTTTTTGATGTGCAGAAATATAGTTATTTTAGTTAGAAATATAGTTACTCAATTCTTTAACAAATGGCTAAGGTCTCACGATACATTGCACTTTCTGATAGACTGTGCATTTTCCATTGCTACATAAAGTCAGTCATCACTAAGAATGGTGGTGTTGCAAACCATACTCACATCCTTGAGATTCTGCCTTGGAAGGTAGAATAACTGCATAGCAGTGCCTTGACAATGTGATGATCCCCTCATTTCTGCCATGGCACTCTACTTACATTTCTTTCAGCTTACAGCTCACAGAGGATACTCCAAAACACACAGTGCTGACTTCTTTACAGAGTAGAAGAAATGCTAGCAGCTTTCTGAAAGTCCTGTGGGGAAACAAATCTTATCTCATGCTTAATTTTTGGTGAGTATATCCCAGGGAAAGGGTGAAGTGAGTCAAGGCCAGAGTCTTGCTTCTCTCATTTAACTAATAATGCACAATTAAAATAAACCTTACTGTGTAAATTCTGCCTTGGGACTCTTCAACAAAAGACCTACCTCGTAAGCCAATAGACCTGTAAAAGAATCACAAGAATCATGCCTACAACATTCTCATTTTGCAAAAGAGGAAGGACTCCTTTGCCTTATGGATCTACCAAACACTAACCTTGATACAGCTCCCCAGCAGAACCACACCTTCCAAATAGGCCTACTGCTGCTTTTACCAGCACTCCTGCATAGTAATGTTTTCAGGTAAGTGATTATGGGGTAAATATGGCTGCATTGGAATCAGTGCAAAAAAAAACCCTTATAAAAAACATACTTATAAAGCCATCTTTGTGAAAGTCTTATATACATCGTATCACAGCTTCAAAGAGTGGAAATAATAATCCAAACTATATTTATGAAATAATTCATATTGTGATAATACTAATGCTACAGTGTACCATGTAATACCCTTATTACTGAATAAAAAAAAAAAAAATTAAAAAAAAAAAAGTTGAACAGATGTTTAAGTGGATTATGTCCGAATTTCTTGGAGAATTATTTGCTTTATTGTTAAACTGTGGATGGGGGCTGACTACAGAGAAATTTCTTAGAATGTATTATTCAGTTCTACAATAATTTTGAATTAAGATTACTGAAAGATGAAATTGCGCTAATATATTGTAAAATAAAGTTTAGGAGACAAACAAGCCAACGTTTTGATCTAAGGAGGTGCATGTCAGCTGCAATGATCACTATGTTCCAGTGAGTGGCAGCTGAGTACGGTCTTTGAGTGAGGAACAGCTCCCCCCCTCGGTTCTTGGCCTGGGTAAACCTTCCCTCCCACCACATTCCAGTGGGAATACCTGAACAAACATTGTGGAACCCAGGATTTCCAGAGGGAAGACAGCAACCCAGCAGAGATCTTTCCTTAGGGGGACTCACCTGCAAGACTTCGAATAATCTTTCCTGTTTTCTTTGCAAGGGAGCAAGGAGGATCCTGGGGACCAACACGCTGGTGAGTATCATGTGTGTGCCTGAGAAGATGATGGATCAGATCCTCCTGGATGACAGGTGAGATCTCATGAGGAATGAGCGTGTGATCCAAGAGAGCCAGCATGGCTTCACCAGTGGAATGTCATGCCTAAGCAATCTGGTGGCCTTCTATGATGGGGTGATGGCGTTGGTAGAGAAAGGGAAGGCGACCGATGCCATTTACCTGGAGTTGTGCAAGGCCTCTGACATGGTCCCCCATCACATCCTTATCCCCAAATGGGAGAGATGTGGATTTGACCTTATCCATCTGGTGGATAAGGAATGGGTTGAAAGGCTGCAGACAGAGGTTGGTAATCGACAGTTCTGTGTCCAGTTGGAGGCCAGTAATGAGTGGTGCCCCCCAGAGGACTGTCTTGGGACTGGTGATCTTTGACTTTGTCAGTGACACCGATTATGGAATTGAGTGCACCCTCAGTGAGTTTGCTGATGACACCAAGCTGAATGGTGTGGTTGACACGGTGGAGGGAAGGGATGCTGTTCAGAGGGAGCTCAACAGACTCAAAACTTGGGCCTGGGTGAATCTAATGAGGTTCAACAAAGTGAAATGCAAGGTTTTGCACTTGGGCCAGAGGAATCCCAGGCATCTATACAGATTGGGAGGAGCAGTCCTTGAGAGTAGCCCTGCAGAGAAGGACCTGGGGGTTCTGGTGGATGAAAAACTGAACGTGAGCCAGCAGTGTGCTCTTGCAGCTTGGAAAGCAAATGGTACCCTGGGTTCCATCAGAAGTGGGCTGGCCAACAGAGGGTGGGAGGTATCTGTCCCTCTCTACTCTGCTCTTTCTGAGGCCCCATCTGGATGGAGTACTGTGTCCAGGTCTGGGCCCCCCCGTATGAAAAAGACAGGAAACTGTTAGAGGTGGTCCAGGGGAGGGTCACAAAGGTGATCAGGGAGCTGGAGCACCTCCCCTATGAAGATGGACTGGGCTTGCTCAGCCTGGAGAAGAGAAGGCTGCAGTGCGACCATCACAACCACAGCTTTGCTGATGATTTTCATGACTTTACAGATTTTTAAAGCTTTGCGTGTAAATTTTCTTGATGAACGATGCAGCAGCATTTTGTCAAACATGAGTTGCTGACAGCAATTGCATCGCCTTCCAATAACTTTTGTAAGTCCCCCTTCTTTAGCAGTTGTCACCGGGGCACCATCAGTATCTGTACCAGAAATGTTGACAGAGGTTAAAGAAAACTGCTTTAACACAATTGTTACTGCTTCACACAAATCAAGAGATTGAGTTGTGTCTTTTAATGGCAGCAAAGAAATAATTTCTTCAGTGACATTATACTTGTTATCAATACCGCTCTTGAAAATGGCACACTGAGCCATGTCTGTAGCATCAGTACTTTCACGTGTCACCAAAACATAAGACTTGAAATTACCAGCTTCACACTCTAAATTTCTTTTAACAGTTTCCTATTTCTTCAATAGGTTTGGCCATAGTCCAGTGAGACACACTGATTTTAGAAAGACCTGCTTTTTTATAAAGACACATTATATCTGCCATGCTTTTAGTATGCTGCTTAATAAACTCATTGTCAGTAAATGGCTTTGATTTTTTTTGCATTGATTCGCTACCACAGAACTAGCTTTTACAGCAGAGTCCATTTGAGGTGTAACCTGTTAAAAAAGTTGTTGTTGACATGACAGACTTTTTCAGCTCCACGATTTTGACTTCATGAAGCATTCCTTAATATCAATTGAATTTAGTAGCATGTGTCTGCACATTATCTTTTCAAATAGTAATCTTTGAAAATGGACACAATTTCCTTCCAAATTAAGTATATTGCCATAATGTTTGTCTTGAAAATAAAATATTAAACTGTCCATTCTTCTTCAAACATTCTTCCTCCATCCACAATTCTTCTTTTTCTTTTTCTTTTTTTCTTTTTCTTTTTCTTTTTCTTTTTCTTTTTCTTTTTCCTTTTCTTTTTCTTTTTCTTTTTCTTTTTCTTTTTCTTTTTCTCTCTTTTTGAGACAACATTATTTATTTAGGTTGAAATATGAGTATCAGCAATCACATTGTACTCAAGTGGCACAAGCACATGCCACACGTAATACACATGGATTTCAATTCAACTGTGTGTCTGTGGCAGGTGCAAGAAGCCAGCACTGCCCTGCCATGGTTACAGCCCAGGCAGTGCCCAGTGTGCACCAATGTTTGGATGTTGCTGAGTGATGGATGTGTGCCCAGGCTGCACCATGCTGCTTGGTGGGGCAGAGCCGCTGCCAAGATAGTGCAAGGCAGGGGGCACATTCAGTAATGGCCATAATGGGCCTCATGTAGGCTGTGGGCTGCAGGTTGGACATGCCTGGTCTAAACTAATGTTCATCAAGGAAAAACTGTTTGTCTCCCTTCTCCTGACAGTTATTTTTCTAGTGTAAATGGCTGCCACTCCTGGGCACTACCGCAACAGACAAAAAACCTCAGAACACCCAGTAGCCAGTAATTAATGCGCCTTTTTGATTATTTTATCACATGACAGCAGCTCTGATGTGGTGAAGCTGCCCTTGCAGTAGGACTAAACTATCCCAGCATAGGCTTCCTAGTACTCCAGCTGACAAAACAAAACTGTCTGAGACCAAGTTGTCCATTTTCCTTCTCAGCAATGATAGTTCATCAGATTTGCAAATCAGTATGACAAATACTGATGTTGCAAATTAGAGAGGTAAAGCTCAGGTGTAAAGTCCATTTCATCAGTTTCGCAAATTATGGCTCCTCTGTTTCACACTAAGTCAGCATAGCAGACTGAATTAAGCAGATTGCTGCCTTAGCGAAAATTGCAGCGTAATACTAAAAAGTCAGTATTTTATACGGAACAAAATGTTTCAATTAAACAAATAAAACAAAGTCTTCCCAACAAAAACAACTGCAAAAAATTTTCACCAAGCCCTCAGTGATTTTAGTAAGGAGAAATTCATACAGGAGTCTATGCTGATCCTAAAAGTTTATAGGCCCAGGCATGAATGGAGACTGCCACGTGAAAAAAACAAGTCTACATTCATTATCATGAAGTGTAGTTGACCTTTGGTATCTCCATGAGTTTAATTCCTTTATGCCATCAGAAAACTCAACCTGATTTTGATTCAGTCACTTCCAAACCTGTATAAACTAATCTGGGGAAAAGGCAAAGTAATGTAAGAATGTTCACACTGGGAATTAAGCCACTTCAATGAAATGAAATTAATTTTAAATATTATAAAATAGCAGGAAAATGTCTTTCTATGGACAGATTCATGAACAGTGAATTGGCACAGTCTTACTCTCAACTAAAACTGAAACATTCATTTTCTTAATGATTGTAAGGTGCTCAGAATACTGAATTCCCATTGCTTCCCTTAATCAGATTTGAAAATAGAAACAAAATACAAGGATTTGTGTAAGCCAGAACATTGTTTTTAAGGATGTAACACAATAGGGAGTTTGGAGAACAGTGACAAATTTGTCACATCTGAGGCTGGTGAGCCTCACCTCTGTGCCTGGGAAGACAATGGAGCAGATCCTCCTGGTTACCATGCTATGGCACATGAGAGACAAAGAGATGATCCTAGACAGCCAGAATGGCTTCAGAGAACCACAGAATCATGGAATGTCTGTGATTCTGTGATTCTGACTGGAGCACCTCTCCTATGAAGAAAGGTTGGGGAAATTGGGCTTGTTTAGCTTGGAGAAGAGAAGGCTCTGGGGAGACCTCACTGTGGCCTTCCAGTACTTGAAGGGAGTGTATGAACAGGAATGGGTACAACTGTTTATGAGGGTGGATAAGGATAGGACAAGGGGGAATGGTTTTAAACTGAGACAGGGAAGGTTTAGGTTAGTAATGAGGAGGAAATTCTTCACTCAGAGAGTGGTGACACACTGGAACAGGTTGCCCAAGGAGGCTGTGGATGCCCCATCCCTGGAGGCATTCAAGGCCAGGCTGGATGTGGCTCTGGGCAGCCTGGGCTGGTGGTTGGTGACCCTGCACATAGCAGGAGGCTTGAAACTGGATGATCGTTGTGGTCCTTTTCAACCCAGGCCATTCTACAATTCTATGACTTATCTATTTAACAAAAAGTGTTCCCATGAACCACTGTGCATTACTCAGCAGGTCTGCAGCAATACTGTGGATGCTGCTCAAGGTTGTGAGATTTTATTATATATCTGAAATGCACACAAATTTCCTTGGCAAGATCTGTGAGACTGTCCCATTCTAGTATGGGAGGTTTGGAACGAGCTAATGTTTTTTTTTTTTGTGATGAATATTTTATTCACACACACAAAAATGCTGATTGGTAATTGTAAATTTATCCTGTAATTACCAGGCAACTTTCAAGCTATTTTCAAGTGACAGAAAAGAGTATGTTAAACATGTAAGTTTTAAACATTTTGTAAAGATACTTCAATTTTTCAGTTCCTCAGTCTAGAAAGCTAACTGAGCACTCTTTAATGGAGTTTGCAGCATTCCAGTTTGCACTGGTGACATAAGCACATTAGAAACTAAAATTACCTTTATTTCTGGATGAAAACATAGTTTCTTAAAAAGCCTAAGTAGCAGAAACAACCATTTCTTTCATGTATTTTACATTTTAAAGAGAAAAATTCTTAACATTGTCTTTAGAAGAAGATGACTAATAAGTTTTGATGAAAAAAAGAACATAAGCTCCTTTTTACATCTATACTGAGGGCTGAAGACTTCTTCTAGGGTCAATGCTCCCATTTAGAAGAGCCATTGATCAGCTTTTTCCATGTAGCCTTTTTTTTTCATCTTTTCATTCTAAATGTTGAACAAGATCTAGTTTTGGTTTTGTAGGATGGTGCAAGCATTCTTCTGAAAATATAAAGGATTCAACTATATGAAAGACTGAAACCTAAGAAATGGAACTGACAGTAATTAGTCTTTTATGTGTTCCTATGCTCTTCTACTTCATACAAGGGTTGTGCTAATTGCAGGGATACTGAGTGAATATTAATTCTTCACATAGTACAATAAAACTACTCCTTTAAAGTGCATCTACTTTTTTTTTTACCAAAAAAAAAAAAAAAAGAAGAAAAAGAAAAACCTTTATTGCTCAAAGTGACAAGTAATTCGATAAAAGAGTCTATTAAGGCACTGCAAAGCCAGAAGGAGGAAACAGAAGTCAGGTTGTGGGAATACAAGAAAAACTGTTCAGAGCAGAAGCTGTGGATCAAGATAAACAGCATGAGAACCAAGGACACCTCTAGAAGAAGAGAGAATGTCTCATGGCTCTGATTGGATATGCGCCTGCGTGAACGGTCAAAGAGTATTTTGTAGAATGCTCTGTTGACACGTAAAGGTGGATGGGAAAGTTGTAGGGGGGGTGGGAAAGCTAGAAAAAGAAAGCTTGTGAAGGTATATAAGTGATGTGAGAACTTGTAATAAACAATTTGGATCATTCGCATCTGAGTCCGTGCATCAGATGCTGCATCAGGTGATAAAAATCATTTCACAAAACAGAATTTGCTTCCCCTGAAATGAAGGCAAACATTTTCAAGTGCCATTTTTTTATAAAAATTTCCATGTTCATTAAAATGAATAACCAAATATTGTAAGATAAGCTTTGTGCAACTTATATTGTAAAATATAAACACCAAACAAACAGAAAAAAAAATAAAAAACCCCCAAACCAAAAAACAACATTTTTTTTAAATTAAAGAGACAAACGTCTACTCTATGTAAACACCCAGGTGCATTTCCACTGGGTTTTCCACTACTCAAGATGTCCCAGGGCAAGTTTTAGTATTGGCACCACTAACTTTTCTTCAAAAGGCATTTGCATAGCAAAAGCCCATCCATAACACGAGTAATCAAATTATGGGCACTCACGTAAGTCCCCAGTGTGGTCACCGTAGCCACTGAAATCTTTAGCAGAAACAAATCCACTGATCAATGCATGGAATATGGAATATATGTGGCTTAGAAGAATAATACATACAGAAAAATTCTCACATTAGCACTTCAAATTAAACCTTGAGTTCCCACCCAGCAACTCACTGAGCACAAATTCATATTCTCCATATGATTACCAAAGTATCTGTGATGCTTATATGTGAGACTTTGAAGTAGCTGTGCTGTCCCCAAAATTAAGTATTTTAATCCAGTATGCAAAGAACCAATATACACACAGAGGCAAGATATTTAGTTCATTTCTGTATAGCTGTGGATCCTACGTGGCTCAGCTACACAACTAGAATACTTTCTCCATAGTACAGGATTTCTTTTATAGACCAAAACTGCAAAATTATTTATCTTTAAGTAGACTGATGACATTTACCTACATGAATGGCTAGCTCCGCTTTTTCTGATTTTTCAGTTTCTAATTCCTGTGATTAATGCTAAAAATTAATGCCATTTGCAGCTAGTATATTCTAGGCAACTCTTCTTCATACCAAGCCAAGCACAATAGACATCTTCTTTCAGTAGGTTGGTTGATTTGTTTCCTTTAGACATCATCTGTTTTCATCACAATATTCACAAAATGCTACATGCTGTCACACTTGTCATATGGTAGCTAAGGTAATACCAAATACCTGTATCCTCAGTACAGAAGTTTTATACCAAGGTTGTCATCACAGAGATAAGTATAGTTTACAGTCTACTCCCACACAATCACTATGCATGTTTATTCTCATTATATGTTGTTTTACTGTAATTCAGCCTTTCTTATTTGGTGTACTCCTACTACTTCCACACTATTTTCACAATAGTTGTTATAACTATAACCTGATATCCACCTCCCTTAAAAGAAAATACATATTTATTAACCCAACAATTTGCAACTCAAAAAAGAACCACAAATGACCTGTTCTGCTCAAAGGAATTATTAATTAAGAACCATCCCCGAGAACTTTAGGTCAATAAGAACTTTTCCCTGTGATAAGGATGGGATCATATTCCTTTTATCTTGGAGTATTGTTGTAGTGTGCCCTCCCACAACTTCCTCCTTTGGTCTGACTGCTACTCATAGGGCCTTTTCAGGCAGATAGTGAGCACAATACTAGTTACAATCAGAATCTTGCTAAGAAAGATAATAAACACAAATTCGTCTCAAACTGAGTGCTGAAAGAACTGATGGCGGATACTTAGTTCAACAGCTGAGGGCCAATTGAGCATGTGGCAAAAAATACAACTTTGAGTCAACCATCTTATCCCACAAAGTGAGCAGCCAAGCAAGCCTTGAACTCTCCTGCATGGCAGCTAGCTGCATGATAGGATCTCCCTTTGAGTATAGACAGCTCTTGAGTTTACACCTGCTGTAAAGATCCCTTACACCCTGATGCCAAGTCTCCTTGCTGATACAGAACCTCAGTAAGTGATTAATAGTTTGTGTAAGCTTTGTTAGCTTTGTTAAGATTGTATCTTAGATTGATAGTGCACATATAAGCTCTTAGACGTAAACCTTTGACCAAGTTTGGGTCTAGCAATAGACTGAGCTGCACCCAGGCCCTTTACCTCCATTGTTCAAAGTATTAAGACAGCAAAGGGCTGTACTCTGAACCTTGTGACTCAACAGGAAGGTCTTCTGGATGAGCATGTTTAACCCTACCGTTTATGCAGTAAAGAATTAAGTGCAGTCTGACATCTCTGTCACTGTACTCTGCCATCTAAGTCACTGTCCTATTTATGATTAAGCTAAATCACTATATGATTTCAATAAACATACTGTTGCTTCTCCCTTACGACCGAAGCAGTTTCCATTTGTAACAAGTATGCACTCAATCTCATCGCTACCACAGAAAAGGCACACTCTATGTGGAGATGCATCATTTCAATTCAAAAATTTTTGTAGTCACAGGTATGTAAGCATTTTATTTTGTTTAAAATATACAGTGCCTATTCTTTCATGCAAAGCTCTGTAGAGATCCCAGACATTTATTGAGCACTTAACAGGCGATAATGAAAGTTAATCCCATAGGCCTTTAGCAAATGTGAAAATAATGGACAGTGCCATGGTTTTATGATTTTTGTTATCAGTATTCCACATCATAACATCATAACATCATGTAGTGCTCTCTCATTTATTTGATTTATTATCTTCAATTCCAATTATACTGTACTATATTGTATTACAGCATGTTATCTTGCATTTTGATATCATTTTTAGTAAATTAGTTTGTTTCTCCTCAGATCATTGTCGCTGTTTTGTTTCTAGGCCCATCTGCCTACCCTTTTCCCTTTTCCAGGACCTGGGTCTGTGGGTACCCTCAGCCCACTAGTCATGGAATGGGGCTGAACCAGCTTGTAAGATGTTGACAGGACAGGAAACCATCCATTTCTGTTACCTACTCTGTCCACTTTTTCCAGTAAGATTGTGCCCAGGAGCGTATTCCTCAGGACACCTCCTCTTCTGAAAATTCAAGTGATGCAATTTCATGGGAAAGAAAAATGGATAGAGATTTCAAAAAACCTAAAACTCAAATTTCTCATTACATTTTCTATAGCTTCCTAAATCCATTTTGCTTTGAAATGACCTGGGTATCAGGTATGATTTGAAATGGTATCAGGGTGATTTGAAAGTACTGCTACTACCAGTTCATTATTTCAAGTGTGGAGGACAGATCTGAAGTATATACATAAACATCTCATCCTGAGTTTGCCAAGTGTCTCGAACAGGCAATACAGAGACCTCTCTTTTACTAACATGAGAAAGAGTCCTTCAAAGTACAGTATAGTCACTCACTAGATTGTCCATTGCAACACCAGTGACATCAGCATAGAGTTCAGGCTCCACTAGCTCAGGAACCTGCAGAACTCTCTGGTCATTGCTGGTCTTCATAGCTGTTTGTAGGCTCTGGATCAGGTCTGATGGAGAAGGCCGGTCAGTTGCATTCCACTGCCAACAAGACTTCATGATGTTGTACCTGTAAGATGAAGAAGTAGAGAGGAGCTGGAAATGAAAAATACCAAGAAAAAATTTACCTCATATGTAAAACATCTAGAGACCTCCTCTTTTTCTGCTTCACAGAAGGTTCTTTCAGCAAAACCTGTAACTACATAATAATGTGTGGGGAAAAAGGCAGACATTCAGCTGTTTGCCAGGATGTCATCTCTGAGTAAAGGAAAAGGGGAAATGATTACATTCGACATTTCCTTTTGAAACAACAAATGAGTACCCTATCAATTAAAAAGTCTCTGAATATTAAAAAAATAATAACATTAAAAGTCTTCACAAGAAGAAACAATGTCTCATATCTTCCCTGTGTTTGCTTCATTCATTTCAGAGATAATTCAGCACTTACAGGAGAGTGATTACTCTAGAATAGTCCTGTACCTTGCAGAGAAGCAGAGGAGCAACAAAATTTAAAGGCAGAAAAGAAAGCAGAAACAAGAACAATTTTCAAAGCAGGTAAGAGTGGCAGTCGAGGTTTCATGCAGGAGAATCCAATAAGATGCGGCAGGCATGAGAACAAGTTTTCTCAACTAAGAAGATACAGTTTTGTACAGTCTAGACTTAGAAATCTTTAAGATACAGTTTTGCATTCTACATTCCCATTTATCTCTACAAGTATCTCAACTGTACTTAAAGCAAGTGGCTTACATGGCTTGCTGGCAGCTTGAGGGCTGTTTCATAATGTTTCGTCTCTGCAGGTATGGCAAGATGTCAGAAGGTCGTACCTCAGGATATGGTGGATCACCTCGAAGGTGAAAGAAAAATAGCAGAAAAGCTATAAGGTAAAGGTCACAGGCAGCAGCTTCAGTATAAGAATGACATCTCTGCCTAATAAAATATATTCTCTTGTTCTTTCGGTTGAAACTGACAGAAAACCTAAAAACATGTCATGAGTTTGCATGTCAGAAAAAATATAGGGTTTTAAAAATTTATTTATTATTTAAATTAGCCTCAATTTTGCATTCTTAAATTTCAGATTTTTAGTCTTGTTAATTTGTTGCTAACTTCTATATTAAATTTTTTTTTACTACATCTTCTTACCTAGTGTAATCATTTCATACAGCAGAATTCCAAAAGACCATCTGTAAGAAAAGAAAACAAAGTAATATTAATTTTCTGTTCCAGCAAGCTAGCTAGCTTAAACACATACAAATGATTAGTTGTGTTCTGCAGAAATGAGAAGGTATGAGATGTAAAGTTAAGCATTGTGGTGGGAACAGTTAAGTCTTGCTGTGAACTTCAGGACATGAAATAATTATACATAAAGAAGCGAAAGAGACAGGTCTGACAGACAGATGAAATTCTAGTTCAGAAATAAAATCATACATGTCTGCCTTGATGCTAGGGGGGTTCTTTAGAAGCCGCTCTGGTGCCTGCCACTTTACTGGCACCATTTCTGTGACTGAGCTGGCACCGTATGTATGAGCTTTATAGGCCAGCCCCAAACCACAGAGCTTGGCAGTGAAGTTGTGCTGAAGTAGGACATTCCTGGCAGCGATGTCACCATGGAACAACTTCTTCTGCTCAAGGTAAGCCTAAAAAGTTGGAAAAGGAAGAGACTATGATCATTTTAAAAGTAATTCTAGTTGGCAGAAATTTTTAATGAGCTTGCACCCATCCTCCACAGTGCAGAGCAGAGGTATAGGCCCATCAAATCAATACAAATATATTTGGCTCAGTTTTAACAAATGGCATCCTCACTGCCTAAGTAAAGTATGAGCTTGTGTTACAATCAAACAAGAAGCAAAAAAAACCCAAGCAAATCTGAGCAGACTTACCAGAGCTGCCGCAACTTGTTGTCCAACTTCATATACTTGCCTTTCAGTGAGATCGTAAGGGATACCATCCACTGCCATTACATCCTAGAGACAAAAAGTAGACATTAAGTTACAGATGTAAAGTGCTGGGGAATGTGTCTCCTTTTAATCTCATAAAATGAGTATTATGTAATGATATACTTTACTGGCTAATTTCACAGATTAGTCATAAACTGACTGAAATATAACAGCATATGAATGGGTGATGTTCATGATAGATGATAAGGTATGATAAGGTATGATAAGATGTTGGGTAAGATAAGGACAGCTGAGACTGGTGGGTAAACTGAATAATGGAAAACAATTTAATGGCTTAGACAAAAATGATCAGAATGACAGTGGAAAATGACAATTCATACATGAGTGAAAGAACCGTAACGAATTAGAAAAGCACATCTGTAACACACAAATGAATATCTGGGATGAGATTATCAACCCATCTCTTACTCTCTTTCCTCTAACAGTGACCCTGGCTGGATACCCAAATGAGAGAGAGAGAGAAAAAAAAAAAGCATATGTTGCTTTTCCTAAGTAGTCTTCTGGCCCTAGTTATTTTCAGTCTAAGGACTTCTCGAAATGGTTAGGATCTCAACATGTTCAGTAACCTTCACAGTTATCTTCCATTAATTTATTCAGTCTTGTCTTGAACCTGTAAAAAGCTTCAGTAGCCATACCCCTCACTGAACAGGAATTCCATTAGTCAAATCCCCACTTTGTGAAGAACTATCTCCACTAGTTTGCTTTGACCATGGCACTTACTAGCCTTATTTGTTATCACCTTGTCTTTCTGCTGAACAAGACAGAAAGCAGTCTCTCTTATTTAGAATATCAGATGTGGAAGAAAGACAGATTTATACAGAGACATAACAGTGTTTTGTTTCTATGCCTTTCTTACTAATTTTAAATATTTCTGGATTTTTTATTTTTTGCGTCTTCATGAGAGTATATGTGTACATAGAATCAGTCCCATGATTTCACATCTCATCAGCAATAGGCTGATATCATTATGTACTTTAAGTCAAGATTGCTCTTTTACATGTGTATCATTTTATTTTTAGCTATGCTGAATTTTGTTTCTTTTTATTCATTAGTTACTCAATTTTGAAAGATTCTTCTGCAAATGCTCAAGCCCTTGCTATTCTCATCACCAGTCATGATAACCTCACTTGCAACTCTTTTGCTAGGCTACTGACTGAGAAGCACCAGGTCCTAGTATATTTCCTAGCAGAGCTTCATGGGTGACTCCCTCCAGTGCAAGTACTAACCTTTCTCACCTGTATTCCATTAGTTGTCTTTTAATCATTTTGTTATCATTCAAAGACTTTCTCCCCATCTTTACAACTACTCTGCTGCTCTAAAAGCTTTTAGAGTGGAACTTCCATTTAATCTTTTGGGAAAAAAGTATGCATCGGTGTATCAGTTCTCCCAGTGCCTGCTTAACCCTTCAAAGAATTCCACTGGTCTGCAAAGTCAGACTTCTTACAAAATGTCAGCTTCTCCGAACTATAACTCACCTATTCAAAATGCATTGGTTCTATTCCGGTTCAGAACTTCATGGAGCTTCTTTGGGGATGGAAATGGTTTAGACTGATACAGATGGATGCATGTAGAGATTATAAGAATCTTCTATGACTTACACACAGATATGTAAATGAGCAATTTTAAGAAGATATGCTATCATCATTTTTTTTTTACTCACCTTACGACATGTCCATAGAAACTTTAGCAGGTCACCAAGAGATACATCTTCCATTACCATATAAAGTGGGAATCGATCTATACAGCATCCAACCAATTTAACCAGGTTCTCATGATAGCCAAGATTTTGATGGAATTTAATCCTTCCCAGGAAATCCTTTACTTCCTGGGGACTAACCAGGTCTGAAAGAATCAAAGAAACCCAAGTCCACCACCACACAGAAGCAGCAAAGAACAGAGCAGTTAGCTTGAAATGACAGCAGTCTTCTTCAATATTACTACAATGCCACTTCAGTGGACTGATTAACATATTAGTATGTCACTGAACACAGCTCGATCTGTAATGATTACAGAATTCTGCCTTTGACACACAGATCTGTACCAAACTAGGTTCTCCTCCATGTGCTTTACCTTGTAAGGCTTTCAATATGACACTCTTAGTCTTCCCCGAGTTCCCAGTTTCCAATTCTGCTCTGTAGATGCTCCCATTGCGGACATGTTTTACTATCTGCAGACTGCCTAGTGAGAGTTTTTCTCGTGGTATCTGCAGTTCTTTCAGAGTGAAGGATGCAGAACTTAACAGGATCTCCGTAGATATCTCATTCAGCTGTATACAGTGGTTCTCTTGTGAACTGGATTCCTGCTGGTTCTTGTTGTTCGCTGACAAATCCAAATACATGTGAACCACAAAAACAGACATGAACCCTTGTAGTAAGTGGCAATACCAATTATTCTGTTGTCTTTGATTTTGCTCCACACTATTTTTGGAAATCAGGAGGAAGGAAAGAAAAGCTATTGCATCTTACTGATCCCAGACCTGGAAGAGGTGAAGGACTTTATCTCACTCCCTAATTGACAAAAAGGAAGAATGAGTTTGGAAATCTCTTCTAGATTTAACTATGCAAACTTTCTTTCTGGAAAAGATACATCTGTAATTGATTCTTGTGATGAAGAAACAGCCATTTTCTTTTATTACCAGCTAGAATCATAGAATCATTGAATCACCAAGGTTGGAAAAGACCTCCAAGATCATCAAGTCCAACTGCCCACCTATCAACAATATTTCCCACTCAGTACAAAATTTAAATGTCTCCTGAACACCTCTAGGGCCAGTGACTCTATCACATCCCTAGGAAGCCCATTGCAGCACCTGACCATTGATTTGGAGTTTTTTCCTAACATCCAATTTGAATCTCCTCTGGCACAACCTGAGATCAGTCCCTCTAGTCCTATCACTAGTTACATAGGAGAAGAGGCAGACCCTCACTTCACCACAACCTCCTTTGATGTCGCTATAGAGAGCAATAAGGTCTCCCCGAGCCTCCTTTTCTCCAGACTATTCCCAGTTTCCTCAGTTGCTCCCCTTAAGACTTGTGCTCCAGACCCCTCACCAGCTTCATTTCCCTTCTCTGCACACGCAGCAGGGCCTCAGTGTCTTTCTTGTAGTGAGGAGATCAAAACTGAACACAGTCCTCCAGGTGTGGCCTCACCAGTGCTGAGTACAGAGGGACAATCACTTCCCTGCTCCTGCTGGCAACATTGTGTCTGATACAGTCAGTTATGAAAGAAACACACAAAGGGTGCTCTCATCTACGCCTTATTGTGGTTTTCAATTACTTCCCTTATCATAGGCTTTTTTTCTAGAAAGAAAATCAGTTCAGAACTAGAGTTTCATTTCAACATAGCAGCATGTGCTTGCAGTAATGGCAACCCTTTCTCCATCTCACCACTCCCTGTTCTGTTTTCTGCTGTCCGCATAGGAAGTACGATACACCGGCTTAAGATGAAATTTCATAAATGATAATAAATAAATAACTAGGTGTGATATATATCCAAAATAATTATATACGAACTTTCATTTGTAATTATCCCCGTTGCTTGCAGGAGCATCCATGAAGGCTATCACATAAACATACTTTGCAATTCTCAAGTGATTTTATCACTTGTTTATGCACATTCATAGTATGCTGGTTTAGATTTTCTCAGATATCTCCACTGCTACAGATTCTATTATTGCTAACAGAAGCTGAAGAAAAGAAGGTTCTCCAGTTTTCCTTACATTCTCTAGATGGATGAATACCACCCAGGATTTTCAGAAACCCTACTGCCTAACAGCTCAACCTGTTGACTTAGGGCCACTGAAATCAATACTCTTTCCTCAGTTTGAAAATGGTGATGTTTACCTTGTTGTCCAGATGACGATGATTCCTCCTGCTTTGTTCTTGTTCGCAAGCCTCGGCAATGCAGCCAAAGGATCACAGTTAGCAGAATGACAAAAAAACCCACAAGGAGAGCTGGGACAACAATCACTTCAGTCTGATATTCACGCACAACTATAAGAAGATAAAGAAAATGGGAATTAAAGGAGCACTGCTCTGAGGACTGTGTGCAGCATTGCCCCCGGGACCCCTGTACTTAGATGCCTTATTCACTTATTTAGATGCCTTAGTACAGAGACAAGGAACTTTAGTCATGAGTGTATCACCCATCACTGAAATGTACCTGGCCCTGGCAGAGGGATAGAAGGGCTTTGGGAAGAGTTGGCCATTGCTGTGCCATCACAGATCTACACAACAGTGAAATCACAGGTTCAGCTTTTCAATTAAAAATATAGGGAGCAATCTGAAGAAAAAAGGGCACGATCACCTGCTTTGGAGCTTGATAAAAGACTGCCATTCATAAGGGCTTGTGGGTAACAGACTTTTTATGTCCCCAGATTTGGAGGTGGTGATATTTTTGCATGGGACAAGGCACCACTTTAGCTTCAAAGATGACATAAAGTGAAAGAATCAAAATCTCACAAAATTAGTCCTTAGGAAAACAGAAGAGAATCTTTAGTGACTATGTTACAAGGTCTTTACTTTTATGTGTAGAAATAACAAAGTAGAAATACTCTAAGATGGCTATAAAGGCTGGGATCTTTGCAGGGCTTTCTGCTGTCAAATCTTTTGTGGCATGGGATGTAGGTGAAGAAGGGGAAAGACCTTGCTTCCTTTTTAGCAAAGTTTGCCTCCCTGCTCAGTACGTGGAAAAATACTGCCTAAAGGAATAAGTGAATCTTACCACACAGCTTGTCATTGCTGTTGCATTCCAGTAGCATGCGTGTGAATCTTTTCACATCTCCTGCCATGTTCAATTACAAGCAATCAGATCTCCAACCTCTGTCTTCTGGGCTGATATGAAAAATATTAATAAAATTGATCAGAAGGAAGGATGACTTATTAAACAATTAATAAGAATTATTAATAATAAAACAATAATTATATATAAATTTATATTAAAATATATATTAAAAAACCAACAAGAATATGGATATTTCCACCCCTTAAGTTCAGAGGTAGTGTAAAGAAGAGGCACAGGGACTTCAAGGCTTAGAGAATGATATGGGATATCCACTCTCAAATCCCATGAGCCATAGACTACGTGCCCAATAAAACCTTAAGATTAAGCTTCTTCTAAAGTACTACACAAGAGTAGCAATTGAGCACCTGGTAGGAAGGCAGGGGTGGGAAGGGGCTAACCCAAGGGAGCTCAGGTGCATGCAATGCACCTGAGTGACCACAAGGGGTAGAACCAGAATCCACCCCTTCCCAGACCTCGTTTAAGGGTTGGCAGTGGAAGCAAGGGTATTTTGCTGGAGATCCCTATGTGCCAGAGGCCTTTTCAAGGTAAGCAATTTTTCTTCCTTTGTTTCATGTGTCTATGGCTGTTGCATTTGGGTTGTTCTTATTTGCTGAAGCCTAGGATTGTGCTGCTCCACTACTGTTGCTGTACTTTCCATTACATTATAGCATTACAAGTAATTTGGTATCTCTAAGCCTAAAGGCTGGCATGTGCACATTCAGTCACTAACTGAATTATATTTAAAGAATCTGGCTTTTACTAGATACTAGAGTGACTTGGCCTTTTATCTTCTGATCCATAACAATTATAAGCATGTGTACAGAATGTTGTTCTGGATTAGAGTACTTCTCACAGCCCCAACTACTGCTTCACTAACACAAGAAAAAAGGCTTATCATTAGGGTTTTCTAGTACTGACAGCTTCCTATAGCTAGGTCTATAACTTAATTACAACACCTGGGATTCCTGCTGCCTACAGGAGTACATTTGCAGTTGAAAAACACAATCCGTGCAAGCATATATATTTCCAGTATAATTTCAGCTGTCACTGTACTAATCCCTTAGCACTTGCAACTTGCATCTACAAAGCCTCCTGATTTTTTGTATATGTGTATATATATGTGTGTGTGTGTGTGTGTGTATATATATATGCTTGTCACAAGTACAACCTTATTCAGGCAAGCCTAGGCTCATGAGTGCATAACACTGACTTTGCTGTGTTAGGACTGCAGGCCAGCTGCAGACCCGGCAAAACTGATCCTTGAGGTAGAATTTTGGTTGTTCTGTACTACAAGGGGAAAGTATCCTTATAGAAATTTGATTTCAGTACAACCCATTTGTGTTTTTGTTTATTTTTTGGAGAATGTATAAAAGTCTTAGAAGATGCCACACTGCTACACGACATATAATATCTTTACTGAGGACTGAAGGTACCAGATAGGAATAGGCTCTCTGGTGCTGCACTGACTTTCTTCTGACCATTAGAGTCGGACGGGACCTCGGAGGGCCCTCTAGTCCAACTTCCCTGCAATTAGCAGCAACACTGTAGCTAGATCAGGTTACCCAGGGCCTTGTGTAGCCTTGCCTTGAAAGTGTCCAGGGATGGGACATCAACCCCAACACTTAAGTAACCTGTTCCAGTGTCTTGCCACACTGAATTTAAAATATATATTTTTTCCTTATATCTAAGCTAAATCAGCCTTCCCTGAGCTAAAAACCATTTTCCCCTTGTTCTATCACCATGGACTTGCTTAAGAATCTGTCCCTTTCTTTCCTGTACCTTCCCTTTAGATACCTGAAAGGTCACTATCAGGTCACCTTGCAGCTTTCTCTTCTCCAGGCTGAACAGACCCAGCTTTCCCAGCCTGCCCTTGTAATAGAGGCATTCCACTTCATGTATCATTTTTGTGGCCCTTCTCTGGATGTGTTCCAGCAGGTCTGTGTAAGTCATGTACTGAGGACTCCACATCTAAACACAGTACTCCAGGTGAGCTCTCACCAGCACAGAGTAAAGAGGCAGGACCACCTCCATTGACCTACTGGTTGTGCATCTTTTGATTCAGCCCAGAATACAGTTGGCTTTCTGGGCTGCAAGGGTGTTTTCATCAACTTAGACTACTATTTCAAAATTGTGAGAATCAATGTAGGAAATGTGGATGGCTGACAGAAAGGCAAGACATAATTTAGCCACTGTTTTTTATGAGCTTTGCTGAAGGTTTAAGACTCAGCACTATAATCTTTTTGATTTATGAGAATTAAGTACTTCTTTCCCCCCCCCAGCTATGGGTTCAAGGCAATTAACTCATTAACTGTGACAAATGTGAATAGTAACATGGGATACCTACTAATCCTGAAGTGGCTCTATCGAAGTTGATGATAGATAAAACATTAGTGAGTTTGATCTCATGCTTAAAATTAAGAGGAAAACTTCTTGTATAAGAGAGGTAGTAGAAAGAAGAAAACTGACTATATCTGCTCTCTATGATATTGCAGAAAGGATATTCTTTCCCTTTAATTCTTAAAATGTTAGTTTTAGCAGAGTAGCTACGTAGCGAGTTAAATATAACACTAAGTTTTTCAGGTGTGCTCTGGAAGTGAGCAGACTAAGTTAAACTATCTTGGCTATAACATATGCACACATAGCAACACATGCACCAGACTAAGAGAAATGTTCCTAACTTTTTTCATTCTCAGACATATACACACAGATTTAAAAAAAAAAAAAAAAAAGGTATGAAGGGACATGATAGCATCACAGGAAAATAATCCTTAGTACTACTTAGACAACAGTGACGCTGTATAACCAAAGTCAGGCATGTCCAACCTGTGGCCCTCAGGATGCATGCAGCTTGGCACAGCTCACTGTGCTGCCTGCTGCCATGATGGCATGGGGCAGAGGGCAGGTTGCACTGAGTTGTGCTGGGCCACATGCCCTGCCAGAGTGCCCATCTCATCCTGGGCGTGCAACTGTGACTCAGCATCAACCAAACACTGGTGGGCTTATTAACCTTATCTGGCCTGAAAACAGGGCATGAGAAGTACGCAGTGCTGACTCAAATTATGGCAAATAATTGTATGTGTTGTGATATACTGACAACACAGTCCTGTGAACAGCAAAAAATAAGCAGCTGTGATTCTGATACAGAAATTTGAGAACAAGTTTCAAGACCATTTAAAAAAACAAACAAACAAACCTTTTTCTACTTATTTGTGATTCCATTATCAGTCAACATAAACATATTGCTTATGAGTTTTCAAATGAATGTATAGAGTTGCAATTAAAAACTTCCTCATGCCTCTCTGATAGAAGTTGTAGCCATATAGTTAAGTTTGTTAATGCTTGCTGATGGATAGCCCTGTAGTTAGTTTAAATAGTGGAATGAGCCTGTGTCTTTGTACAAGCAGGTAAGTATTCTGCTTTGTGAAAACAGGTAATATGCAATCAAGGCAAGGAGCTAACTAAGCATGAATGGAGACCATGTTCAATTGGTGAGAACAGTGAGGAAGATTACTGACTTCCTCCAGAGACCCTGGACCACTGCTACCACAAAAAGACTAAGCATGTGCAAGGAGGTAGAACCCTATGTTAGTAAGTTTTTTGGGGAAGTTGCATTGAATGTACGTGTACTGCCCAGGAAAGTCTTTACCTATGTAACACAAGTAATGTATATAAGCTGAAGATCTTACCTTTAAGGTATGCATGACAGGCAGAGCTTATCACTCACGCATCCAGTGTCAAAAATAATGTCTGCTTTCTAACATCAAACTGAGTCTTGGAGAGTTTTCTGGTCAACCAATTTACCGTAACGTGCTCATCAGACTTCTATCAGCTCTGTCTTACCAGAGAAATACATCTTGCTTCACTATCATGTCGTAGTCATGTAATCACTTTTTGGCAGTATGTACATTTGTGAACAACTGTTTTCAAGGTTTTAGCACAGGAAAAATAAAAATTTATCAAAATTCTTTGACAAAAGCTCTAAGAGTTCATAAAGAGTTGCAATCACTGCAACATGCACGGTCTAGTTCATGACTGGCAAAAAATGCATAGCTAATAATGGTAACTTTGTTGAAAAAGTGTTTCGTAGCTGAGAATTTTCTCTACCAAATAGTGTTAGTGTGCTATTTGTATGTGCTGTAGTTTCCATGGGAATAAAAAGGAGGTATTACTTTCAGAGTGACATGCAGTCCAAGACACCTCCTCTTCACTCAGTGTGGTCTGAGCACGACAAAAGGTTTGACACTTGTGGTTTAGAGACACACTGGTGTTACTAATGGAAATGTGAGGGTACACAAGTCCGTGTACATTCCATCCTTTCCCAAAACTCTCAGAAGTAGGAAAAGAAAGCTACACTTAATTAGGTATTTATGAAAAGTGTTTCAGGTCTAATTTCCAGTTGAAGAACAAATGAATTCTCATACTTTGTTCCTTCTGTAGCTTGCTGGTCAAACATCAACAACATTGCAGTTCCTGAACTGTTGTGCTGGATTAGTGTTCTTGGGGACTGTTCTGCTAACTCAGAAGGGTGTAGTTCTCATTTTTTTTTTTTTTTCCCCATGATACCTGTAAGTTAGTTCCACATAAAATCCATGGATAATACTTTTTTTTTTTCTTTAATTTACGGATGTGTTCTCACCCCACAGCAGAAAGCATCTTGGCAGTGCTCAAATAGTTATTTCACCATAAGATAGCTTTTCAGTATGAAGAAAGGATAACAGAAAGAATGCCTTAAGAGGTTCCAAGTTTTAGATACTGCTGGAAGAGCTATCTTCTTCATCTATGTATTATGCTGTGACAAGATCACTGCTATCTCAACCTGGAGGGCATAGACTGTATTTCAATTTAGAATTTGCACTGGGCAGTTTGTGTAATTACAAGTAAACACCTACATAGTAATCCCACTGTTTTTTTTTGGTTGTTTTTTTTTTTTTTAAGTACTTTCTTGAACATACTGAAATCTACTTGGAATTCCTGAATATTCATTTACCTTGTTTATGTCCAAAAATATATTTGCTTTAACATGCAGCTTTCCTTGTCTGAGCTTATCTCAACTTATTCTGATTTCCTTCTCCTTCAGTTAAAACTCATACTTTGTTGTTTACTCAAATCCTGGATTATTTTTTTTTTATTCTTTTTTTGGACATGCACTTTTTTCACCAGATCCTCTTTGGTGCAACACATCAATGTGATTTAACAACTTGATAGGTTTTACCTGATAGGTAAAAAGCGTGGTATTAGGCCACTGTGCTTTCAGAATGCTAAAGATCAAGGTAACAGTGTTTCCTGTGTGGTTTCAGGCTCTGAAAGCCTCCACTTCATACACTGACCAGAATACTACTTAGATTTTCTAGGACAATGTTTCTCAATGCAAGAGAACAACAGGAGTTTGCTCTTTATGAAGAGCTTCACAATAGAGGGTGCAAAGTTCTTTGCAGAAAAGTTTTGAAAAGGTGCCTACCTGTTTCCCAGAATGGGGGGGGCCCTCAGGGCTCAGAGTGGGAGAACAGGTTTTTCATAAAACAAATCCAGTGAGATGTGACAGTTTTTGCTGTGGCAACGATACAGTGACTTACAAGGCAATGCTCAATTTATTGTTGACAATGCTGAAGTATGACATGGTTCCATATGGACTGTAACAACAATGGTAGTCAAGCCTTTCTTTGACCAATACCTGAATCCAAAGTTCCAAGTCCAAGCTAAATATATATCCAAGAGTGTCATAGCTAGAAATAGCAGAAGCAACTGCTCCTGAGCTGTAAGAGATATACAGTAAAACATCAGCAGAAGCTATCCTGCAGTCAACTGTCTGCAAACTGACACTAGGAGGCTATTGAGTAAACTGTGCACGGAGCAGTTCAACAGCTATTCCTTTGCTGATAGTGCCAAGTGAGTTAGCTCCCATATCTGGCTCATACCGACTGCTTACTTCTCCACAGTGAACATCTGACAACATGATGAGCACTGGTGGAAAAAGGTGGCGTTTTGTTTTCAGTCATGTTTGTTTGTTCATCAAGCTGTTCTACCACTCTGGTAATTTAAATAAAGCATAATGAACGACATCGCTTCAGGAATAAGTAGGTAAAAGACGTCGGTTATGGGGTCTGTATAAATTAAGGGACAAAGTAAGGGATACTGAGGTTTTGTAGTTTTGTGACTGGAAAACAAGCTGAATTAAGGGTTCACCACTACAAAACCAGGTGAAGGTATCTTTCCTTTCTGCTCTCTTCCCACACTGTTTTGCTCTCAGCAGTGCATCTCATCATGTGGTAAACTGACTCAAAATTCTATGCCAGTAAAAGTAACATTTACCACAGTAGTTTCCTATCATTTGTCACCAAGCAATTTGACAAGTGCCAGCACAGGCTTGAGACAGTGGCAGGAGCATACGTTCAGCAGCAGAAACGGGGAAAATGAATCTCCCACTACCCAGGAACAGCTATTTTGTCTAAAGCTGTATTGCAATACTATTCCCTGTGTCAGAACTGAGCCACAGTTATGTTTTTTTCTATTCTGTCAGCCATTTTCAAGTCCATACTGTCCTTATCGTGCTAATGGAAGCACAGTGCACGTGTCATGAGACAAAAGGTAGGTAAAGAACACCTGAGTAATTACTTCAGTCTAGCATACTGCCTGACTGATAAAACAAAATAAATCCTTTGATGATGATACCTCCTATTACTTTGATTGAGGGCTACAGGCTTTCCAGAAGGGATAGACAGGGTAGGAGGGTTGGCGGAGTTGCCCTCTATGTTAGGAAGTGGATAAGTAGCAAAGAGCTGTACCTTGAGAAACAGCCACCATCAGGTTGAGAGCTTGTGGGTTAAAATTAAGGATCAGCCCAGTAAAGGGCATCTATCTAGTGATTGGGGTCTGCTGCAGGCCACCTGATCAGAGGGAGCCTGTTGATGAGGCCTTCTTGCTTCAGCTGCAGGAGGTATCATGCTTGCAGGCTCTTGTCTTGATAGGGGATTCCAACTATCTAGATATCTGCTGGGATAGATAAATTCCTAGTCCAGGTATTAGATGGACTGACCTGAGGTGAAGCCTTACTAGACGTAGTGCTCACCAATGCAAAGGAGAGTATTAGAGTGGTTAAGTTTGGAGGCAGCCTGGGTTGTAGTGACCATGGAGGAATGCAGGCCTGGCAAAAAATGGAATCGGAACCCTGAGCTTCAGAAGAGCAAAATTTCAGCTGCTCAAGGAACTGTTAAGTGGGATCCCCTGAGAAACTGTTCTTAAGGGCATGGGTACAGAACAGAGCTGGCAGCTCTTTAAGTACATCCTTCTGAGTGCAACGGCTCTCCATCCCCCAGCAGAAGTCAAACAGGGGAGGCAGGTGACTGACATGGCTGAGCAAGGACCTGCAGCTTAAACTGAAGGAAAAGAGGGAAATGTACTGGAGTGGAAACAGGGTTGTGTAGCCTGGGAGCAACACAGGGCTATTTGTCTGCACCTGTAGAAATAGGATTAGGAAAGCCAAGACACAGATGGAGCTGAACTTGGCAAGGGATGTGAAAGATAACAAGAAGGGGTTCTAGTATGTAGGCAGGAGGAGACGGGTTGAGGAGAGTGTTCCCCGCTGATGAAAAGTAATGGGGAGCTGGTTTCCTCAGACATAGAAAAAGCTGAGGTACTCAACGACTGCTTTGCCTCAATCTTCACTGGTGGTCAGGCTTCCCATGTCTGCCAGGATCCTGAACCTCTAGGTGAGGGTGTGGAGAGTGGATTGTGTTCCACTGTAACAGTGGAACAAGTCCAAGTCCTCCTCATGGAACTGAATGTATGGAAGTCCATGGGACTGGATGATATCCATCCAGGGGTTCTGAGAGAGATGGCTGATGTGGTTGCCAAGCTGCCCTCCATCATATTTGAAAAATCATGGCTGTGATGAAGTCCCCAGTGACTGCAAAAAAAGGAAACATTACTCTTCTTTTTTTTAAGAAAGGTAGAAAGGATGATTTGGGGAGAGCCTCACCCTCTGTGCCTGGGAAGATCATGGCGCAGATCCTCCTAGGAGCTCTGTTAAGGCACATAGAAGACAGAGATGATCCAAGACAGCCAGCACGGCTTCATCAAGGGCAGGCAGATCTTGCCTGGCCAATCTGGTGGCCTTCTATGATGGAGCAACAGCATTGGTGGATGGGGAAAGGGAAAGACATCCATCAGGATGTCATCTACCTGGACTTCTAAAAAGCCTTTGACACGGTCACTCACTGCATCCTTCTCTCTAAATTGGAGAGGTGTGGATTTGAAGGATGGACTGCTGGATGCAGCCAAAGGGTTGTGATCACTGTGTCAGGGTGGAGGCTGGTCACAAGCAGAGTCCCTCAGGGGTTGGTCATGGGACTGCTGCTCTTCAACATCTCCATCAAAGACATAGATGATGGCATAAGAGTGCACCCTCAGCAAGTTTGTAGATGATGCCAAGCTGGGCTTGTTTAGCTTGGAGAAAAGAAGGCTCCGGGGAAACCTCATTGTGGCCTTCCAACACTTGGAGAGTGTATAAAGAGAAGGGGATACAACTGTTTACAAGGGTGGATAGTGACAGGACAAGGGAGAATGGTTTTAAACTGAGACAGGGATGGTTTAGGTTAGATATTAGGAGGAAATTTTTCACTCAGAGAGTGGTGACACACTGGAACAGGTTGCCCAAGGAGGTTGTGATGCCCCATCCCTGGAGACATTCAAGGCCAGGCTGGATGTGGCTCTGGGCAGCCTGGGCTGGTGGTTGGTGACCCTGCATATAGCAGGAGGCTTGAAACTAGATGATCGTTGTGGTCCTTTTCATCCCAGGCCATTCTAAGATTCTATGATTCTATTTAATTTCTTGCAGCAGCAGAACTGTAATCTCATGCCTTGTCAGTCACCACTTTTGTACTGCTTTTATTATTTAATTTCTCTTTTATACAACCTTTGAACGTGGCCTACACAGACAAGATACGGAAGTGCACTGCTCAGGCCATGCAGCCAAAAGAGAGGTGAGCTACTAGAAAATAGGAAGATGCCGAAATGGCAGTGAAAGCACAGTGTCTGAGCTTCAGATAACCTGGCAGTTGTGGACATTGAATGTGACAGTTGCAAAAGAAAATCACTATGAAAAAGCAAACAGTGAAATACATTCCCTGTAACACTGACAATTCTGCTTAGCAGTAGCATCCGAAACAAAAAAACAACTCACAGGTCTCACATCTAACAACTTGATGCCAGGACATGTGTCTATGGCTTTGCACCTGTTAGACTGCATGTCCTGCCCCTTCTGCTTTCAGAAGACTAATGACAATTTCTCCAGCAGCCTGGTAGATTGCGACAACTTTGCAAGTTTTCCCTGGCTCACAGAGCCATCTCGTCGTTTGCCTTAGGGAACCTCTGAGCTGCTTAGTCTGAGCAACATCTCCAGCTGTTCAGATTGAGAAATTCTGACTGGTCAGATCAATTCTTAACATACCAGGAATGCCTCACCACTGTCCTGAACAGAGATTACCAATGATATTCTGCAGCTTGTTGTATTTGCTTTGATAATTCCTCAGCTACAAAGATTTAGTATTTCAACTCCATTGTGCGCCAGCTGACAGCCATAATGTTTTATAAGAAGACATAAAGTGTTTTAAAGAAATCACGTATTGACTCAATATTTTCACTTGATCCAAAATTAGAAGTGGTATCTGAACATCAAACCTAGGCTAGCTGCTAATAAAGCATATTAAGGAGCGAAAGAAAATCAGGACGACAAGTTTTGAATAGCTAAACCATGGGGAAAACAGAAAATAATGTAATCCATGCCGCAATCTGAGCTGGTGGATTACTTATAGCAAACCTGACTCCTTTTCAAGGGAGAATTAAAAACAAGCAAACTCAGCAGCCACTACTGCATTGAGAAATGGGAGTGAAAAATACTCTGCACTGCTGTGCTTTTATAGAAAGGTTAGTTCAAACTGGCACCACATCAATGGAGATATGCAGAATTTCAAGGTGCTAAGCTTTGTTTAAACTTAGATAATTTCACAAAAAAAAAGAAAAAGAAAGAAAAACAAATTTATTTGTGCAGCCTGAAAAAAATCTGACTACAGAACTGTGAAACAGCACAGAAACTGAATGGTGATTTAAGTAAAATTTTTTTTTTTTCTGATGCAGACAAGACCTAGTATATTTTCTGAAATGTTAACATACATCTTGATCATATTGATCACATTCCTCCTTAAATGAGGCCACAACAAATATTATTTCTCACGGATAGTCTGCAAAATAAAAGTCTGAATTACAAAAAACAAATAAATAAAAAAAGATGCATACATTAACCTGAAGCCCCTAATGAGAAGGAAAATGAAAAGTCTGGATGCCAGACTCTCAAGCATACTCTTGCCTTTGACTTTCCTTTGTGTGTTTCATAATCAGAGGCTACTTATAGAAGTGCCACCTATGCTATAACTTTCTGATTGACTGAACTCTGATTTTGTCAGTATTTGCAAGCACTGAACCTGTATAAAGCCCTAGGATGAATGAGATACAGTTATAAATCTGATATTGATACTCTGTAATGCTGTGACAGCAAAAGCTGTGACAGGACAGAAAAAATGTTAAGGGTTTTTCAAAGGACCACAGCTATATGTGGCACTTGCTGTAAAAAACACCGCTGATAAAAATACAGCATATTATGTTGCGGTATAATGATTATGAAACACAATTTGTATCTGCTTTTACAGTTGCACAGCCATATTAAAACTTAGCTGAAATTCCTTCACGAATTCTTAACTTTTAGATGATTCTTGGTGCATTTATCAGAGATTTTGTTTACAATTTAATCAATAGCGTGCGCATACACACAGAGAGATGAAAACATATAAATATACAGAAATAGCTAGATAGATTATTTACCATTGTTACAATCAAGTAACAATGAAGGAATCAAATGCTAATTATTTCTGAATCGATACCCTGGCACATACTACTTCATCAAGCACTGAACATACTTATAGAGACAGGCACCGTATCACTGGTGAACTGAGGTTAATTTTAAATTGAACTTACTTCCTTCGTTATTTTCTCCCTGTTCAAAACGTGTCTGGGAGTTATTTCACTGAACCACCTGCAAATAGGAAGATCTCCGTTTCTTTCTTTCCTCTTCCCCCTCCCTCCCAAACCTCAATACCATTATGATCACAGAAATTATTACTGTATCAGTAACTTCTATACAGTCAGTTAAGTACAGATGCAGGTATATATACATACGGAGGCATATAGACTTCATGGTGCAGTTACACCCTAGTTTAGGGCAAATTCATGTTAATAGAAGTTTTTTTCAAATTTTTTTACATATTTTCAAATACGTAAATATTCATTAGCTAATCTTCCAGCAGTGTTTTCTCTCACTTACCTGAATTACACCACTTCTCTTGCCCTGCGGTACTCTTTTCCTGAAGCTTATGTGCTGCTGTTTCCCTGTTTGTCCAAGGCCACCCAATACAATGACTTCGTGCTGCTGTAATTCTTATGACTAACTTCCTTCTCACTGATTTCCCTGCCCCAGACTCGCCCAGCTTTGGTTCTTTACTCCTCAAGTTCCTTTCAGTTTTCTCCCCAGAAAGATCTTAAGTCTAACACATGAGTTGACAGGTAGGGACAAACCCATGAAACGGGTCCATCTGGCTGATGAGAGCTGAGCAAGGCAAGGACTCCATGGGTGACAACCTGGAGTGTAATTTGAAAGGCAAATAAACAACAGACCAGGAGGGATAACATAACAAATGGAAACCACGCTCTTCATATTATTGTTTCACATTTAGAGGGGGGGAAAAAAAAAAAAAAAAAAAAAAAAAAGGAGTTATCAGAACAGAGAATTGGTATAAAATCCCTAAAATACCCAGATGCTGAAAAAGCTTTCTAGCAGGAACACAGCATGTTAGAGAACACATAAATGAGCAAAGGGAGAAGAGATTAATAAAAATCATGACAGAACAAACAGCAGCAATGCAAGTTTTTCTTACATTCTCGTCCCTTGTATCCCTCATGCTCAGGCTGTCCATTGCGTTCTGCTTTCATTTTCAGCTCTGCTGTCACTTCTCTTTCCCCGTCCTCCCAGTAGCCCAGCCTGGAGCTCCCTACACAGTCCTGTCATTGATGTATACTTACAAAAGCTCTTCAAATATGTCCTGAGCTCCCTAACAAGACCTGTCAATATTCTTGAACTTGCCCTGTGATGTTGTCTTGTTAAGATGCTCCTGAGAACATTGTTCAGCTCTTCTAATGCTCTCAATCCTGAATAATTTGTGAGGTGTACTCCTCACTGCATTTCATTTCCTCAGCATTTCTGCCCTAGGGACTTTCTTCCAAGCAACCACTGTACTTAAGTCCCAGCTGCTTGACTGCAGGCTCCCCACATCAGCTCAAAGACTGCCTTTGCCTATCACTGAAAAATCTCATGTTTCAGATTCCTGACTCCTGGTTAAACAAGCCTCTACAAGACTATTTGCTTACCTATATCACACAAGTGGAAAGCAGTTGTATTACAAGAGGAAACAACATGAGACCTAACACTGAGAGACAAAGTTCATTTTACAGTCAATAGTATGTCGTGGATAGCTTTGAGAACATGAAGATGAAATGATCTCTACCAACTCCTTGAGCAAATCTGACCTATTTGTATTAACACTTTGGTGCTGTGCACATTACTTCATTTAGGGAAGATTGAGGTAGAGGCAGAGAGTTACATACTGGAACACAATAGATAATTTATCTGCAAGAACAACCACATATCAATATATCCACAGAGCAGAACACCCCAAGCTTCTCTCTGTTATTATTCTTTCATCTGGTATTTACTGTCTAAGTGTGCAAAATGGTGAATACTGGGACTGTATCTCTTCATTGCCTGATCTCTACGTAGGCTAGCAGAAGTGAGCAGAACAGCATTAATGAATAGTGCAGTGATGTGGAGTTTTGCCCCCTGAAAAAACAGAAGAGAAATCCCCTAGACTGCACACATCCAACCTGTGGCCCTCATCCTGCATGTGACCCAGTACTGCTCACAATGCAGCCCGCTCCCATGGTGGTGCCTATTCCCCACCAAGTGGTCTGGCCGGGCCCTGGGTGCACACCAATCCCTTAGTAAAAAACCAAACAACTCAAATGGACTCTGCTGTAAAAGCTAGTTCTGTGGTATCGAATCTGAATGCAAAAAAAAAATCAAAGCCATTTACTGACAATGAGTTTATTAAGCAGCATACTAAAAGCATGGCAGATATAATGTGTCTTTATAAAAAAGCAGGTCTTTCTAAAATCAGTGTGTCTCACTGGACTATGGCCAAACCAATTGAAGAAATAGGAAACTGTTAAAAGAAATTTAGAGTGTGAAGCTGGTAATTTCAAGTCTTATGTTTTGGTGACACGTGAAAGTACTGATGCTACAGACATGGCTCAGTGTGCCATTTTCAAGAGAGGTACTGATAACAAGTATAATGTCACTGAAGAAATTATTTCAAGCTGCCATTAAAAGACACAACTCAATCTCTTGATTTGCGTGAAGCAGTAACAATTACATTAAAGCAGTTTTCTTTAACCTCTGTCAACATATCTGGTACAGATACTGATGGTGCCCCAGTGACAACTGCTAAAGAAGGGGGACTTACAAAAGTTATTGGAAGGCGATGCAATTGCTGTCAGCAACTCATGTTTGACAAAATGCTGCTGCATCGTTCGTCAAGAAAATTTACACGCAAAGCTTTAAAAATCTGTAAAGTCATGAAAATCATCAGCAAAGCTGTGAATTTCATAATGGCCAACGGATTGAATCATTACCAGTTCCAGGAGGTCCTTCAAAGTATGGATGCTGATTATGGGGGCATCTTTTGCTTTTCTGAAAGAAGGTGGCTGAGTTGGGATAGAATGCTAAAAGATCTAACTTATCAGAGAAAAATACCCCTCACTTAACAATAATGCTTCTGTCAGCAATTTGTGTTTTTTTGGTTTTTTTTTTGTTTGTTTGTTTGTTTTTGGCAGTACATGCATTTGTGAACAACTGTTTTCAAGGCTGAAGCACTGAAGGACACAATTAGATCAAAACTCTCTGATGAACACCTGGAGACCTCACTAAGTACTGCAACCACTTTCACTGAATCAGACATTGATGCATTATTTTCACAAAACCAAGGTCAAATATCCCACTAATTTTATGTTTCTGTTGCTCTCCTTTCTTAATGCTTTAATAAAAAATATTTAAAAACACAAAATAAGTATTTAAATACATTAGCTACATTATGTATTTTATATATTGTCCAAGACAACTCCTCTTCACACCGTGCAGCCCAAGAAAGTCAGGAAGATGGACACCCATGTTCCAGACCGAGCATTTACTTCAGTTACAAAGATCACTACAGCTGCAAATTTCAAGCTCAGGTTTGGGTTTCTGTCATCCTCTTATTCTGGTGCTAACATGCATCAACTGTTATTTTTTCATGAAGATGCACAGGATCTGTCCTATAACCCATTCCTGTTTAATAAGTGGCTACACTGATAATGACATTCCCTCTTTTATGTGTGTTATTTACCAAAATAAGTTGCTTTCCACAGACTCCTTTTGTAAAGGCAGCTGGGGGAATCTCTTCAGAGGAACCTGATTCCTATTTAGGGATTACGGTTTAAAAATACAATAACTGATAGTCTTCCTCCTTTCACTGCTTCTTCCCCAGTTTTCTAAAGACCCCATCTGCAGGAAAAAAAAAAAAAAAGCAGGATACGCAAGGAGTTAATATTCAAGGAATGCATATGCAAGGGTAGCAACCCCCACTGCTTTTTGTTTCCTTTTTGTTTCCCTAGTTAATCTTTCTGCTGTGCTCCCAGTCAGACTGGTCGGAGAAGATATTAAGCAGTTCAGAGTTCAGGTCTCAGACTAGTCTTCCTCACTAGTCCATAAACCCTTCCTCCTGTTTGGTTAAGGGACAGCAGAAATTTACTGTCACATTTCATCCCGTTAAAAGCAAACATCTCTTATAAGTTATTTATTCTGTCTGTGCACATCCATAAGGAGAACAATGCCTGTTTAAATGTTTGTGTTCTTCTTTCTGTTTTTCCTTATGCAAGTATGATTAGATGCACTGAAATTGGTGGAGTGACAGTTCTATTAACAAAAATGTCCTCTTTATCTCTGAGACATCTACAGCATATGAAGCAACCATCCCATCCACACACAACTGCTCAGTAATCTCTACAGTGCACTTTGGGGTCTGACGGCAAATGCAGCCACAAACCGTTCAGTCTTTTTCCTACTTGAAGATACTGTTAAAACCACGCAGCTTATCTTGTGGCTGAAAAGTCACAAAAATCAGCAAACTCCAAGTAACTGTCCAGAAAGCAAGTTTCTTCTGAAAGGATCCGCTCTTTGGCGTCCCAAAATCAGTACTTATCTAGTTATCCCATGGGGTTCTTCCCAGGACTCCAAGGGCAATAGATAAACTGATAGACTGGAAAGTAGGTGCAGCACATATCACCTGCATTTCCAGCTTTGTGTAGTTTCTGGGTGTTACTGACCTTAGCAACTAGGTTCCTGAGCACATTATGTATGCATATTCTTCTGTTAATCTGACCTTTTCTCTTTCTGTTTTATTCTTTCTGTTAAACACGTTAATGATCCTCTTAAGTTCCTGGGTTTTGCTGCTGCATTTTCACTGTTCACATTTCCAAGTGAGAATAAATGGTTCCTGTTGTCAAAACTTTGAAGTTGTTGAACATATTTAATTTAAGCACCCTTAAGTTAATACTTAATACTTAATACTTAAGTATAAGTATTGAATAATTGCACCACTTCACAGAAAAAGAAGTAGAGGAGCCGTTTCTCCCCCAGAAAGGTTGACCACAGAGACCTTACTAGAACTAGAAAGTACATATCACAAAAGTTTTATGAAATGGTGTTACACAAAAATATGTTCAAGAACTATTCCACTTAATAATGCATTTTTGACCTGGAATTCACTTTCTAACACAGCACTGTGTCCTAAAGAACAGTCAATAAGAATGACAAATAAATTAGACATGTTGAAACTGAACATTTTCCTGTCTGCCCATGTCACTGCAAATGGATTTTAGCCTGTATAGAATTATGCAATAGCAATAACTATATAGCTATAGTAGCTATAACTAAGCTATTGGAATTACATGCATAAACACATTACTGCATGAACACAGAATGCTTGCCCAGATTTTCACAGAACAAGGGAGCAATATTAAATAACAACACCAGAGCAAGCACGAGTTTCCTAGGAACATGCAAACACCCACATATACATAGGTGGCTGCATCTGGGAGACTGCTTAGTGGCAGAGAATTCAGAAGCTGGGGTGCCAGAAACCATCAAAATGGCTCTGCCACTTCAAACAAGGGGTCCATTAGCGAGCACTGTGCCTCAGACAGCTGGCGGTGGGACTGCTTAAGGAAACTTGAGACAGAAAAGCTTGAAACAACATAAAATGGCATTTCTCACAGTGCTTTCCACTGCCTCCAGCAACCCGTGATACAAGAATTCAGTTAGCCAAGTTTTATCTTTTCTTTCACATGCCTTGAAAGATTTTGCCTACTTTCAACGCCCTGCAAAATTTTAGCAACACGATACTTTGTGATAAGTTCCACAGTTTTCATGTGGCTTGCTACGTTTAATTTTTGTACACTTATTGTGCACAGTAAGTAATAGCTGGCAGCGAGATGAGCGGTGGTAACAAGAGATGAGTGAAAGTTTCACACACAATTAAAATCCCAATATACTCAATTATTTACACACGAGAGTAAAGGTTTAGACACTAGTAGAAGCAGACAGTAAGGCTTGGAAATGGACACAGAAAGGGACATGATCAGGGGTGTGAGTTATTCAAAGGGACGCGACCCTCAGTCTCCTATATACCACTTAACGCCTATTATCAACAGACTGGACAAACTCCGTGCCTTGTTTCTCAGCCATCATAAAATGCCTCGCCCTTCCTTGCCTAGCCCTGCAAACACCTTCCCCAATAACTGCTCCGTAAAGACAAAGATGGTGAAGGCGGGCGGGCGTACCTCCGCAGGAAAGCAAGCGGACGCACCCAACGTCGAGAGCTCGTGCTTGTGGCATCGCTTGGCGCTTATCTGCAGACCTCTCACGGCAGCAGCTCGCGGGCCGTCGAAGTGCTTCTTGTCGTGAAACAGAAGATCAACCGAGGCGCCGCGTTGGAGGGCAGAGCAGGTACGGGCGGACGGGGAAGGGCAGGACAGCGTTTTCTCGTGTCCCGTTGCCGCCCGCCCCTTTCGCTACGCACAGGGGGAGGAGGGAACCGCGCTGCCCAAGCGAGCTCGGAGGGCTGGGGGAGGAGCCCACGGCGTCGGTTGCGGCGGGGTGGAAGGAGAGGCGGTACGGGCCGGGGCGGGAACGCGAAGGCGCGGGGATCAGCGGGAGCGGCCCTCCGCCTCCTGTCCGGGCGCCGTGCCGTTGCCTGAAGGGCGTTCGGCCAGCCTCGCAGCGGCGCCGGCAGCCGGGAGCCCTTCAGCCGCTGTGCTGGGTGAACCCCGAGTTCATCAGGACCGTGGCAGGTTTTTGGCACGGCAGGCGGTTACTTAGTGGGACTAAGCGTGTGGTGAGACCTCTGAACGCGAAGCGCCCTCATGAGGCTTGACGTTCATTGGAAGTGCTTTAGGTCCGCTATGACTCGTGGCATTTTTTCCACGTTTATCTACGACGAAAACCTGAAAGTGGGTGCCCTCTGGTAGCATTCGAACAATTACGTATACTTAAAAGAAAACTGACAAAAACTTGGCCAGCTGCGCCACGTCAGTACCACAGTGCAGCTCTTTCCCCATAGTGTCACCCGGTCCCTTGTTTTCAGGAGAGGAAATAAAAGCAAGGCTATACATGCCTCATTTCTTTGGATAATATCGAGGTTCTGAAACTCACTGATGAGGTTGAGTCTATCTATTTTGCTTCCAGTAGATTGAAGCTGAGGTTGCTCCCACGACTTAGCCGCATACACAGTTACAGAATTTAGTTATCTGTTATCTGGTGCTACCGTGTGTGTGTGTGAAATACTGGACGTAAATGGGGGCTTTACAACTCACTTTGGAAACCAGGGATTGGCCTGAGTCGGAATATTTGGGAGAGAGGCCTTAAGACAACTGCAGCAGAATAGCAGATGAAATTATCTAATGATCTCTTTGATACAGATACTAAAATCATTACTTGGCACAAATACAGCATATTGAGGGTAATTCTCTCTGAACCACTGAAAATGACTGCAAAATGGAATAAGAGTAATCTGCAACAGTTGTTAACCAATTGCTTTCAGGTCAGACTCTTAATGAATTCGTATCCAAATTGTATATATTTTAATTAATAAATTTTATTGCAACATTGCATTCCATCAGCTGGGAAAATCAACTCGCTTTAAAGTAAAATAAATTACAAAACACTTGCTTTCTTTGTAGATGGCCAGACAAGAACCTCAAGAGAGAAACTATGACAATATGCTGAAGATGATAGAGGACTTGAACAGGGACCTAGAAAAACTTTTGGAGGAAATGGAAAAACTGACAGGTAAAGGTCTTTATTAAGAACAATATGGATTTGTTTACTAGAGTGAAGACATTGAAGATGTATTATTTATATCTATTGCTATGAACTTTCCCATGTCATAGAAATGTAAGTGGGAAAAATCACCATCAGCTAATGCCCTCAATTGAGAGAAGGAGTGCAAGCAATCAAACTAAGAGTTAGTAGAACATGCTTGGTTCAGAGTGGTGGCTGAAAACAGAAATAATATTAAGTCCTGTAACTAACAAGTAAAACATAAAAACGTAAAATGAAATTTAATTTTGAAAAATGGTGGAATGTGCAGTAAGTCAAGTTAGTGTGTGATATTTATTACTTATTAGTCAAATGGAAGACTCCTTTGCAAATTTAATTTTAGTTCCTTACCTGTAGAGGGGACTGCATATTCTTCATTTTCTGCAGCAGTTCTACCAGACACTGTACGCAGCTAACATGAATAGATGGAAATGGATAATTAAACAATTTGCAATTAGTGGCAGGTTGCAAATATTGCTGAGAAAACTACAGTCTGTTTATGATAAAACAGAAGGAAAAATATGAAATAAATACAAAAATAATTTCCTCTGCTTTATCAGATACTCATTCTGAACTGATCTCATTGGTTACGCTGTTCTTAATAGCTTTTCATCTCTGTTCTGTGGCCTTCTTAGTTCTCCTTTTTCTCACTGCTTTCCTCTTCCTGAATGTTACTGATCTGGAGAGAATTCTTTGGTTCAGTTCATTTATGTTAAAAAAGCCTGTTGTGCCTTTCTTTTTAATTACTCACTTTGTTGTAAACTTTAGGTAAAAATGTCCATCGCCCTTTTGTACTTTACAGTACATACATCCATATACTTCCATTCTGAAGTATTTTAAGACATGTATAAGGACACAGATCAGATGAGCATTATTGTGGGCAGCTTCTTCTGTTGTATGTCAGGCTTCCTCTAACATAAAATCTGAACTGATAATAATCAATGTTTTGATTATTTTCAATCTTTTTTTTGTTTGTTTGTTTTTTTTTTGTTCTATCACCCACTGTGTTTTTAGCCAAGATTCCTGGCTTGGTGTTTCTTGTGTTTATAGTGCAGGCAACCTGGATGGCATATGACATGGTAGTAATACGTACCAACCCTGACCTGACCAATTCCATGAGGCGCTTGGAAGAGGCCTTCCTGAACTGCAGAGAAGAAATGGAGAAAAAATGGCAAGAAGTGCTAAGAGAATCTAAAGGTGAAGAGCCAAAAAAGGAATAAATTGAATTTAGTCATACTGGCAGAACTGTATCCCTTGGAAAGTCTCCAATTTTTTTGTATTCCAGGCATAGAGGTTTCACAAACACCATGGAAAATGGATTGCTGTTCATCTTACTAATAACAATGTATGTGTTTACATTTATGAAAATATTTTTATGATATATTAATAATGTTGAAGATAAAAGGTAACTACGTTTCTAATCTTTATTATGCTCACCTTTTAGTGTATGTGCATACAGAACTTAAGATGCTATGTTTGTATTTTTTTTCCTGGAAGATCACGCTCACTTCATAGTCATTACGTGTATGTGGAATTCTTTGATCCATAAACAAATTGAATAGGGGGAGAAGGGGAGGGTGTGCAGTACACAACTACACTAATGTGTCTTTCAAGGAAAAGTAAATAATTCATTTTTTTACTGATTAACAATTTTAGATTTGCAGACTCATCATGCTCGTTTGATGTGAGATTACCTACTAGGTGTTCATTGACAGAATATTATTATCAGGTAGCTCATCTGTAATTTTTTTTTTCTCGTTATATTTCCTTGGAATTTCAACCATTTATTTGAATTGACTGTCCCAGAAAGTTTGTTCTTTTGAAACTCTCTGAAGGTAACGTCTCATTTAAGAAAAAACATGTTCGTAGTTATAAACTACACTTTCTGTGGTATGGTCTGTGGGATTGCTGCTCAAACCAAATTAATCTTATCATAAAACATGCCTTTCTCCCTGTGTTCCTACTGTCTGTTATTAAATAGTAAAAAAATTTCTTTTGTAGTCAAGATGTAGGCTAAGAGCACCACCTTGTGGCTTGCAGTTAATTCATATTTTACCTAAGCTGGAAAGCCATATAAGTTTCCAGTAAAATTGTTATGCTGATAGGCTGATTTACAGTGAGCAACAACATAGCAAGTAATAGCGCCCTAAAGTAATGTCAGCTTGCCCTCCCTTCCCCCATTTATACCTAGTGTATCTAGAGGCAGATGGAAGGTTTGATCTACATTCTTGACTTTTGTTGCAGAAGATAGGTCTTCATTCCAGCCAAGGTAGGGCAAAATAGCAGCACTTGAGGAATCTTGCAATTTGATCACTCCTTGGAGGACCTTCATGGTCTGTTTTCACTTTAGTATCTTTAAATCTGCATTAAGAACTTTTTTTTTTCTGAAGTTTCACAAGTCTTAACTGCTCATGTAGTATAGAGATTTACTGAACGTTATGATTGTGTAGTGTAACTTTTTGGTCATCGTTTTTTTCCACTTGTGGAAGTTCTTACCCTAGTAACCACGTGCCCAACAAACACCCAGCTATAAGGGGTAGGGAGAGAAGTTGGGATGAGAACAAAACACTGCAGGTTAGGACTGTATTTTGCATGGAGTATCTGGCTACCTCAGTAGACCAAACTGCCTCATCCTCTCTAAACTTTCCTTCCCAGCTGCATAATGATAACTGCACAGGACTGGGGAGATGCACCAGAACAGGGACAAGATTATTACACTTGTCTTTCACTACTAACAGTAGTAGTAAGGAACATATATAGCAGTAAGGAATTTTTTTTTTATTTTATTTTTTTGAGATTTATTGATAATGAACTTGAAGGAAGAGTGAGTTTCGTTTCATGCATCTCACCATCTTCCACATTTCAGCCCAGTTAAATGCCTTAGACCTGCAACAGAAACCATACTGAAATACACTGATGTTCTGTCACAGGGGTACGTAATACAAATTTAACTTACAAAAATAAAAAGTTGGTGGATCAACACCTTCATCTAGAGTTCACATAACTTAAACAGCAATCAAGATTGCTGGGCTGACATCTCTATCATCCATCGTGGAATATTTATATAATGAAAAGTGTCAGTAACAGTTAAGCTTTATGCTCACTTGCAGTGAACTCTACTTATGTGATTTCAGCCCATACAGCAGTTCTACACGAGTGCTTCCTGTACTGTATTTTACAGAAAAGCATGCTTCTGTGCAACACCTACAAAAGCAAGATAAGTTGTACTGGTGCACTGCCAATCTATGTGCCCAAATATAGCAGTAAGGAATTTTTTCCTTAGCTATTCTTTCCTAAGCTTCTAATGGTAACATTTCATAAGCATGTCACAAATCAGCTGAACTTTGTTGGTAGTTGTTTTAGACCCAGATCTGGAATTGGTTAATGTTAATTCATATTGCACGAGTAAAGACAGTGCTCATCACAACAAAATTTACAGATCATAGTTATGCACCTAACTCATCTTCAAGGCAAAAGTCAGATGCCCAAGAATTAACTATCCAAGAACTAGCAAACTAAGCCATATGCTGTCTCATCCAAAAACCATGCAATGATAAGATAAAGCAGAATTGAGAAGGAACTGTGGAGCCTTTGCATTTCACCTAGGCATCTCACTCCTTGTCGAAATATAGCCTAAAGCTCTGGTTAGAATATTTTTCTTTCAGTACTGGTGCTTTCCAGTTCTCACCACCCTTTTGGCTGGCATGACTTGCTTTTCCATGGCAATGTATAAGCATCTCAGAACAGATACTTTCTTGCTACAACTTTACAGTGATGCTGAGGGCCAACTAGTTTTACAGAAGAAAAAAGCTAAACCAATACAAAGGCCAACATCTAAGACTTAAACTCAGGATTTGCAAATAGACTTTCTGAACAGCCAAATCAAGTTTACTTGTATAGCCCTTAATCATCTTTGAAAGTTTCCAGGAATCTACAAATTGAAGAATTCAAGGCTGTTACTCTACAACTGAGGTCACTACAACTCTTGGTATCCAGATCATGCATCCATTTGAACATTCTACCAGGGAGCCTGAAGTGCATGTCCTTGCATGAAATAAGCATACACATAGAACTGGTTTTCTCAGCCTTTACAACAACAAATGATATACTGTAAAATGATTAGACCATGCTTGGGCCTCACTGAAAGAAAAGAGATTGTCTTAAGCATCATGTTAAAAATATAGCCTGTATATATATGCATATATATATAGACTATATTTATATATATGTTATTTATATGCTCACTTATATTTACTTAATAGGACATTAAAAAAGGGAAACAAAAGCAAAACTAGTTGGACATTTGACCTCATTTTTATGAAAGCAAGACACCAATGTCTGGTTCAATGGAAATGGTCATAATCCTCAAGGTGTTCACCAGAGACTTTTGATCTTATTTTGTACTTCCTATGCTTCATCCTTTATATACATGCCACCAAAAATAATGACATGAATAGGACATAATTGCAATGCAAGGGATTTTTTTCTGTTAAGTTAGGTCTGACATAAGTCTAGTAAAGAAGCATGATCAAATCTTTGAGTTGAATATCTGACTGCAGCTCCATACGTGCTGTGCATAGCTATCCAGAACATGCTTGTCTTTTACATTGCTTTTGTCACTGCTGAAACATATGAACTGTCCTAGCATTCAGTGTTTGGTCTCCATGAAGGTTTAGCAAGCAATGAATGTCAGTGGGTACCATTTTTTCTCCCCACAAGAAGGAATTCAGTGACACACCTTTGCTTCATAAGCACCTTCCATTTTAGATTCCCTTTTGTCCAACTGCCCTTCAGCTGCCACGTGTCACACAGTGACAAAGTGTAACTGCTGCTCCAAAAGTAATGCCTCCATGTACAGTAAATATCAAAGCATTACTACAGGATTTAAGAATATCTGTTAAGATTATTATGAACCAAGACAGCTCGGCACCCATATGCCTGGAGTGGATTTAATTAGTCCTACTTAAGGATTTTTGAGAGCTGTGCGTGCTTTTATCAAGTTTTCATCTGTCAGAACAGCCATATTCTTTTTCTCCCAGAAAAGATCCATGAGGATCACTGTTTCCCTCTCTTCTCTTGTCTGTAGCACAGCAGTTTCAGCACAGAACAATCTCACAATAGTCCCTACCTAGCACTTCTGAAGATAGTCATGGAAGTGATCACTGCTGCAACATGTGCTTGCTCTACAATGAATGAATCTATTACTGCACATGCTTAAAGGAAGCAAAAGCACTTTTATTCCTGAACCAAGTCTGTAGTTTTCACTTCACTGTTTATTTAGAGTTCTTAACTCACTGATTATGAAAATCAAGCCAAGAAACACTTAATGCTGCAAGCTAGGGGCAGGGCAATCCATGCATCACACCTTCCCTTATCCCTCTCTCACACCAGGTGAAGAGAAAGGGAGTAAGGCTCTAAGGCTCCAAAGCAATTTGCTTCCAGCCCTTATTATTCACTACCCAAGACTCCCTTTCCCCACTCCCCATTGCCTGAGGAGTAACATGGGAATGTAAGAGCCTAGAGAATCTCACATGATTTTTAATTGAGACAGTAATAGAGGACAATAGGAGGAGTTACCTGCCACGTATCTCCCTACATTTGTTTAGTCTTAAATGTATACAGTGTTGCTCCATACTAAAGGGGATCTACCTGAAGCAAAATTCACTAGAGGCTGGATAAGTGGTGTATGGCTAGGAACAGAATTAGGCATTTTAAGGAAACAAATACACTATTCAAGGTCAGGATAACATCAACTGTAAAGCAAGAGTGTGAGAAATACTGGGCCAGAGAATGAAGCATGCAACAAGACAGCTGAAAGAACACACCCATACTCAGCAGCTGGCAACGGTGTGATAACATGCAGAACAGCCCAGGTTTGGGGAGGGACACAAAGAAACCCCACATATTAGTATAATTCTTTGGTTATTAACACAAAATGGTGCAGGTGGAAAGATTTCATTATTTTCAGGTAAGGAAAACTGAAGAGGCTAGTGAAATGTACGGCCATTATTTGGAACTTTATTTGCTAGAATAAAGTAGCAGCCTAAGACTTTCTGGGGAGAGAGAAACCTATAGGCTTGGATTCTACTGCTTCAGTAACAAAAACCTTGCAAACCAGAAGGGAAGAATATCCCACTAATCACTCTAGATGTTACAAACAACTGCTGCAATATAATAACAGAAAAACCTAAAGTCAGAAAAGCAGAGAGGATAGTGTAGGTTATAGCTCTGCTGTGCAATTACTTCGCAGAAGCTTTTTTGTTTTACAGTAGCCATAACTAACCCAGTCAAGTCTTTGCACATGCATTATCCAGCAGCGCTTTAGACGAGACATACCACTGCATATTAAGAGATGCAGCTCACTTTCACATGTAAATACTGAAGCAGCAAGATTAGAGCCATTAATGATTTTAAGGTAAATATAAAAAAACACTTCAATGGATTGGTTTTGGTAGTTGAAATCACTTTTATTTGCAAGGAACGTCACCCATGCTGCACAGTTTCAAATAGGTCTTACCAAGGAAAGCTGAAGTTTCTCCTCCCCATGTCCTGAAGTGAACAGGACTGGCACAGAAAAAAAAATACTCAACACACCTGGGAGGTCTAGCACCAGCATCCAATAAAGAAAAGCATTTGATTTCTATTTCAGTTCTTTCATTGGGTATTTTCCCCCTTTTCAGTTTGATACCAAAAGAAAAACTGAAAAAAAAATCAACACTAGTGAAACATTGGAATTCTAAACAAGAAAAAACCCACAGCTGCTCTTGAAACTGGGGAGGTTGCTCTTTCCAAATCTCACTCTTTATGCATCTGTCTTGCAGGCGTTCCCTGGATCTCAGCTGCTGGTATTTTTTTCCTCCTGCTTTTAGTTCTGATGTTTTGAATCTTTGCTTTTATCACTGTTGCTTACTTATTGCTCAAATGTTTCTTTGGTGTTATTTCAGAGTTATATTTTAGGACACCTGTTGAAAAAAGCCAAATTAAAAAAGCAGTTTAAAGTCTTGCTTTCCTACTGCAGAGAATATTTTTTATCAATGACAAGATAAGCATGACCAGCATATCTAACTTACAAGTTGAGTACCACATCTTCCTAAAGCACTGACTCATCAATAGATGGTATTAATGAAGTATATATATACACACACACACACACAGAATGACCAGGGTTGGAAGGGACCTCAAGAATCATGAATCACCAATCCTCCCCATCCCCCAACATACTAATACTAGACCAGGCTGCCCAGGCCCCATGTAACTGGGCCTTGAACACCTCCAGGGACAGGACATCTTCAACCTCTCTGGGCAGCCTGTTCCAGCACCTCACCACTCTCTCTGTAACGAACTTCCCCATGATATCCAAACTAAATCTTCCCTCCTTCAACTGAAAACCATTTCCCCTTGTCCTACTGTTGTTATCTACCCTTTCAAAGAGTAGAGTTACCTATGTAGATAAAGCAGACTTCATGACAGATACAGATAAACAAATTCCTTGACTCACCTACAAAAGGCTCTCAGAAGTTACCACAAGTATCTAGCCAGAAATACAGGGATATGGTCACATCCCAGGAGTCCTAGAAATCCCATTTCACTCAAAAAAGATACTAGCTATGCTTCTTACCTGAGGGATAGTAGAGGTGCCTGCAGAACCTGATGTTACTCAGCACCACTCTGCTCAGTCACTGGAGCAGGATTTTCAGCAGGTGTTTCAGTCACCTTTGTCTGAGACACAAAGACAAAAGCACTTTTGTTATAGGTAAAGACTGAGCAAGTCCCTTCACTATCCAATAGCAGGTGGTTTTTCTTTTTTTTTTTTTAAAGTAAGCTCTGACATGGAGAAAGCCTTGAATCCTATCCTTGAATGGATAGGATAGAATAATAAGTCTTCTCCTCACTAAGGTAAAGTCTAATTACTAACAGTTAACCTAAATCTAGTTTGTGCAGTTCAAGAAATTGATCTGGTGCTTTCAAATCCATCTCCTGCCCTGGAAATGGATAGTTTCAGAAACATAGTTGAAACAGAGCTGGAAGATAAGGTGCTTTGTTCTATTTCAGAAGTCTTTATTACAGTCTGACTCCAATTAAAAACTATCCAGGAGCAATTCCTATCCCACTGTTGGTTTTATTTAAGGTAAGCTGCTCAAACAAGTTCACAAGAAACAGGCAATTCAGCCAACTACCTTTACTATCAACTTGCCATCAGTTTTCTGTAACGGATCAACAACAGACTTTTCAAATCCCCCTGCCCAGATCTCTTAACTCTCATCCCATCAAAACTCAGCCTCTGCCACATAGCCAGGAGCATGCTTACCTCTTTCCCATCCTGAGCTGGTGTATTGGGCGGACGAGGCCGACGCCGGTAGTTGTATGGGCGCCTATAACCACGACGAAGTGGCTGCTGACTCACAGCACTGGCCTCATGCTGGTTCTCTTTGTTCTCAGCCTCTCCCGTAACCGGGGCAGGGCGTGGACGCAGAGGCCCTCTTGAAGAGTCAGGAAAGTACATGTAAGTACAAAAGTAGCCTGAGACAGTCTTAATTTCAGCCCAGCAAGAACTGCACTAGCCAACCACCATCTCTTATAGTTTAGAACACTAGTAAACAATTCCTTTGGAGTTCCACTGTCATTCAGTTAAAGGGAAAGTCCTAGTTCATTGAGATAGATGTGCAGCCTGAGTCTCTCTCACTGCTGGAATTACATCAGCATGTTCTGCTGCCTGCTCTGGAATAAAAAGGTAGGTAAGCCACTATTTGAACTGTTGGCTAAGAGAACTAAAAAAGAAAACAACAACAAACAAGCCAGTGACCAATTAAGCCATTCAGGCTATATTAGTTATACACCAGCCCAGCTTTTAACTGAACGCCACAGTTCCTGAGAATCTGTTTTATACTTGAGAAGTTTGAATATCCAGGAATGCATCACAAGTAACCAATACAGTGTTGCCTCTCCTGACCACAAAGTATGCATCTCAAGAAGGGCTGAAGGTCACTTACACTGGAAATGCAGTACTTTCTCAGGTACTTCAGAAACAAGGATTACTTCATGTATTCCATTCACAATAATGTCAGAATACGGCTAGAAGTCACTGCTTACTACCTTGCTCCCATTAGGTGGCTTACTTATTCCATAGTTACCCAGTTCCAAAAGCCTATTTAGATTTCCCAAGAAAAAAAACCACTAGTATCACTAGATTTAGATATTGCTTGCACTTATTTTATACAACACTGCATGCACTGTTAGCTTAAACAGAAGCATAATTCACTCACTCTGGAATGTACATATTAAGCTACCTCTTACAGGAGGCATCCCAACACTAATTAGGACTTTCAGTAATAGTTTATACATGTCAGATTGCTACACACAGTGTCAGTATTATCCACATTCCTGTAGCCTCAGATAATGTTTGTGTTGAGGATGACTGTGTTAAGTGCTAGAAGACCTCAGAGGGGAGAAGGAAGACTTACAGCTGTAGACTCAGCATGCACAAGGGTGTTAAACTTAACTCTGCATGGAACATGTTATTGCAATTAAGGACCACGACGTTATTCCTATGAAGTTCAGGTACTTCTTGCTCTTGCATTATTCTTTTGCTCCTTCCTATCTGCTCCTGAGTAAGCATGCAACAAAGAACTAGAATTGTACTCATTTAATAGTTCATCTATCCAAATTCAAAAGCTGGAATCTGACCTCAATAAGCCATATAAAAAAAAAGACCAGATGAGGAGGATCAAGTAAGGTATGTTCTATGGCAGACTAATGCAATTCTGCTCCTTAAAAGTAGTCTCCATAAGGCATCACAGTTGTCACTCATCTTTCAAGAGGAAACAACCTGATCTGTGACTTATGAGCTTTACTACTTACAGGAAGTTTAAAAAAAAGTGGGCAACACCTAAAAATGTATAATAGTCAGAGGGTAGGTATTTCATACGCTAATATTTTTAACTATGCTGAGTCATTCAAATATGGAATCATTCCCGCAGCATGGAGAGCTGAAACTGGAGTGGTCATGTCAGAATTAATAATAGAAAATCAAGGACAGAAAAATAAAAATCCTATACTAGCCAGTTTAAGTCATGACTAACACAGGTGACTCAGCAAGTTATACTGCTTACCCCACTGGAAAGTATTTGTGTTCATGTAAAACTTAAATAATTTTTAGTTAGGGTTGTTCCCCCCCCCCCCCCCCAAGTCCTGCTTGGTCTCTGAGAACCCCTTTAACCCAGTTCCATGGATCCCCAGGGAAAGTAAGGACAAAGAAGCTTATTTCTCCTAAGTAGTCTTCTAATGTCCAGTTGTTTTCCACTCTGGAGATTTCCTCAGCTAGATACAGTCTGCCTATTTAGTAATATTGCAACAGTGTTCTCTTCTGGCTGTGTAACCCACATCACTAAAGCTTACACAAGCTTGTATTTCCCCAGCATCCTGCAGCAAAAAGTTCCAACTATATGCTTCAAGCATAACTTATTTCAACATCTCTCTCACTTCCTTCATTTGATGCCGCCTCATAGCTTATTCATACATCAGAATAAAATAGGAATGAAATAACGAAACAACTCTTCTCACACCACTCACAATTCTGAAAGCCTGGGAGACAACAGGACCACAGGTCACTTGATGAGCATCACAAATGAGTTTCAGCCACACCAGACAGAAAGCCAGTTTGTTTAAAGGCCCAAATTAAATGCCTCTACACAAATACAAAGTATGGAGAATAAGCACTCATGTTCAACAAGACATGATCTTCATGGGGGACTTTAACTACTCTGATATCTGTTGGAAGGACAGCACAACAAGGCATAAGCCATCCAGGAGGTTTGGAATGCACTCATCATAGCTTTCTTTCAAAGCAACAGAGGAGTCAAGGAGGACAGGTGCTACATTGGATCCTGTTCACACCAACAAGGCCTGGTGAGATACATGAAGCTCAAGGGCAGCACTGCAGTAAGACTGGAGGGAACAGCCTCAAGTTGTTCATGGGGAGATTCAGGTTGGACATCAAGAAATACTACTTCTCTAAGGGAGTGGTCTGATGCTGAGACAGACTGCCCACAGCAGCGGGAGTCACCATCCTTGGAGGTGTTGAAGAAGTGTTGAGAAGTTGTACTGAGGGACATGTTTAGTAGGAAATATTAATTATAGGTGGATGGTTGGACTGGATGATCCTACAAGTCTTTTTGAACACTGATGATTCTATGATTGGCTGTAGTGACAACAAAATGGTAGAGTTGGAGATGATTATGGCAACAAAGAGGGCACACAGTAAACTCACTATCATTCAGGAGAACAGATTTCAGGAACCTGCCTGGTAGAGAAATAGGGTATGGAGCCCTGGAAAGAAGAGAGGCCCAGAAAAGTCAGTTAATATTCAATAATCACCTCCTATAAGCTCAAGTGCAAGGCAACTAACAAGAAGTTAAGCAAAAACATAAGCAGCTCCCAGACAAACCTAAATACAAAAAGGAAACACATGAAGACCAAAAACAAGGATGGAACCAACCTGGGAGGAACACAGTCATTGTCTGCACAGTCGGGATCAGTTTAGAAAAGCAAAAGCCTTGAAAGAACTGAATCTGATCAGGGACATCAAGAGCAACAACAAAGTCTTTTAAGTACATCAGCAATAAAAGAAAACTAGAGAAAAAGTGGGCCCTCTTTGTAAGAAAATAGTAGGAGACCTTGTTATCTAGAATATGAGAAGGCTGAGGTACTCCATAATCTTTTTTTTCCTCCTTAATCTTCACTGGAGAATGCTCTAGTCACACTGCCCAACCCACAGAAAACAGACTGGAAGAATTAAGAACCACCCACTGTAGAAAGAGATCAAGTTCGAGACCATCTAAAGAACCTGATGTTGCACAAGCCCACAAGACCTGATAAGATGCATTTAAGAATCTCGAGGGAACACTAGCAGATGATGTTATTAAGAAACTATCCATTGTAACTCACACAACTAAGTCCCTTCCAACTCAAGCCAAAAAATCATCTAGTTCAAATCTCCCTGCCACAAGCAGGGTCTCCAGCCAACCTAGCCTTGAACACCTCCAGGGATGGGACACCCACAACCTCTCTCAACAACTTGTTCCAGTACCTCACCATCCTCTCTGTGAAAGATTCTTCATGCACATCATATCTAAATCTCCCCTTTTTAGTTTAAAACCATTCCTCCTTGTCCTATCACTATTTACTAATGTAAAAAGTCAGTTTTTAGTCTCCCTTTAGTCTCCCTTCAGACACTGGAAGGCTGGAATGAGGTTTCAATGAGGTCTCCCCTGATCCTTCTCTTCTCCAGAGTGATGAATCCCAGCTCCCTCAGCCTGCCTTCTCCAAATCAGTGACATGGATCACTCAGTGGATTTAAAAAACAAACAAACAAAAACAGTCACAGTCAAACATATGCAGTCAGTAACTTGATATCAAAGTGGAGATCAGCAACAGGGGCATTCCTCAGTGACTGATATTGGGACTGGCACTATTCTTTGTCAGTGGCATGGACAAAGACTTGAGTACACCCTCAGTAAGTCGGCAGATGACACCAAGGTAAGTGGTATAGTTGACTCTGGAGATAAAAAAATGCCTTCCAGAGGAACGCTAACAGATTGTAAAGGTGACAACCTCATGAAGTTCAACAAGGCCATGTACAAAGTCTTGCACACTGGTTGGGGCAATCCCAAACATGAATACTAATTAGGTAAGTGGATTGACAGCAGACCTGTCAAGGACTTGGGGTGTGTATGAAAACTGTTGAATCATGGCCTGAACCTCTGATTGATCACCTGAGACAAGCATTGAATTAGCTGCAGGAGCACAGGTGAAGGCAATTCACCTGTGTGACCAAAGGGGTGGAGCCTGGTTCCTTTGATTATCCCTTTCCACCATGATAATCCTTCTAGCTATACAATCTGTAGATACCAGCCTAACCACACCACTCTGCATATTTATTGGTTATACAGGATGTTGGTGGACGAAGATATGAACATAAGCTGGTAGTATGTTTGCAGCCTAGAAAGCTAACTGCATCCTGGGTTAAATCAGAAGAAGCATGGCCATCAGGTCAAAGGAAGTGATTTTCCCACTCTGCTCTTGCAAGACCCCACTTAGAGTACTGAGCTCCTCTCTGGGACCATGAATGCTCTGGAACAAGTCTAGGTGTGGGCCATGAATGTTATCAGAGTGCTGGAGCACCTTTCCTGGGACGAAGGGCTGAAGCTGAGAGAGTAGGATTGTCTAGCCTGGAGAAGAAAAGGCTCCAGGTAGACCTGATATTTAACTTCCAGTATCTAAAGGGTAGATTTCAGGAAAGCTAAAGACAAACTTATACTAGGGCATGCAGTGATAAGACAAAAAATAGTTTTAAATCAAAGAGTAGCTGTAGATTAGATCTAAGTAAAATTTTACTGTGTGGGTAGAGAGGCAGTGGAACAGGATGTCTAAAGAGGTTATGGAAGAGCCATCCCTGAAATTGTTCAAGAACACAAGACTGCAGCTTTGAGCAACCTGACCTAGTAGGAAGCGCCTGTCATGGATGTTAAAACTAGACAACCTTTAAAAGGTGCCTTCCAATCCAAACTATTCTATGATTTTAAGATCTTCCCTCCCTTCCCCCCTCCACCTCCAAGCTTCATAGCCCTTGGTCACTTGCAATTGCAATACTTCCTAGCACAGCATACTACAAGGTAACTGAAATCCTACCATGTATCTGATGTTCTGTAGGGGACAGGACATTATTTCATTTTTCTCCTGAAAAACAGGAGATTTGTACATACAAACAGCAGTGCTTAGACCTAAGCTTGAGTGATACAACCATCTCAGTCCTAGGTATACAAGCCACTAGTTTGCAATATAATGCTAGACTATTGGCTGCAGCCTACAGGAAGCCTTACAAAGCACATCTTGCTACTGCAGACACTGGACCAACTACCCCATGTCAAGCAGGATCTAGCTATGTTGCTTGGAGTAGTGTAAGAATTCAAACTGGGAAGACATGAAACTTCTCACAACTGAGCAACATATTGAAATGAGTTGGTACAGGATACGAATAGCTTTGCACTTTCTTAACCCATTCCTGGATATAAGTAACATACAATTAGATCAAGTAACTTCTAGAAATATTTCCTTACTCCTAAAATTACACCTTCCTCCTGGAAATTTAAACACTTCCCATTCTCTCCATCATTTACACATACACAAATGTCTGGGAATTCAGCTTTTTACTCTTCAAGCTTTTATAGACTACACTTACTTGCAATGACAAACAAAGGAAACGCACAAACCTGCGATAGCGGGGACGATAAGTAGGATTCCTTTGGACTTGCTGATGAATTTGTCCTCCTTCTGTAACCCCATCCTTGATTTCTCCCTCAACACCCTAAAACCAAAGTAAAGCAAACAATAAAGTCAGGGACACAGATGACCTTACTTTACAGGCAGTATATTGACTGTATAGCTCAATGACTTGAATATAAGCTCAGACAACAGTAAGCCTGTATAGAAACCCCAGCATACTAAGCCAAAAGACAGCAGATAAAGCTTTTATTTTGGCAAAGAAAAGATCAGGGTCAGAACAAAAGCTAGCTATGCTGCTCATGTTCCTCATAGTGAGGGAGAAAGCCACCTATTAGTGTCTTCTCCCTGCCTCAAGGGAAAGGTGAAGAACCTGATAGATCTCCCCAGTACATACAAAAGTAGGTTTCAAGACATGACACTGAATAGCAAAAAGTTTACTGTGTAATGGAAAGGCAGCTGTTGGCCTGGATACTTCTGAATTTGGAAGACTAACTGAAAGTTATCATGCTGAGTACTGCTAGACACTACTCTGACTTCATTAAGCAAAATCTCTTTCCAAAAAGAAAACACACAGTTCAAAGACAAAAATACTGCATCATGTCAAATACTCAGCTCATATGTTCACTCAATATCAGCCTCTGAGAGACTTTCCCTTTAGCTGAAAAAAAAAAAGAATAAAGTTGTATTACAGCATTCTCTTTTTCCAAAAGAGAAGACACCTCTGGCATATAAGGTAACCATGCCTTACAGTTCCAGTTTTACTATTCTTTGTTCCAAAATAAAGGATTCAACAAGAGACCTGGAAACAGAATGTTTTCTGCATCTGATTCAGCATGGAACAAAAGCTATTTATTCCCAATGCCTGCTGTAGCCACTTAAGAATTATTTGTAGAAAATATATTTCTGAACATTATAGTGTTTGCATTACCACTCTGTCCTGCTTATATTAAGACACTTTGTTCTATGCAACTTGACAGTTAAATCTGACAGGAGAGGTCAATGCCTGCCTCGCACAGTGAAATGTGTGCACTAATTACAGTTCTGAAGTCTTGGGATTTCCCTTCCATAAAGGAAGGATGTGGCTATTCAGTCTGGCAAAGCACAGACATAGGAGACCAAAGAAAAAGCAATGCCTGAAAGCAAAGCAAGTAAAATCAAAGCAAGTATATTACTATCTCCCTTGTATTATGATTCTGGGGAAGTTTCAGCATAATCACTGTTTCCCTTCTCCAGTATTTCTGACCAAACAATTGAAATTCTAGTGCTGCAATCTCAAACATATGAAAACACAAAGGCCTAAAAGGTCTTCTCTAAGGGACCAGAAGTTAACAAAGCATCAGCCAGCTCAACGGTAAGGAAGAGTGCAAAGTCATGATTCCATCAACCAAAGCTCTCTTATAGCACTGGACAATATTAAATTCACTGCTCTTTAAAAGATAGTATTGAATTCTTACGTCTTTAATAGAACAGCCCAAACACATTCCTCCCCACAGAATGCTGCATTGAAATCTCAGATAAAGAATAGTCTCTAGCTCAATTAGGGACAAAAACCTTGATAAAGCTTCTACTGAAGAACAATGCAGACACTGTTTCCCTGTTCATCTTGAATGTTGATACACAAGTATTTTATATGGGCTTGTTTTAAGTAGCTACTTGAAAACATGAATTGCTTAGCTAAGAAATATCAATGATTTCCTGTATCCTCTACAGTAGCATGAAAATTCAGTTAGCACATTCATATAACTAATAATTTCTCAGATCTGCCTGTTTGAAGTAAAGCATGCTTCCTGAATAAAGCTGCTATGCTGCCAGAAGTCACTAAATACAGTTTAACCAGAAAACAGAATCTAAACTTTAAGGTTTTACTATACTGACAATAAGGGATATTTATTTACTACAAAAACTTCATTTGTACTATTAAAAGCACCAAATTCACAACATATACATGATCTATTACATGATACACTTAACATTCTCCACTGAAGCCTTCCAACTCCACATACTACCTTTTAATAATACACCAGCTCATCCTAAAAGATGGATGTAAAGAATTGGTCAGCTTCACTCACATTTTTCCTCTGAAGACTACCAAAATAGGTAAGCATGCTGTACTATCTCATGAAGGCACAGAGTTTTAATCCCTCCCCTGAACAGAATGTCTTTAAGCATAACTGTAACCACAAGGAGTTTTTTCACCTGTCTCTTCAATTTCATTCATTAGCTTTTAGAGAATTATCTGAAAGAATTTAACTTTCATACAGTAATACTCATGTTTTCACATCCTCTCTATAGGAAACAGTGTCAGCCTTTAAAATATTTCCCCAAGAGATTTCACCTGATCCATGTATAAAACTTTTCTTTAGTGATGCACGCAGTTCTTAAATGAGAATATCATCAATTCAAGGTTATTTCATGATCCATTGCCTGTAAAAATAGTATCCTGATTACAGTTCCATGTCATGTTTACACTACCACAGTTTGTGGAAGACTGCAGCCTCTTATCTTCAGGGAAAGAAACTGAAGATGCCAATACAAAGAAGTGCTGCTTTCCACAGAACTCCCCAAGCAGTTCAAATAAATGTCCATTAAAGCTGGTTAAAAGTCTCAGATTACTGTGAAGGTTCTCTTCACTCTTGAAGAAACCCACATAGTACATTAGAAAAAAAAATCGGTCAGGTAAGTTATGTCTAGAATACAGACACATTTGAGTAGCATGGCTAACAGAAGATAGCATCTAGCATACTTACCAAAGCTCACATAGAGTTAAGCAAGGAAAAATAGGCTTTGCTAGGCTAGAAGGTTGGACTGAAGTTGTTAAGTGACATCAGTTAGAAGCTCTAGAAGGCTGGAAGTCACCTTAACATGTTAAAGCTGAATGTTATTATAATCCATGAGCTATAGTATTGATTTTCCCTCCCCCAATTCTTTTTTCCCCTTTTGTAAGCAGTATCAGCAACATGGCAGCTGAGTTACGGAAAAGCCTTTCAGCTCTGTAGCCCAGTACATCAGAAGAGCAACAGGCCTAGATACAGTGAGGTCTACTCCTTGAGGTGTGCAAAAACAGTTATTCTTTAGACACAGAAGGCTGAGTGTAGCATCAGTAACTTGAATTTAAGTCTCAAAAGTGGAGTTACTTGCATCTAACTATCTTGCAGGACTCACATAGAGGCACTGCCTTTCTCTGTGAATGCCACCCTACAGCTCAGACATAGCTAACTTCTCTACCCCTTTGCAAATCAGAGGAGAAGGTAAGGAAGTCTCATTGAAGAGAAGCTTCTTTTGAAATACAGAACTGCCATCACCGAAGAGTATGATAATCGATACAAGAAACTTCCAAAAATAAATGCCAATTGCTTCAGATGATTCAGCCTACAAGCAATTTATCAAAAGCAAGCAAGCCATAACAAGGTTTGGGTAAGTTATGAGTGGTTTCACTGATCTACACTAGGACAATTCAGAGACAGTCCCTGCAGAGAGAGTCCCTTGCAGGACCTAAAAAGATCTCACTGGAGTGGGGCTTTGATTTGCTCAGGCGGCTAATCAACAGGTTGGTAAGAAAGCCCAGCAGAACTGGTCAGTCCTCACTAGCCAAGAATTCAAGAATGGCCCAAAGGAATATACACAAAGTTTAGTGGGCATAACTGCAGCCAAAGACGGCATTCTCAGAACTCTTGACTGAGCTCATCTCTGAGAGTGAGGTATCACTCAAGCAAATCATATGCATCCAAGTTTGTGATGACACAGCATGCATTTAAGAGCATTCAAGAAACTGGCCACTATCACATTTGAAAAGTTACAGCAACCATGGAGTTCACTTGGTTATCTGCTAAAGGCAGGCATATTAAGGGATGGTACTCTAAGATCTCCAGCATCTTTGACAGCAGAACAGAATCTACTCTTACACTCACAGATGACACCAAATCTAAAGGAACAATGCATTGTTGGGCAGGCTGAACACTCAGAGGAATCTTAAACTGAAGAGGAAGACAAAAGAAACATCATGAACAGTGATCATTTGCACATTTTGAAGGCCATAATTCTTCCAGAATCATGGATTGCTGAGGAAGACTAGTATGCTTCTAGTTTTTAATATATAAAATATTAATTTTTACATATAAAAAATCTCTCAAGATTTCCAGGCTCCAGACGCATAACCACTGAGGTCTGCTGTATTTTGTGTCTGAGGATTTGGATATAAGCAAGTGTAAGGAAAATAACATGGAACCACCATTTTGCTCCCCCTCTTACTTCATTTACCTTCAAGTACTGGGATTTAAGTGTGTTATACTATCACATGCTAGCGAGAGTTTCATCTTAATTAGCTTCCATCAGATGTCCAAAAAACACGGCTCAGCATAAGAATCTTGAGATTGAATGTCCCCTATGCCTAGACAAGCCTCACACAATCATTCTTCAGGCAAAAGGAAAAGAGCTGCTTTATGCACTCAGCAGTACAGAGGGGTGTCAAAGCCCTCATATGCTTGCTCCTTTGAAATCTGAAGGAGGACAATACAAATACTATCAACTAAAGCATTCACTACACAAGTGAATGAGATTTTAAATCTCAGGAGAGCAAAAGGAAACAGAACTGGTACTAAAACACAGCTAGTTGATATTCCCCTTTTCTAGTTTAACTCATCAACAAAACTCGTAGTTCTCTGCTGCATGGAATGAAAGCATAAGCTGCAAGCTATCACTACAAAGACACACTCAATAATAAAGTATCAGTTGCCATCACCAACTTCTATCAGTCTACAGGGCTTCATTCAAAGAATACCTTTCACACATTTAAGGTTTGGTGATATCTAACAGCTTTAAAAGAAAATATTTCAATAGACAAGCATCAACAGCTAGACTATGATGAAGGGTGCCTCCATACTGGCAACTGCAGAACAAAATGGAGAGGTATATTGCTTGGGTAAAGCAAAACTTTCATACTAGAAAACCACACTCCTGTAAATGATCAGACTCAACTGTTAGGAAAAAGAAAAAGATACTGCCAAGCCTGCACTATGTTCAAGTCACTGGATTGCTCCAGGCACCAATGCAGCAAAAGCATAAAACAGATAATGGTAACTGTCAGAACTACAGCCACACATCACTTAGTTAGACCTCCCCTCTAAGGAGGAGAAGGAAATTTTTCCAAACCCATGCACAACTGTTTATAACATGTTTAGATAGTATAAAGAAAAATGCATTTTATACTGCACTGCTGCAGACAGAGCTCTATTAAGGAATGCTACATGAGAGTAGCAACTAATTTATTAAGTTGTGCCAGACAAAAAACAATGAGCTTTTAAAGAAAAAACTGTCTCCAATCAACCTTTGTAAGTAATTACTACGCTGCTTGCTTAGGTCAGTATAAATACTTCCTATTGCTTCATGTAAAGGGCATGGTTAACTGCCTAGGTATCTTATTTCTCCACAGGCAGAGATCCTAATACCCAAAGAGATACCCAAGACAGTTCTGGAATGGGATGAAAAGAAAGAGCCTACCAGACACCCAGTAACAGAGCTATCACCTACACCATCAGTGATGTGCTGGAAAAGGACAGAATATTACTAAAGAACACTCAACTTAATTAACTTGAGTCAAACCTGTAGCTCCCTCTCTGAGAAAACTAGGATTACTGTGGAGGTAGGATGACCATTGTTGAAAAAAATATAAAAATGAAAACTAAACTTACACTTCGAGGTGGTCCACGGCGTCTGCCAAAATAGCCACGTCGATAGCGGCGGCGGTCTGCAGCATAGCGGCTGCCTTCTACGGGGACTCCATCTGGCCCAGTGACATTAGCTGCTTCTGCACCCTGGAAGTAAAAAAATGTAAGCCAAGTACATGCAAGAAAAGAGCCAGGTATAGCAAGAAGGGGAAGGAAGATCAAACAAAGTTTGTATGCATAACATTTCCTAGCTGTAAAGATTTCTTCCTCAGAGATGGTGCAAAAGCAGGCCTGTTATTCATAATCCTGGTGTTATGGAGTGAGAATGTGAGCGTCACCCACATTAGGGATTAATACATTAAAAAGACTAGATATACAGCAAAGCTTGTGTTACTTCTTAGAATACTGAGAACTGTTGGATCACACATCTTTGCCACAGTAATCTCACCTTCTCCCCCTCGACCACATCAAATTCTACAGTCTCTCCATCACCAACACTGCGCAGATACTTCCGTGGGTTGTTCTTCTTTATAGCAGTCTTTAAATGAAGATACATAAAGATGCATTAGTTTAATTAATTCCTGCCCTTAAAGCCAAACCAATCAGTAAATAATAGTCTTTCTGCTACGGTCTCAAATTCACATACCAGGTGATCAGCCACCATACCAGAGTATATAAAATACATAGATCTCTCTTTTAACAGGGTCTCCTTACCGAGTCAGAATTTACCCCCCTCAATACTCATGAGCTTACAAAATAGCTGTTCCCCCAAGATGCCTTCTCTCAAGCCTACTGCATATCAGGACCATTCCACATTAATTTTCTATTTCCTGCATGCTCTACCAAGATAGCAACTGCAGCAATCATTAGGAGACATGCTGAACACTACAAAGAGCTTAAAAAAGAAAACACTAACAAGAGCATTTTGGAGGAGGAGACATCAACAAAAAGGTATTTTGGCAATCCACGCTAACTTAAAAGAATTACTGTAACCCTGAAATAACAGAAATAAGCATTTAACCTAAGCACTGTAAGGGAGACTGCAGAAAGTTAAGCGAGCCCCTGCTGAACACAGGAAAACAGTACCAGAACAGATTATCTCAGATACCTCTTTCAGAGAACACAAGAACATTATTGACATCATTGTTCAGACCCACTTGGTATTATCCTTTATCTCTACACTCACAGAAACACTTGGGCATCCACTGTTGATAGGCTGAAAATCATTCTAGTGTGCTTTCCAGTTAGAGGCATGCTTCCAGGATTCCTAAAATGCATTAAGCAAGGCAAAGCAAGGCAAGGCTACCGTCAGCTCATTAAGTAAGGGTTTACAAACTTAGAGACTGAAGAACACTAAACAACTCATATACTGAAGATGCCAATATACTGAGCCAGTATTTTATTTTTTACTGAAGTACTTTTCAATTTAAGACCAATATACTTCACATTTCCTGATACAGGTGTCTTGTTAGCATAAATGAGGTAGGTGCACACCTAATACTTAGAAGTACACAAACCCCACTTAAGAAATGGAGTACAAGGCAAAAACAGAAAAAAAGTCATCAGCAGTTTACAAAAAACAGGCCAAATGAAGAACAATTAAGTTGTTGCCAGTGCATGGCAATTATAGTCATTCTATCATGAGTGAGAAATATCTTAGGCTACTGAAGTACCAAATGAAAAACTCTGGTCAGTTTAAAGTTCAGCTTGACCAGTTTAGAAAAGACACATCTATTTCTTGATGAAAAACCACCCCCCTTCCTTTACGGCAATAGGCCTGCATGTCCTTGTAGCACTGCAGCTGCACATCTAGACAGTTATTGTCTGTACCCCACAGTGACCCTGAAGAACGTGAGAGCATAGACAGTATTGATACCAAAGCAGAAAACAATCCAAGAGTTTTTCTGATATAGGAACAGAATGAACTGCTCAAGTACATTCTTTTGGGAAACACCACAACAGGCAGACTCCCACTGTCCAGCACAGACATCTTAGCTTTCCTGCTAACGTATTATTAACAGTCCATTACTAAAACCACCTGAAGTGGTTGTTTCAAAACAAGACGTACTACTAAAGATTATCCTACTGTAGATTAAAGGTTTAATTATTTCACTTGTATTGAAATAATTGGCACAACTCAGCAGACTTGTGTTCTGCATGACATGTCAACAAGTTGTACTTTCAAGTCCTCTTTCTTGCAAAGGGGGAGGAGAAAGAAAAAGGCCCCTTTTCAGCAAAGGGCATAATTAAGATAAATAAAGCTACTCAAACTTTTAAGAAAAGTAATGGAAGACAAATTCAACAGGACTTCACAACTGCTATTTCAGACTTATCTATAAAGACTTCAATGTTTAGATTTGTAACTGAATAGAAGATAGAAGCTACTACTTGGTAGACTGAGTTACTTTATGAAGGCAACCAGAAAGAATTCTGAGTACATCCTAGAATTCAGAGCAGAAACTGTATGACTTTACTACTGCTACACCACTAGTAAAAGAAAATTGAAGAAATAAGAGCCTGAACTTTAAGCTCGGTGAAAAGACTTTTGCTCCATGTATCCGGAGAAGGGAAAATACTGTTATCCCTGCTGCTGTTCATCACCATCCTGCAGGCTTCAGGGCCTTTGATTCAAGGGACAGGTGTTCTGTATTAACAACAGACAGCACTGAACAATAAACTAAGGTCTTTTCCAAAGGGACGCTGATGAACAGAAGGCTATGACAGACTTCAGAGTTAGTTCAGTAGTCTGTTTGGAAAAGTTCTTCCACACATGATATCACATCATGTTTACATCCAGCACTGTCACAATGAAAGCCATGATCTGCCACACCAGTTACTGATACATCTATATTAGGCTGTACTATAAGCACTATGATGTAAGAGTAACACAGATCGGTTCAGACAAGAAAGAGAAAGCCATTCATCTCATCCACTGCACTAGCTTCTTCACTGCCTCTTGATTCCAACTCTCTCATTAAGTTTAACTTCTCTGGCTGCACATACTTTTAATAGGGTTAAAGTGCAAGACACCCCAACACGCTCCACCTAGACAGCACCCCACAAGAGACAACTGAACAAAGATGCAAGCAAGACAAAGCCAAGTAAGACACTCCCTTCACCATACTACTGTTTAGGTCCTCTGCAAGACAAAGGGTTAATTCAAAGCAAGCCATGCATGTCCTAAAGCGAAAAGCATTTTAATCTGTTCTCAGTTTATAGATAGCATCCAATAGCCATACACTGAGAATTAACCCCCTATCCTGATCATGAGACCAGGCTGTTCCTCCCTGTGTGTGTACACATGGATAGTGGAGGGGGGGTGGTCTCTGTTCAACTAGGTCAACCTTATTCTTAAAGGATTAGCTGTGTAATCCAGCCCATCCCAGGCTAGGTGCAGGGGAAGTGGAGGAGGAGCTGCACATGCACTAACCACTAAAGCCAGGGAGCTCCCAGCAGGATGTTTGCAGAGAACTCATTCTCCTTCCTCATAGCCCAGCAGACCTGACTCCCCCACCCAAGAAGGGCTCTCCAGCACTGAGCAGTGACCACAAGGCCTCAAGAACAAGGGTCTCCTTCCAGCATATTACAGGAGGAGAAGGAAGACAGATCACCCCTTTACACCCTCACTTTCTGCTGCTGTGTACTAAAACAACTCAAAACTGAGAAGCTTCAGAATATATGACTGCAGCTGAGGCAGGCTGCACCTGGGAGAACATACTCTGTCACACAGAGCCCACAGACAGGTTAGCATGCGAGTTCACACTGGATATATGCTATTTCTAAAACATTAAGCCAGTTTTGCTTTAGTGTTTGTGTCTAGAGTATCTCATCTTCTGTGGGGTAAAAAAAAAAGTTCCACCACCAGTTTACAAACAGTCAAATAATCATCTCTACAGATGATAAAATAGCACAAACAGCAGCTTGCTGCTGGCCTTCATTGTTTTGAAGCCTTCACAGGCAGTCTTCCCACAGAAAATGATGCTCCATGTAATTTTTGTCATCAGAAGGACAGCTGGTATCTTCACACAGATCTCAGGGACACCTTGTTTTCAAGGCAGTTTTACAATGTTGCCTATGCAAAATATGTTTTGTTACAAGAACTTACCTATCTTTTCCTAGATACACTGCCACTGTGCTGCTGATACACATCTCAATCAGTGCGCACAGAACACGTGGTCATTAAAGGAGGGTGGCTGTTAGAGATTTGTTTATGAATTAAGATCTCTTGAGAAATTCATACATGCATCGAGAGCTCCCACTACTATTCCACTAACTGAACTAGGAACGCATACTGAGAAAAATGGACTGACACCACCTTCACTTGTTCCAGGCACTGTCTTATTCAGTTTCATCCATTTTAGGGATAATGAGTGTAAACCCCTTGACTCAAAGAAACAGTTATGATGTTTAGTTTGCGGCTTCATGACTAACTTGACCCTCAGCAGCAATTTTAACTTCACATGTGCATACCCTCTTCCCTCAGTGATCAACTCTGAGGGTAATTTCACCAGCTATATTTCATGGAGATCTTTCATATAAGACAAGCTCCAAGTGCAGTATTTCATTTGTTGTTAAAGCTTCAGATGTTGCAAAAGCAGATCTAAGCCAGCCAATCAGTTAGCATCAGAATGCAGACAACATCCTCTGCCTTCCCACAAGTTGTATGTGACCCAAGACTCATGATATAAACTTAGAACAGCCTACTGACAGTTCATAGAAGGTTAGCCAATGGCGGGCTGATTGGCAGCCTCTCCCTCTCTCCCTCCTTGGGCACACTCAGCACACAACCTTCCACCCCTTCTTCTTGAGAACAGCTGCCTCATGCAGCAACAGCTGATGGCAACCCAACCTGGTCAAAAGCCAGGCCAGATCACTTTCTCTCCAATACCAGGGAGGGCAGACAGAACAGACCCACACAAAGGTGGTGGAAAGAAACAAGACACAGGAGGAAAGTGACAAAGTAGGGGAAAAGAGGGGAAGGGCAGGTAAACAGAAGAGTCATCTCCTCTGGGTGTGGGTGGAACTTTAATGTTCAAATTAAGGCAGACACAAGACAGCATGAAGGTTTGTAGTATCTACTCCTTCAAACATGACTTTGAAAGAGAAAGAAAACACACCCTTGTATTTCTTACTGAAACACATGCATGCTAACTTGAGATATTTGAAGTAAATATTCTAAGCAGCCGCCAAGGTAAGCTGACCCCAGTGACACAGGTGTTCTAGAAGTTACACTAGAAACCTATTGAAGACCATGACAATGCTCATCTCTAACTACAAATACCACACTCTTACCTGATGAACAAACACATCTTCTTTGGTATCATTTCTGCAAAAAGAAAGGAAGAAGTCATAAGAGTTCAGACTAACAGACTTAAATAGAGATCTCTGACTTCACAAGTAAGGCCTCCCTTCCCTCAGTTCATCACACATCGCCTGGATTCCACACATTCTGTATTAGGCTATGCTATCAAGATGCTGGTCTGATTTTTCCAGGATCCTACCTTTAATAGCAGTAAGGACTTCCCATTCTTCAGAGAAGTGAGGGAACAGAAGGGAGGTGCCCCATAATTCATAGGGAAGTGTTTTGTGTTGAAACAAAACACTGAATAACTAATGACTGGACTACTTGCCTTTCACTATTCCACTACCCCACCTCCCAGAACTTCCACAGTGCCTGCAACCTGATCTGTTATCCCAGAGGTCAAGCAACACTACCAACAGGACTGGCCACAGCTGTTAACAGCTCTCCTTTCAGTGAAGCTTAAAGCAACCCTGCACAAGGTGCTAAGAGCATCCACTGGAGGGAGAGCCAGAAAACAACTCATATGGTTGTTTAGATTACACCAGCCAGTTCAGGCTCCCACATGTAAAACCTGAAGGTGTATCAGTTCTGCATCCTCATACAACAGGAACAACCTAGATTCTACAGTCTAGCCTGTTCACTCAATACTCTGCAGAAGGAGCAAGTACATCCTTCACAAAGGCTTTGTGAAGATAATATCATTCTAACCTTCCTGTGCTTAGTAAAATATAACTTCAACTTTGTGAGACAGTTATTATACTACATTCAGCAGAAGGCTCCCCCTTCAAAGTGCTCTGGAAGACTTGACTGAGAAAAATATTTCTCAATTCAAGCTTTTCTTCTACCTTATGTTGCACCAGGTAGTAGTTGTCAGATACAGGGCTACAATAAAGTGAACTTCAGATCCACAGAACAGGACTCTATCCCATTCTAGTGTTCAACTAACCTAAATCTGCATAACAATTCAGAGACTTGCAGGACAAAAAGTATGTATCTTGTAAGACACATGACCTACTAGCTGGTAACCCTGCCCACAGCAGGGGGTTGGAAGTTCAACATCTTTAAGGTTCCTTCCAAGCAGTTCTGTGAGTCTAAGTAGTCACTATGCAGGAAACATTTCTCATAAGTCTTACATTTAAGCACCTCAACAGATATTCCAACCTTAAAAGTCAGAATTCCCTGCTGTTAATGCACCTGAAGTTGGAGGTATGACAAACACCTCTTATAGCTAGACATCACTGGTGCCACTCAGATGTTCATTTATGTTTAGAGAGGAAAAAAAAACCAAAAGATCTGCAAACCCAGGCCTAAAATGTTCTCAGATGTACTTAGTTATTTTGACTAATATCACAGAATCACCAAGGTTGGAAAAGACCCACAAGATCACCCATCCACCCATCACCAACAGTTCTCACTAGACCATGTCCCTTATCACAATGTTCAAGAGTTCCTTGAACATCTCCAGGATTGGTGACTCCACCACCTCCCTGGGCAGTTCATTCCAGTGCCTCACCACTGCCAGACCACCACATTGTCTGATTCTTTCAGAGAAGTAGTATTTCCTAATATCTTAACACACTGGATTTTTAGCAAGAAGTATTCCCTCATCTTCCAGCCTTCCTCACATCTTAAAAAAAGCCACAGTCATGAAAAATAATACAGCTCATTAGAACTGTGGCATGAGTAAACACAAGAAGCAATTATAGACCAAATCTGTACTGAATTTAACACTGTATTCTCATCCCACATGTACCACTGAGCAGAGATCCACCTCAGAGGAAATCCAAGTTTCCTGAATGCCTGGCCACTAAGTGCACAAACCTGTAATCAAGCTCCTTAGGTCCCCGTTCAAACAACTAACACAAGGTGTATTATCCATACCATGAGTCCTTCTACAGCATATGCATGACTATCTATTTAAACATACCTGTTGATAAAGCCGTATCCATTTCTGACATTGAACCACTTGACCGTGCCAAGAACTTTTGTTGCTGGAAAAAAAGTAGTTCAAATAATTATAATAATAATCAATAACAATAAAGAAGTGTCACAAAAATGCTTTTATATCTGCATGTGATGTCTCAGAGCAGACCTGGTCTCCTTCCTTAATGCCAAAGATGTACCTTCATCGCCATTTCAGTTTATACTAATGCAGTAGCAAAAACATTGCTTTCACTTGCTGCATGGTAGCTTCCACTATTGACAGTTAAGTCCACCCCTATTTTCAGTTGGCCATCCATTTTCCTCCTCTATTTTATTTCTTATTCTGGAAAGCAATGAACCTTTAAACCTCTGGTGACTGCCAGTCACTAGTTCTTTTTAGCTTAGTAGCTGTATGTTTCAGATCTAGCAAAAAGAAGCTGTTTGGAAATGCTCTTTCATTTAAACTTCTTTTTTCTTCCTTGAAAACATGAACTGGCTGAAGAAGCAGCATGGCAAACATCATCCAACAATCTCATGTGATAAGGGCAGCACATGTTTATTTTTAATGTATGAGCTCTCTTGCATCGTAAACCCCACTCCAAACAAAAGCCCAACATTTGTTTTCTGTTTATATTTCTTACTCCAGAGCTCTTCCATGAAGTATCAGCTGTAAACTGACCACCCTGAAGCTTCTAGAAAGAAGACAGCTTCTTGTCTCCCAGTACCAACCTCGCATCTCATGTACAAATCATACTGTAGTGTCTTAAAGGATCTGGTGGAACTTGTTCCACCAACATGTAGGTACTGTGTGGGAGGGACTCAGTTGTGATGGAGGTAGTTCAATCTCTTCTTTCTTGTCAGCAACTGGGCGGGGACTACAAGATTTTCCCTTTCCAAACCTGCAGGAAAGCTAGAATCTGGGAGGGGGGGATCTATAAATGTTATTTACTACACAGCACTGCCACACAGCTGCAGTATGTAATATACTGTATCAAACAGTCACACTGCACAATTTGAATAGTAGACACCTGTAAAGGATCTAGTCAGGCAAATGCCAACTTCCAAAAAAAATTCAGGAAAAAAAAAATAAGTAACAAGTAAAGGGGAAAAGTCTTCCAAGAACAATCTCCAGTTCAGAAGATGAAATCAGCCAGCTTGAGGCAAAAAGAAAACATCCTGGAAACAATCATCTTCTTCTGTATTCTTCCCTAAACATTCACAGGGCAATGGCATGGCTAAACAGACCTCTGGTCCTACGCAGTCTTGACACTGATATATGTACACACCTTCCTGAGAGACAAGAAGTGACCTCATCCTCCAGATACACAGCTACAACGGAAGTGTTCGCTGGTAGCAGTCCACTGTTACTACTTCCAATAGACCTCAACACCAGTGTAACAATGCTTTATCATTGCACTTAAGTGAAGGTTTTGCCAAATGTTCATGTTTTAGGAGCAAATGCTTATATTCAGAAAAAGGAAAGTCATGGAAGACTGATAGTTACTAGAGGAAAAAGGCTGTATCTAGTACAGCATCCACTCCCAGCTTTCCCCTTGTTTTTAAGAAGAAAGTCCACAGGTTTTGCTACCCAACATTGACTGAATGACAACAGTTACCACTCTTATAGCAGTGTTTCTAGGTTTAGTTTCATCAGGTCATACCTAGGTCCAGATACTTACTGATATTATAGAGGTACACAACATAGACAAGAGCTTACTGCACTGAGCAAGTCAACAGGGGAAAGTGGGGGAGGAGAAAATAATAGGCTAATACCACTGATTGCCTTATTTTTTTCTCATCTCTCAAAACAGCCATGAATATGTTGGCCTACTTCAATCAGATCAGGAAGAGAACAAGAAACCTGACAATCTTATGAAAACTCTCAGAGGAGCCAGAAAACTAGCAGAAGGAAAGGCAGTCAAAAACTCGCTGTACACAGCCAGCTGGCTGCTGGTAAATGGAAATCCACATACACAGCTTCATAGCTAGGTAGAACAACACTCTTCCTTTTGCACAAGCTGTCATAGACTGCAGGAAGCCTCCAGTACATTCCTAAGATGGCATACTACAGAAGTAGTATTCCCCACCTGCATTAGTGTAACAGTGTCCCCTTAAGCATCACCAAGAGGGTAAGAACATTAGACGTCAGTATTCTGCTTGATCTCCATGTGACCACAGCACAGCTGTGGCTAAGCCAGAGTTGTCACAGTGGAGAGAGATCAGGCAGGTAGAAGAACAAGCCCAGAGGAAGCCATAACCAGTCTTACTGACAATTCAAAGAAAGCAGTTAGTGTGGTAAGTCTTATCCCACCAGCAAGCAAAAGCTCACATATTTCCTACAAAATGCTGTGCACATGTCAGAGAAATCATCAGTCGCCCCAATCCACATTTAAATAGCCTTGTTTGTCTTAATTCAAGAATGAGAAGCACAAGAAAGCTGATTTGTCCTTACACCTAGAAGTCAGACACTCAGATACACTGGGGAAGCCTCAAACCTTGCTTCTAACATGATATCTTTTTATGAGGAGATTTAATTGCACTGTACCATAAGATCCATTACAAGACTACTACATACTTTCGAGCCCATTTTTAATTGCATCATTTCCTCACATCTGAGGAAAAAGCTTGCCCAACATTAAGGCCTGTTTGCAGAAGCATCATCATGGTGGGTTATTTTTCCTACCAGACTAGGAAAAGCACTTGAGCCTTCACTCCCTCTTTGCCCCCTCCAGGAACTAGCGGGGGGGGGAAGGTTGGAAGTGAGGGCTTGATCTGCATGAGACCATTACCAAAAACATACCACTAGTTTACTTTGCTAGGCTCCTTCCCATGGCAGTTCCACTGAGCTCTCTACCTGCTCCTTTATCTGTTACACTAAGATTTCAATCCTTCTAAGGAGAAGAGAAGATGCTGTCTTTCCTCAGTGAAACCTCAAGGCTCTGCATTAGAAGTAAGCCTTATTTTCGTCTTGCTAACCCCTTAAAGTTAAGCGGTTATTAATAGTAGATTATAAGATAAATAGGTAATGAACAGTAGCCTGCTTCCACTAGAGCAATTTCAATGCAGGCTTATACCCAGACCATTTCAACAGGTTGGTCCTGTTTAGCTACAGTTTAAGCAGAAAAAAAAACAAGCACCACACTAGGCACGTGGAGGGCTTGAGAACTGAGACAGCAATACAGCACTTCACTTTTACTACTGTAAAAGAAATAGTTTAAAAAAAAAAAAAAAGAGATCCAAGAGACACTACTGAAGCAGTTGCCGTCAAGAGTTCCGCCAAGACTCCAGAGATCCGGGCTCACGGTCACCCACGCGTTCCGCCAGCAGCCGATTCCGGCGGCAGGCTCGCAGCCCCACGCCCTCCCGCACCGCTCCGGGCGGGGCCGGGACGCTCAGCCCGCACAACCGCGGGTTCTCCCGACAGCGCGGAGCGGACGCGCAGCAGGTGCCGGCAAGCCTGCCCCGCCGCCAGCGGCTCGCCAACATGGCTGCGCTCGCTTTCCCCGCTGCCCACGCAGCCCCCGCCCGACTCTCCGCGACACGGGGCCTCGTAGAATCGGAGCGGGAAGCCGCGCCCCGGCTTCGCGCACGACCGACCGGCGGCGCCGCCCAACTTCGCGCCGAGTTGCGTGCCAGCCGAGCCCCGCTCCTCCGGCGGCTCCCCCCGACGCCGCCGCCCCGCGCGCAGCCTGACTCACGGCAGCGAGGAACGGGGGGGGGGAGGAGCGGGGCGCCTGCAAGCGGGCGGCGGCTCCGCCCGGCCCGGAGCACGGCGTGCGCTCACCGTCAGCCCTCCTCCCGCAGCGGGGCGAGCGCGAAGCCGCCACGCGATACCGCCCCACCCGCCCAGCACCCACCGAGCACTTTCTTCTCCGTCTCCCCCGCGGCGGCGGCGGTCGCGGAGCCGGACGCGGCGGGTGCCACCTCGCCGCCCGATGCTCCCGGCGCGGCGCCGCTGACGGGGCTCTTCGGCTTGACGTCCGGAGGGGCGGCAGCAGGGGGCGGCGGTGGCGCGGGGGCAGCTGCGGCGGCGGGCGCCGTGCCGCTAGCGGTGCTGGTCTCCGCCGCCTCGCTCATACTGGTTGGCAGCAGGACGGGCGCGCGGCGCTGAGCAGCTGTTCCTCGGGCCCGCGCTGGGTCTTACTGCCCCTAAAATGGCCCCGCCGAAGTTTTAACACAGTCAGCGGGGGCCGGCGCCGGGACTTGCGCCGCCTCATTAGCATTTAAAGGGGCCGCACCGCGGTCGCGGCTGGACCGGGTGAGCGGGGGGCGGCGTGGGGATCGGCCCCGGTGCGGTGAGGGGCGTACGCGAGTGAGTGTGGCCGTGCGGTGCGCGGGTGGCCGTGCGTGCACGGGCGAGTGCGGCTGTGGGTACGCGAGCGTGTGCGTGTGGAGCTGAGCTGAGCTGAGCGCCGCGCGTGTATGCGCGTCCGTATCTGTGGGTACCCGCAAGAATCCCTCTGTGCGTGGGGTTGCGCGTGGATACGTACGCACACACGGCTGCAAGTCGAGAGTCCGAGATGTCAGTAGGCGCGTGGCCGTGCGCTGCTGCTTGCTCCCACGCGTGTGCGGTGCTCTGGCGGCGGTGCCTGTCTGTCCCGCGCCCGGCGTGGCAGGACGGCTCGTTTTGGACGGGAATTCGTGTGCGCTCCGTTGGAGACAAACGTCTCGATGAGGTGAGCCTAAGCGTGAGTGTGCGTTGCTTTTGTTGCCCCTGTTTCTTTCCATGCTGCTATTTCCTTACCCATGGTGTAATTTGCGACCCCTCGAACTTGCTTTCAGGTTTCTGAACGGCCTCCCTAAGCTGGCTTTTTGATGATGTTTCTGCTCTCTCTTTTGCACTTTGCCACATAGCCGTTGTTCGTTGTTCCGTCTGCCTTGAGTCCTTCGTTCCCTACAAGATAGGGAACGTTTGTTCACGTGTCATGCACCTCCGTCTTCTCCATTTTCCTCAAGTTCAGCTTTGCTACTCTGTGTTCCTGAATGCTCGAAGAACATGGGGTCACATTTGTTTCTCCCTTTGCATCCCACTTCTTGACAATCAGTTGACAGTTTTCATAACAAAAATAAAGGTCTTTGAAGGGTGTCCCTTGCTGAATATCAGTCAGCAATACCAACACTGACTCCAAGAAAGTCTCAGATGTTCCTTGGCAAGGTACTTCTTAGGTCCAAACTATCCGGCATGCCTGGGCCTCATTGAGTGACGAGGAATTGTCTTGGACTGCATATAATGTATTTTATATATGTATATATATATAAACATATTTATATAATGTATTATAATATTATAGCTAATGTATGTAACAAAACTTTTATTTTTTACTGAAACATTTTGAAAGGGAGAACAACAAAACAAAACTAGGGGGATATTTGACCTCGGTTTTGTGAAACTAATGCATCAATGTCTGGTTCAATGGAAGTGGCTGCAATCTTAATGAATTCTCGAGGTGTTCGTCTAAGATTTTTTGATGAAATGTTGGTCTTTTTGCACTTCAGCCTTGACAACAGTTGTATGCAAATGTGCATACTGCCAAAAAGTGATGACATGAATAAGGCGTGAATGTGAAGTGAGAGAGATTTTACAAATGGTAGGGTGGGTCTGATAAAAGTTTACTAAAGAGACTTCGTCAAATTTTTGAGTTGAATATCTGATTGCAACTCTATATAATCTGTTTCAAAATTTGCAGGCAATGTACATCAACTGAAAACGGAGTTGTGCATATACCAAAAAATTGATGATTTTTTTGGCAATCTTGAAATCTATTCTCAAATTCCGTTATCAAAACAGGAAGCGTGGCTGCATATTCACTGTTCACAGAACTGTGTTCAACCAGTGTCTCAAAATGCATAAAATGTGCCAGAACTTGAGCTTGCCAGCATTTAATATTAATTTCAGACTCTGTTGCAGTTTGAAACGTAGCACATATAAGTTGATTTTCACTATGAAGATGCACATTTAACTCATTAAAATTAGTGGTCAAATCCACCAAAAAATATATATATATTGCAGATTATTTTGTACTTTTTGTAATCTCATTGAGACTTTGAAAATTATAGAATGTGTTGGTACCACACGGGTATTCTAGGTATTTCTTCCACAATAAATGTGTTAACTTATTAAATTATCTTACAGAATAACACAAGCTGTAGTTTAATAATTAAATGAGAAAACATGCGTGTCTGCATGTACAGAAAGTGCATATCCTCCTGGATACACACCCTTGCAGGTAGGTTGCAATATTATTATCAGTGATCACGAAGTGTTTCTTACCAAGTGCACAAGCACATGTAATATGCCATACGTGAAGATTCTGATACAACTGTGTGTGTGTGGTGGGTGCAAGAGGCAGAGTTATGCTGCACCCTCCCCTTCTCAGTGTTCCATTGTTGCCTGTGCAGTCCATGCCTGAGCTATGCATGATGGACTCTTGGAAAATGTTGGTAAAAATCACACAGTAATGTTGAAATTTTACAATCTTCTGGGGCCGCATTAATAGCTGTCCAGATCTGCATGTGGCCTGTGGGCCGTAGGTTGGACATGCTTGCTTTAGGGTATGATTTAAACTGTGTGAAGCTTCCCCTACTGATGCTCTTCAAGAATTGCCAGCCTGAATCTGATGGATGTTAGAGCCAAAAGAAAAACATGCTCCCATACAGTAATGCAGACTCTCTTTGCAGACTAAGGCAAAGACTTAGCTACTCAAAAGACTGAAAATAAACTCATGAACTGTTTTGAAATTCAGAATGCTGTCAAAGCATTAAGAGGTATTTCCACTCACGCTGGCATCAAAGCTCCTAGTTCATTTTTCAGTTCCTGGATGGAAGTTGTAATTACATTTTCTGTCGTTTCACCCCACTGTACAGGTGAGAAAAAAGATCATTTTTGTCCCACATTTTTTAATCTGCCACTCTGTGTTCATTTTCTTATTTTATGCCACCTTGTGACCTTTTACAGGGTACAGAAATAAATTTTGAGGATGCTCATTTGAATAATTTTTTAAAGGAAAGATTTTGTGCCACTGATCTTCACCCTGTGAGCTTGGCCCTTCAGCTAGTTTTCACCCCACTTTGGTCTGCTTGTGGCTCACGTATCAGTAGCTTCTCTATATGGATCTTTTTGGAGACCGTGTCCAAGGCCTTACTAAATGAAGTCCAGGAAGACAATATCCAGTGCTTTCTCCTCATCTGCTAGGCCAGTCATACAAAGTTATGATAATGGTCAAACTTGTCTTCCCTTTGGTTATTCCTGAAAGACACTCTCTTGTCCTTCACATGCCTGAAAATGGTTTCCAAGATTGGAAACCATTCCAAAACTGCTCCACCAGTTTTCCAGGGACTGAGTTGAATCTGACTGACTTGTAGTTTACTGGGAACTCCTTCTTGTTCCTCTTGAAGACAGGAGTGATGTATGCTTTCCTTCTGTCTTTGAGTTCTTCAACACATTGCAATTATCAATCAAGGATTATCAAGATCTCGCAGTGACATCTGCCAGGTCCCTCAGCATTCATAGGTGCATCTCATCAGGGCCTGTTATGTATGTCCAGTGTACTGAAGTATTCTCTCATCTAATTCTCTCTAAAAAGGTTACATATTCCTTGCTCCAGCCTTCCCCTGGACTCAGGCCTGGGATTAACCAAGAACACTTGCTGGTAAATACTGAGGCAAAGAAGGCATTCAGTGCCTCAGTAATGTCCATGTCATATATAGTCAGGTGCACTGTCTTCTTCTGCAGTGGGGTCCTATTCTACATTCTGTAATTGATGTACTTATAGAAACCCCTCTTGTTTTTTTTTGACATCCCTGGTCAGATTCAGTTCCAGTTGGACTTTGGCTTTCCCATATGCAAACACAGTATCTCTGTATTCTTCCTAGGTTACCCATCTGTGCTTCTACCCTCTGTATGCTTTCTCTTTGTGTTTTGAGTTTGGCCTCGAGCCTCTAGTTCATCCACACAGGCCTCCTAGCATTTTTGCCTGACTTCCTGCTGATTTGGACAGACCCCTTGACTTTGGAGGATGTTATTACTGAATATCTGGCAGTTTTTTTGGATCATTCTTCCCTCAAGGGCTTCATCCCATGAGATCCTACCAAGATGATCTTTGAAGAGGCCTAGTCTCCTAAGTCTGGCTGTGATTATTATTATTTTTTTTTTACCTGCTCCCTCTTGTCAAGAACTCCACTGTCTCAGTAACTGCAGTGAGCCCTTTCTTGTTCGTAAGCATACAGTCCAGCAGAGCTCCTGTCCTCATCTGCCCCTTTATCGCTGACATTAAGAAGCTGTTGTCAATGTTCTTCTGGAACTCCTGAATTCTTTATGCCCTGCTGTATTGTCCTTCCAATAAGCATGGGGCATATTTAAAAATCCCCATGATTACCAGGCTTGCCGATGGGTACTACTTCTGACTGACTGTAGGCCTCATTCACTTGTAAGGACAAGTGGATGGTCAGGTGGCCAGATCGTCTGTAGTGGCAGACTTCAACTACAGTGTCACCCATACTGGTTTGCTTTTTAACTTTTGTGTTACTCACATCTTGTGTTGGTTCCTTATCCATTTCCTGGCAAAACTCCAGGCACACCAATTCCTCTGTCACATCAAGAGCAACTCTACCTCATTTTTGCAGCCCGTCCTTTCCTAAACAGTTGCATCCCTCCACTGAAACACTCTAGTCGTATAAGACAACCCACCATGTGTTTGTGATCCCTGTGAGACTATAGCTGTGTCTCTAATTCCTTGTGTTTATTCTCCATGCTGCGTATATTATTGAGCAAGCATTTCAGAGTGGCACCTTATATCCTGATTTCTTAGAAATAGTCTATTGGGATTTTTATCTTCCAGTGGGGTCCCATAATAGAAGAAACTGAAACCATGTTGTAAATACCAGCTCTGCAAACAGTTGTTGATATAGTCCCTTCCTCTTCCTCACAGTGTTTCCCCTCTTTGGCAGGATGGAGGATCACCAAGTCCTTGACCATCACCTCAAGATGAACAGATGATGCGTTTTTATAAAAAAGAGCCTCTAGACATTTCTAAAAGTCATTTTCAGGCCACTCTTTCTTAATTCATAAGTCCATAGCACATCAACATCTTTCTAACACTGTAAGGTGGGGAAATATCAAGCTAACACATGTAGCTATAGTTGCTCATAATTTGACCAAACCATAATGACTCGGACTGAAATTCATAATTTTTGTGTGAAAAGTTCAGCAGAAGATACTCAGCTCTGAAAATAAGGTGAGGTTAAAATACTTTGCTTTCTCTCATTTTAAATTGATTTAAGGCTTGTCTTTGTAAGTTACAATGACTCCGTGTTTTTGAATGGGAAGTTCAGATTTAACTGTGTTAGGGGTATTTGTTATATATTTCCTACATGAGAGGAAAACAAAGTCTACCGGACTATTAGCAAATAAATTTCTTCAGGTAGTTGTCTCCTGAAAAAACATTTAGAACATGATCAGTAACAACTTGTGGAGTTGAACTGAAGCTGCTGTGTGGAGGTGCACTGAGTATGCTGTTTGAATTCTATGTCAATCATACAAGATCACGGTAGGACACTCTGGTGGGTCATCCACAGCTAAGGAGGTCATTCTTACAATTGCAGTTCCTGTGTATCACTGTGGTACCAGTCACCAGTTTTTGGAGCTAGAGTACTATTCCTTTTACATGCCTCCTGATGACCAGGTTACAATAAAAGCAAAAGGTGTCTAGGGGGCATAGCCTCCAGGGAGAGCAAGAACAGGGCTTGCCAAGGACTGAAACATCCAGGATGATGTTTGTCAGCAGGAGATGAAATACCAAGGCAGCAGCCAAGAGAAAACAGAGGTTTAGAGAGCAGAGGGAAAGAACTAGCAGCAAACAAAAAGAGATGGAGGAACTAAGAAAGAGTAAAAGTGATGAGCTGATGGTGAATAAGTCAGGGAAGAAGGAACACCCTTCTGACAACTTGGGATGCTGCAGGTTCAGTTACCACATTGGGGCAGCCCACCGGCTTTGTTTAGTGTCCTGTGTGCTTTGCCTGCTGCTGCTTCAGATCCTCAAGTGAAAGGTTTCTGAGCTGAAGCTCTGGAGAGCCAGACTCTCCTTCCCACGCATTGTAGTCAGAGTGGTTGTGTGAGACAAAAGTGCTATTCCCTGGTATGTTCAGGTTTTAATCTCAGAAGGGAACTGAAACAGATTTTACAAAAGACACTGAAGACGCTAAGTTGTGCAAGGAAAAGTTAAGAAATGCTAGAACTGAGATTACTTTTAAGCTTGAAGATCAGCCTCCCTTTGTGTAGGGATAATTATACATTTCTTAATTAGATGATCACACCTTCCTCTTCTCTCAGAATCCTGCAGAATCCTTTCTCAGCAAGTGAGCTTTCAGCGATCCCTTTCAGCTTCCTCACTCAAAGTGCAGATCAAGCTATTGTTTAATGCGTATTATATAACCCTTAGAATAGATGCAGAATTTACTGGGGTTGTTTCTATTTAACATCTTTATTAACGATCTTGACACGGGGATTGACTGCACCCTCAGTAAGTTTGCAGACAGCAAGCTGGGAGGTGTTGATCTGCCAGAGGGGAGAAAAGCACTGCAGAGGGACCTGGATAAACTGGATTGATGGGCCAGGGTAAACTGTATGAGTTTCAGTAAGGCCAAGTGTTGGGTTCTGCATTTTGGTCACAACAATCCTATAGGTAGCCCAATAGGCTTGGGGAGGAATGGCTGGAAAGCTGCCTGATGGAAAGGGACCTTGGTGTACTGATGGACAGTCAGCTGAATATGAGCCAGCAGTGTGCCCAGGTGTCCAAGAAGGCCAGTGGCATCTTGGCTTTATCAGGAATGGTGTGGTGAGCAGGACTAGGGAAGCAATCCTGCCTTGTACTCAGCACTGGTGAAGCCTCATCTTGAGTACTGTGCTTGGTTTTGGGCACCTCAGTACAGAAAGGACATCGAGGTGCTGGAGCAGGTCCAAAGAAGGGCAACAAGGCTTGTGAAGGGCTTGGAGAATATGGCCTACAAGGAGTGACTGAAGGAACTGGGGCTGTTTAGTCTGGGGAAAGGGAGGCTGAGGGGAGACCTTATTGCTCTCTTCCTATATCTGAAAGGTGCTGACAGCAAGAGCGGGGCTGGTCTCTTCTGCTGGTGACAGGTGACAGGATGAGGGGAAATGGCCTCAAGTTGCACCAGGGAAGGTTTAGGTTGGATATCAGGAAAAACATCTTTACAGAAAAGGTTGTTAAGCACTGGAATAGGCTCCCCAAGGAGGTGGTTGAGTCACCATCCCTGAATGTGTTTAAAACCCATTTGGATGTGGTGCTCAGGGGCACGATTTAGCAGAGGGTTGTTAGAGTTAGGGTAGTATGGTTAGGTCATGATGGGACTTGATGATCTTGAAGATCTTTTCCAACCTGACCAATTCCATGATTCTATGATTCTGTGATTCTACTAGTACCTTCCTTTGGGATCCTGCAGGGCTTTTACTACTATGTATCCATGGTTCTCAAAAATTAATGAATGCATTTTAGCCACCATTCTGGAGATGGGGAGCTGAGGCAAAAAGAGACTACTGCTACTGTTTTCAGCTATCTTCTGATTCTTGGTAATTGCTTGAACATATATTTATTTCTTTTCCAAGTAACTTGCTGTTTCTGCAATTTGCGTGGGACATGAAACACCTGCATGAGGCTGGGACATGTGGCTGGGACATATGGTTGGGCATGAGGGGAACAGAGGAGGTTCATAACGTCAGATGGAAGCTAGGCAAGATACCCTAAAGCACAAGTGTCATTACTCACTGAATGACGTATGTTGTTTATATAAAGCAGAGTTTTGGCTGCACGTAGAAGCGCACAGGCTGAGGAGAGCAGGGTAGCCCTTGGGTATGCTGAGAAAAGGTTATTTTTATATCCTGACTCCAGGGGTGGTTGCTTTTGCAGATCCTGAGTGAGAGATGTCTTGCTGCCATGTCAGGTTGGAAGCTCACCCTTCTGGTAGAGTCGGGCATTGAACCCCGCCTTTTCTCTTTCTTTTTCACACTGTTGAGCATAGGTCATCACTCACCGTGTGCAGTGAGTTTCTCTCCTCAGGTTACTGATTCTTCCAGTGCTCCATGGAGGCTCCTCGGGGAACTGCACTTCATGTTTTGGATCCCTCAGGTACCTGCATTCGATTAAAAAATACTTTGTGATTTTTATGACCAATATTACACTTTACCCGCAGGGCTCTGTTTCATTATTGTTGCCTCTTGAGTCCTATTATAACCTGAAAATCTGTGTGTGCATTCCTTTGTACAGAACTTGCTTACTCCGTTCTAACTGTGCAAAAGGTACTGCTTTAAACATGAATAATAAAAGAGATAAAAAATCATAATTTCTTTAAAAAAATAACAATAAAATAAAGAAAGAAAGAAAAAGAAAAGATTTTAAACCAATCTGCATGATTTTTGAGTTATGGGAATTTATAGTAGTGTGACATAAGAATTCTAGATCAGATAGTTAGAGTCTATTTGATGATTTATAAAGATAAATACCATTTTCCACTTAAAAAGTAGCTTTTTAGGGGCCACAGTTTCTACTGAGAAGTTGAAGAGGAAAATGGGAGTTTTGAAGATTTTGCATAGTATGTGGTATACAGATTGAGCTAACAGGTTTTGTAATTAGAAAATACAGTGTTAAATGAAGCCGAAATATCTGAAGATATAAAATAACTTCTGTAATGTATTTCTTGGAAAAAAATTAGATAACTTTCAATAAAGTGAAATGATTTTGTTTCAACAGTTGCAGAAAGTAATATTTAAATACAGCATATCCAAATGATTTCATGAACAGAAATTATTTTCTGTAATACAAATAAACAAAGATTTTTTTTAAATAGTAAGCAGTATTTTTCTGGGGGCATGTTTCATAAAATGCAGAAATTAAGAAATACCCCTTTTTCTTTCAGTTTTGGAAAATTAAGACATTCAAAGCTGAAGCTTAAAATGGAAAACATCCATCTTCCCTGGTCTAGTGGGAAATGTAAGAGACTTCTTGTGTTTTAATCATGAATTTAAACCACAGATTCAAGATAGAATTTGTCCTACAGTATGCTCTTACACACATGCTAGCATATTTGGGACCTTACGTTCACTACAGCTGGTACCTGTGTTGATGTTGTCCTAATATTGGTAGTACAATGATCTGCCACAGGTAGGTCATTTGAACTCTTCTCTTTATCTTCCTTATTGAAAACTTAAGGTTATGGCATTCGTGTAACAACAATAACAATTAAAATACAAAGTTTGATCTGCTGAGTCATGGAAGAATGGACTTGTGATTAAGCTTGAAGTGTATGATTGGATCTAAAATGTATAGGATCGGTGTACTGATCTTAACTACTTTTACATCACAGTTTTCTGTTATCAACAGAAATTTGAGAAGTATTTCTCAAATACCGTCTTTAGTATTGGTTTGAAGTCAGTTTGTTGACATTTTACAAAATCCAGCCATGATGGCTTTGGGGTATCTTGGTGTTAAGTTTTTTTTTTGTGGAGGGAGGGGTGATGTTGTTGTTTTATTTGTTTATTATTGAAGACTTCTATTAAGAAAAAAATACCTCATACCTATTTTATTAGAAAATATTGATAGCCTGTATATCCTTTAATTCAGAAGGAGTCAGAACAGTTTATAGATCAAATATCTGCAGGACACAGCAGATGAAGGCAAAATGCTGCTCCACCAGCCTGTGTTCAGAATACACAATATTTTTGGTAATGATGTAGGAGAGAAACAAGGAATACCTAACGAATATTCCACATTGAAGCTATGGTAGTCTCTCTTGGAAAGTATAGCAAAGTTTCAGTGGTAGGAAAGCAAAAGACTCCAGTAATCATTTTCCCTCGATCTTCATGGCCTTTGACATGGTCCCCCATCACATCCTCATCTCCAAATTGGAGGGAAGTGGATTTGATGGGTGGACAACTAGATGGATAAGCAATTGGTTGAAAGGCCGCAGACAGAGGGTGGTGGTCAATGGCTCTATGTCCAGGTGGAGGCCGGTAACGAGCGGTGTCCCTCAAGGGTCTGTCTTGGGACCGGTGCTCTTTAACATCTTTATTAATGACATCGATGAGGGAATGGAGTGCACCCTCAGCAAGTTTGCTGATGACACCAAGCTGAGTGGTGCAGTCGATACGGTGGAGGGAACAGATGCCATTCAGAGGGACCTTGACAGGCTGGAAAGCTGGGCTCGGGTGAACCTAATGAGGTTCAACACGGCAAAGTGCAAGGTTTTGCACTTGGGCCGGAAGAACCCCAGGCACCTGTACAGGCTGGGAGGAGTTGTCCTTGAGAGCAGCTCGGCAGAGAAAGATCTAGGGGTCCTGATAGATGAGAAGCTTAACATGAGTCAGCAGTGCGCTCTGGCAGCCCGGAAAGCAAATGGGATCCTGGGCTCCATCAGGAGAGGGGTGGTCAGCAGGGATAGGGAGGTGATTGTCCCTCTCTACTCTGCTCTTGTGAGGCCCCATCTGGAGTACTGTGTCCAGGTGTGGAGCCCTCACCACAAAAAAGACATGAAGATTTTGGAAAGGGTCCAGAGGAGGGCCACGAAGATGATCAGGGGACTGGAGCACCTCCCCTACGAGGACAGGCTGAGGGAGTTGGGTTTGTTCAGCCTGGAGAAGAGAAGGTTGCGGGGTGACCTCATTGCAGCCTTTCAATACCTGAAGGGAACTTACTCCCAGGAGGGGTGTAAACTCTTCGAAAGGGCTGATAATAGCAGGACTAGGGGAAATGGTTTTAAGTTAAAAGAGGGAAGATTTAGGTTGGATGTTAGGGGGAAGTTCTTCACTAGGAGAGTGGTTGGGTCCTGGAATAGGCTGCCCAGGGAGGTTGTGGATGCCCCGTCCTTGGAGGTGTTCAAGACCAGGTTGGACAGGGCTCCGGGCAACCTGATCTAGTAAAGGTGTATGTTTGGTGGCCCTGCTAGGCAGGGGGGTTGGAACTACATGATCCTTGAGGTCCCTTCCAACCTGGGTGATTCTGTGATTCTGTGATTCTGTGATTCTGTGTGATTCATGTTGTCCTGTAAGAATCTCCAAGCCCACTCTAAGAAACTTGATACTGAACATGGGATTTCTTTTTTTCCAGTAGACAATTTTATATGAAATTGGATTACATTCATCAATGTATTTACCCAAAATAAAATTAACAAAGTACGTAAAAACATTAAAGAATTGATTTGAATGTGCTAAATGACTGTTGGTAGTCTACATACCATTACAGTGCTTCACACGGCAAATGAAGAGCAGTTCATCACAAAACAGCCCTTAGCTTCACACTGTGCTAGGAAGCATTGGATCAAAGGGCTGACGTGTTCTACCAGAAGATGTGCTCCAAATTTGGTTGCAGTATCTGAGAATTATTGCTTATAAATAATGTTGGATACATCCAGATGGTGGGACTTAAATGGGCTGTGTTAGCATTTCCAGCAGGTCTTGCGTGTAACAAAATGCAGAAAAGCTTATGAGCAAAGTCATTTTGACTATTTGGATATCTCTGAAATACCAAGAACCTGACTGCAGGCCAGAGCTAAAAGACATGCACTTGAGAAAAAGCTGCTGCTTCTAGAGAATAAGAATTTCTTTGCTAAGACATCAAGGATCAGACCAATGGTCTGCAAAGACTGCGGAAAATTCTCTATTGACAGACATATCTAAAAAACTTTGATCAGTTCCCAAATCTGTCAAAAACTGGATAGTTGACAAGGCTAAAATATAATACTGTACTGCCATGCCAGTATGCCTTTTAATGAAGAAAATGAGGAAGGAATTTAGCACAAGCTTGCTAGAGTTGTTCTCAGGTTCACTTGGTGCCCCGAATGCCTCAGTTGACCCACTGCCCTCACTCAGCTTCCCTGTTTTGTACTATCCTTCAGAATAGAGCTCAGCTCAATGCAGAGGCGTAGATTCCAGGATAATTCATACCCTTCTCTATAGTGTAGTATTTTCAAACCATGTTGAAAAAAGTGCAAGCATTAGTGTGCACAGACTAAAGAAGCCACTGTGTTAATCTTCTAGCAGTGGAACCTTAAAGCCAGCTGAACTGCATACACATCCACTGAACCTTCTTGTGTGTCTTTGGCTCCTTTCTAAGCTACTGAGTAGTAGCTAACACAGGGAAAGCCTGTTCCCCTACCTGTGACTTCCTGCATCTTGTCTTTGCTGCAGGCACAGAACCCATCCTTTCCTTCTGCCCTACCTAAATCTGCATTGGCATCCTCCTCTATTCCTTTTCTTTGGATGCTCCCTTTTATCACTTATCCAGCCAAGGCTTCATGCAGTGTCACATGGACTAATGTTACATAAAGTGAATTCACAATAGAACGTGTTTTTCTAACTGAGTATTCAGTATATCACAGAATCACAGAATCACAGAAGGAAGGTTTTTATCAAGGTGAGGAATCTATTCACTCAAGCACTGAACTGTGAGGCGACAGTCATGCTGATTTGTTTTCATATATTTTTTAAATTTACCATTTTAAAAACACTGGATGAATGCCTGCTGTTGGCTCTGTACAAAGGAACAAGGTGTCCACAGGCCTGAGCCCTGTGATTCTCCTCTAGATGGGCTGCTCTTCAGAGATAACTTTTCTCCTATTTCTCTGAGCCAAGTCCCAGTAATGATAACAAGTACAGAAGTATCCTTTCTACTACTTGAAAAGGAGCTTAGCTCTTAGCAAGAATATTTGTCATCTATCGATCTTTAAGAGGCTGGAAAACTGTAGTGGTTTTCTTATTTTTGTGTAATTTCAGAGATATACTTCTGCTCACATTTTGAAAATAAACATTTTGCAGTAATTAATTTCTACCTGACAATTTTTTTATATATATATATATATATTTTTTTTTTGCCACCAGTAATTCAGTATCTGCTTAAAAGTTAACAGTGAATCAAAGTGATTTAAGTGGGAAAGAAAGACAAACCTCCCAAGTGAAGCAGAAATGATTTGTATTAAAATCTGTAGCTCTCACATACATAGAGCGAAAGAGAAATGTTTAAGGGCCAACAATGAGTCTTTCAGTCATAGCCAATAGATGGCAGTAAAAGTCGAGGAATAATGAAGATTAAACCTGTAATCTAGAAATGGTTTGTGGATTCTTATTGATATGCAGGGATTTTACTGGTGTTCTGGTACACTATTGTTTTCAGTTAGATCCAGAAGACTGCATTGCATGGTTTCTTGGAGAACTATTTTTTCTTATGGTTAGTGTCTTTCTCCTTAGGTTTTTTTGGATGCACAGGAAATGTCAGCATATCTGTGCAATTAATGTAACGAGTTAGCTCCACAGACAGGACTCCCTGTAGAAATGTTGCAAGGACAATGACCAGTTTATAGATAGAATCGCCCACAAACTGCTGAAACTCAGCTTCCCCTCAAAGGCCCAGTAACTAGTAGGTGTGGTCCATCAACTGAACAACAGCTCATGGAGAAAGTGAAGACTACAGCCTGCTGACATACAGATAGCCAGTAGAAGCAACTGGGAGCCCATTTGTCCACAGTAATGTCTGGTCAGCGTTTGGATTAGCAAATTGAGTATAGCAAAGAAAAATAATCCCACGACCTTAAACAAGTGCAGTGGTCAAAGCCCAGGCTGTGCATTTTATACAAAGCAAAGCCTTGTGCAGCAGAATACTGCATAGGCACGCATTGTGTGAACTGAATGAAACACTCAGCATTGTAGCTTGTGCTAGTTACGGTGTCACTCTGCAAAAGCTGAGCCCTTCCCACCTGGGCATTAAGGGACATGACTACCTTCTGCCATAGCAAGAGGGGTGAAACATAGGAGTATAAACCTATAAACCTATAGGAGGGAATCCTGGGTCCCTGCTGTTCTACCCTGACTTTGCAGGTATTCTCACCATTACACCTCTGGAAGATTTAACACATTTTATCCTTAAACTACTTTGTTTACCTTCTCCTCCTCCCCAGAATGTCCTTTAATTATCACCTGTAGTGTTTCATACTTCTGTGCTGCACTCTGCTCCAGCTATAACATATAATCATATAAACTGCAAGGGACATATATAAGGGATATTATTATGCTAATACAATATAGAAAATACAGAATTAATGACATCTAAATCGGAATAATAAGATGTGCAGCTCAGATTGAAAGCAGTTTGACATCTTTTCACATCTTTTCCAATAAGAGAAAAATTAATTCAGAGTTCTTCAAAATATGAACATTTTTTGACAGGTAAAACTTTTTAGATAAACTTTTTCAATGAAAATAGAAGCATTCATTCCACAGAAAAGTTTTCTCAGAGGAAAGCCATTTAATCACAAGCTATGTGTAACACAGGAAATAGCATCCTTTGTTGAATCACTAGCTACCACAAAGACTCCTGAGTTTTCTATAGTGGTCCTGTCCCTGCTGAGAGTGAGAGATTCCTCATGTCCATGGCCCTGCAAGGGTTTAAATTAAACCTACTTTACACACATTGTGGAAGGCTGAATTTAATTTAACGACTTCAGCCCAAAATCCACAGGGATACACGTTCTCTGAAGACACTTCCACAAGATGCTTTGGTACGTACCAATCTGTTTGAATTTCTTCTTGAAATGTACTTTTTATTGTTCCTTTTCCTTTCCTTTTCACAACCATCTCCATTTTAAAGCACAGAAAAATTTATGTAGGAGAAAGGTCATCTAGTTCCCTGCTTAAAGTGGGGCAAACTTCAAGGTTTGATTAAGTTGCATAGATTTTCTTGTAGAGATGAGAAATCTGATAGAATTCTGTAATTAAGACAACTGAAAAGCTCATTGAATGGCAAGGAAATTGTCACATCGTTTATTCAAGGCAGAGCTAAAGGCATTCAGTGACACACCATTATTAATACAGTTACTTGTTCCCATTTCAGCCTCTGCAAAGATCCAGCATAAACTACACACAATTCCCCTTCCTGTTTTGTTTAAACAGGACTATGAGTTTACATCAGGCTTATATGAGTTATATGAGTGTATATATGAGTGTATGCAGCAGTAATGCACTGAGACACCCAGACAGATCTTTATTGATGGTAATAATTTCTTTCTTGTTTAATACCATGACAGCTGTTAGCAAGTTCTGATCACTGCCTAGTGAGGAGGTGGTTTTTTCTTGCCAAGTACTTTCTGCAGTTAACTCTGGAGGTCAGTAGTCCTCTAGAAGAGTGTTAAAACTGAATACCAAATTAAGGAACGAATCACAGGGGAACTCTTGTGGAGTTGAATTACACCTTCCTGAGGGTGCTGAGAGAGCTGGTGGAGATGATTGCCAAGCCACTTTCCACCATCAGTATTCCTAGTCAATCAGAGTGGTCCCTGAGGATTGGAGGCTTGCCAGCATGACTCTCATCTACAAGAAGGAGTTACAAGGAGTATTTGGAGAACTACAGGCCTGTCATCCTGACCTTGGTGTCAGGGAAGGGTATGAAACAGATCATCTTGAGTGAGATCACATGGCATGTGCAGAGCAACTGAAGAATCAGGCCCAGCCAGTGTGGGTTGATGAAAAGTAAGTCCTGCTTGACCAACCCGATCTCCTATGATAAAAGACAAAGTCTACCTGGACTTCAGCAAACCCTTTGAAACTTCCTCTCATGATATTTTCCTGGAGAAGCTGGCAGCCTGTGGCTTGGACAGGTACACTCTTAGCTGGGTAAAAAACTAACTGGATGACAAAGCCCAGAGAGTAGTGGTGAATGGAGTTAAATTCAAATGGCAAGCAGTCATGAGTGGTGTTCCCCAGGGGTTGGTACTGGGACCAGTCCTGTTTAATGTCTTTATTGATGATTTGGATGAGGGAATTGAGTGCACTCTCAGTACGTTTGCAGACAACACCAAGTCAGGAGGAAGTGTCAATCTGCCTGTGGATACAAAAGCCCTACAGAGGAACCTGGACAGGTTGGATCAATGGGCTGAGGTCAGTGAGATGGAATTCAAGATCAAGTGTCAAGTCCTGCACTTTGTCCACAAAATCCCCAGGCAATGCTACAGGCTTGGGGCAGAGTGGCTGGAAGACTGTGGAGGAAGTGAACCTGGGGGTGTTGGTTGATGCTTGTCTGAACATGAACCAGCAGTGTGCCCAGATAGCCAAGAAGGCCGATAAGCATCCTGGCTTGTATGAGAAACAGTATAGTCAGAAGAACCTGGGAAGTGATTGTCCCTCTATACTCAGCTCTGGTGAGGCTGCATTTCAAGTATTGCGTTCAGTTTTGGGCCCCTCGCTGCAAGAAAGGCACTGAGACCCCAGTGTGTGTTCAGAGAAGGGCAATAAAGCTGGTGAGGGGTCTGAAGCACAACTCTTATGAGGGGTGGCTCTGGGACCTGGGATTGCTTAGTGTGGAGAAGAAGAGGCTAAAGGGAGACTTTATGGCTTTCTCCAGCTCTCTGAGAAGTGATTGTAGTGAGGTGGGGATTGGCTTCTTATCCCATGTAACAGTGATAGGATGAAGTTGTGTCAGGGGAAGTTCTGAATAGGTGAATATTGGGAAAAATTTCTTCTCAGAAAGAGTGGTCAGGTACTGGAACGGGCTGCCCAGGCAGGTAGTTGAGTCACTGTACCTGGAGTGCTCAAGAAACATTTAGATGTGTACTAAGGAGCATGGGGAAATATTAATTGTATGTGGACAGTTAGACTAGATGATTTTGGAGGTCTTTTCCAACCTCAGTGATTCTATGATACAAAGTTTGTGTTTGAATAAAATCTGCCTGGGGATAGTTTGATGATGCTGTGATAGCAATACCTTGGACAAGCCTTATGGTTGCAGGAAAGACTTGACAGCTATGTGGAACAGATTTAGAAACCTCCTGGAGCTAGTCTACATTTATATGTAAACTGAATGAACTTCTTCAGACTAAGAGCCAATTCAAATCTTCTCAGTTCTGCAAATGTTTTGTTGTCTCAAAATAAGGTGCAAGAACAAGACTCTTCCTGACTTTGGATGTGGAATGTGGAAGGGAGAGGTAAGGGATAGAGTGCACCAGGGCTGTACTTGCCCATCTGTCTGGGGAGAATGGTGCCTGCTTCCCACTGGCACAGTCCTGTCAGCAGCAGCTCCCAAGCCATCCTTCATGGAAAGCAGCAGCAGCTCCCAAGCCATCCTTCATGGAAAGCAGCAGCAAGCCTGGTTTCGCTGTGGTGCTCCTGGATACTTACTCCCTCAGTGTGTTTATCTTTGCTTGGGCCTAGGACTGTTCCTGTGCATACAGCATATATTTTGTCAGCATCTGCATTTAGTAAATGCTTCACCTGTATTTACTTGTCTTGTCTCCTCTGAGGGAATGATTTCAGTGTGGCTGGAAAACAGCAAGGAATGGGATTAATAAAGTAGGATGTTCTGCATGCAAGAGGTACAGGACCATCTCATGTACATCTAGCCTTCCCGCTGCAAGCATCATGAGTAGCAAGGCTGTTCCTCCAGAAAACACCAGCAGCCAGGATGACAGCTGATAAAATAGGATGCTGGGATTCTTTCACCACCAGCTTTAGCCAGAGGCTCCATGGCTGTCCTGCCAAGAGCATCAGTCCCAGGAACTTCACGGAAGGCTGTTGCTTCTTTGGGGTTCTCCATATTAATTTCTCATATCATGGTATTTTCATCAAGATTTACTTGAAGACGGTGGTTTCAAATTCCTCTTTTTCAAAAGAAGATATAGGGATCACATAAAGAACCATTTTGTTGATCTCTAAAAAAATGTGGATAGGTCCAGTTGCTTGAATACAGCCATGTACTTCATCTGGGATGACTGATATTTCTGAGACAACTGTATGGAACTGGCAGATGTTTCAAAGGATCTACAGGAGGCCTTTTCCTTCTGTGAAAGCAGACAGAAGCAAGAAGGAACACTTATGTTGTACAAGATGGCTCTAGATATTAATATTTAGGCACCCCACTGGTAAACGGTATGTGGCTTTTCCATTTCTTCAGGGTAATGTCTTCAGGAATCAGTTTGCTAATTTCAGAAATGAACTATTTTGCAGTTATCCAGTCTTAGAGGGCTTTGTGCTCAGCCCTATTGCTGCTTCTAGCCTCCATCTAGCTTCAACTTTGCAGCACCTCACAGGCAGCCACCCAGTCATGATTACTGTCTCTCTGGCCACCACTGGGTAGCCATGTTAAATTGGCCACCTAGAAGGCTGAGAGTTAGCTTGTGAGCCTGGTTTTATATTGCTTTATACTTCAGGCCCGATTTTATTTTTTATATTTTATATATATATACATTATATATATATTATTAATATAAGAACCCGATTAACTATTCTGGGCTGTCTGACCCTTTGCTGCAGCTATGACTCAGTCATGTACCTGAGGTGAAGTTGGTAAGTTCTCAGTGATACAGGTAGAGAAGAGCTAGAGGGAAAATAAAAGGGCTGGAAACAGGTTTCTGCATCTACCAAACCCCACTGTGTTCTATATTTATCAGATGGCTATTCCATACTGACTCATCCCAGTACTCAGCTTCTGACACATGACTAGGAACTGACAGGAAAAATATCTACCCATGTGTCTTCCAACCCACTGTTCTCCTTCCTATAATGCAACATGAAAGAAACAAGACAAGATCCAGTGGCACACATGCAGACTGTCATCACAACACAGTGGTATGTTCCACTGGCTCTTTAGGTAGTTAGGATATTCTGAAATTTTCTTAAAATTTAAGTCAACATGAGTGACATTGCTGTAATCTGTAATAGCTGGACCTCTGTAGCACAGCTAATATGGTCCTAAGCCCAGAGCACAACAAAAACAGGTCAAAACAGTAATTTCAATTTCATGTATGTTCTGACTGTGTGTTAGTGTTAGAAATAGAAATTGTGCTGAGAGGAAATAGGAGGTATCTCAGAATCTGAAAGTGGTTTGGCAAAATTATCTTGTGTTCAGTAAAACCATACTTGAATAGTCTTCTTCCTTGTAGCAGATCTACCTGTAGACTTGCTCCCTCCTCAGACTGATTCAGTCTCATTCTAAAAGAGCGCAAATAATGTGCTTGCTAATTGAAATTCATACGCTGTGAATTTCCCTGCCTGATATTCCTGAGTATCAGTTAGTTCAGTTGAATATTACCCAAGATACCTTTTTTTTTGTGTTACTTAATGCTAGGTCTTTTTAGATTATAGCTGCTTTTCTATCACTGAAGTATTATGGAATTGCTTTCACTGATAAATCCTTTTCACTATGATTTTTAATTATATGCTATCACTGTTAATACAACTCTTTTTACAATATCTGCATAAATATTCTCTTCCTTTAACCACGGACTCCAGGTATAGACATTTGAAATAGGAAATAATTGCCTAGTTCACGCCCTTGTCATCTTTACATAATGGATCACCTTCTTCTGCAGTTCCTGAACACCTCAACCTACAGGGATCCTCTACGTCTCACAATTCTCTTTCACTAAAGTTCTTTTCACTTTATATGCCTTCTGGCAGCTACGGTCTACTAAATTTTGGGTAGTATCACTCATATGCTAGGATTTTGGACTACACAGGAGTTTTTTCCTCTCAGGTAAATTGAAAAAAAAAATTCTCATACATATATGCTTCAGCCTCAGTTTATAAACGCTGCCTGGCCTGTAAGACCTGAGAGCAAACTAATAAACTATGGGTTCAGTAAAATACTATTCTTAAATGTATTATCCCTCTACCTCATGACTTATCATATTTGTTGTGTTTAGAGGCCGTGGTTGAGTACATTGCTGTGACAAATGAAGAATATTTTCCTTTTTTCCCCCCACTAATTACTACTGTTCAGTTTGATTCTTTTTATCTCCTCTGACTTCTGGTTCTTAGAATCCACGAGAAATTCGGGAACTAGAGTCAGGATCAGAAAAAGTAGCAGACACCCTGCTTATCACCAGTTTCATTTCACATGCTGCATCTTGGCTTATCGAAGTGTCACTGACTTAAGCAGGATGAGATGTACCTTGTAAAATCTTCTCAAACAGAATACTGCAAGAGTCAATTCTTCCTGGTTGGCCAAATGAGAATCATGAACTACCAAGGACTGATTTTATTAGAAGGTCAAAATATAATTCATCTCCTTGGGAACGACTCTCTGTGATATTTTCAGTTTAAATGTTTGGGTTTGTTTTTTGTTGTTGTTTTTTTTTTTTTTGTCTGTTTTTTTTTTCCCTGGAAATGAAAAAACTCCATGGATGAAGCTTCTTCGTGAAAGCATTCAGACTGTATACACTGTAGAGGATAGCTAGAATTTAAACTTAAAATTATCAGATATGTTTACACTTCTCATGTGCTTTCTTTCCTAAGATAATAATAGCATAAAAGAAAGAATACAAGAACAGCTGGCAAGCATCTGTTTTCCTTCATTTATCCTTATTCTGAAAACTCTGAAATGATCATTTTTTGGGAAGCAGAAACATGAATTACTGGTTAAAAAGATTTGGTCCAGGTCATCAGCATTTCTTTTGTCTTTCACCTTGTGATCAGTTTTACCACGTCTTCTGTCTGCAATAGCAAAGCCTGTTTTCCTCTCCTCTAAAACACCACAGAGGATGCCCACATGGCCTTCTTCACAGGCCCAAATTAATCCCTCTGAGTGACAAAATTACATGTGGCATCTGAAAGGCTTCTTGTCTGGGGAGGCTGTCTTCAGTGCTGGGGAGGGTCAGCACTCGCATTCCCTTCCTACCTTCTTCCATAGTTGGCCTACTTTGTCTTACCTGTACAACCATAGAAATTATGGAGACTGCGAAGAAGAATGCGAGCACTGTGTAAATGCCCACTGTGAAGTATGCGAAACCTTAGAATCATGGAATCATTACGGTTGGAAAATACCTCTAAGATCGCCAAGTTGAACACCAACCCATCCCCATCATGCCCACTAACCATGTCCTTGAGTACCACATCTCCATGATTCCTTAACACTTCCAGGGAGAGTGATTCAACCACCTCCCTGGGCAGCCCATTCCACCACCTGACTACTCCTTCTGAGAAGAAATTGATCATAATATTCAACCTAAATCTCTCCTGGCACAGCCAGACTAATCAATCCCAGTTCCCCCAGACACTCCTACTTTGAATGCCAAGCTGTGCAATCCAAAAGCCACACATCTAAACTAAAGCTGTTGTGAGGAGAAAAAAAAATAAATTATTAACCCACACATTTTCCAGAACATTGTGTTTATGTAATGTTGTGAATGAACTCCCACAACACTGGTAATAAGATGTCAGCTTTATAGTCCTAGAAACTCTCTAAGAATCATAAAGTCCTTAGAGTTGGAAGGCAGCTTTAAAGGTCATTTAGTCCAATTCTGCTGCAATGAACAGGGACACCAACAGCTATATTAGCTTGCTCAGAGCCTGGTCCAGCCAGGCCTTGAATATTTTCAGGGACAGGGTTTCCACCACATTTCTGGGCAACGTGTGCCAGTGCCTTACCACCCTCCCTGCAAAAGACTTTTTCCTTATGTCCAACCTAAATCTATGCTCTTTAAGTTTGAAACCATTTCTCTTTGTCCTATCATCACAGACTCTCCTAAAGAGTCTGTCCCCTTCCTTATTGTATCTCCCTTTTAGATACTAATAGGCTGCTATCAGGTCATCTCAGGGTCTTCTATTCTCCAGGCTGAACAGCCTCAGATCTTTCAACCTGTCCTGGTAGGAGAGTTGTTCCCTCACTTGGAAAATTTCTGTGGCCCTCTTCTGGATGCACTCCAACAGATCTATGTCTCTCCTGTACTGAGGACTCCACTTCTGGATGCAGTACACCAGGTGAGGCCACACCAGCAAAGAGTAGCTTGGCAGGATCCCCTCCCTCAACCTGCTGGCCACTCTTCTTTTGATGCAGTCGGCTTTCTGGACTGTGAGGGCATACTGCCCAAATGATTATACCATGTTTGCTATTTAGCCACTTCTCCCAGAGGTTATGAGGTATTTGAGCTATTTTTCATTGTTTTTCAGCAGGCAAAGATAAGCAGGTAGTGGTTTTCTTCTGTAGTCCTGATGCCTATTCAATCAAGAGCAAAGAGGCTTACTGATTAATAGCCAAAAGGAACAACTAGAACATACCATCCCATTGCGGGTGGGAACTCCAAACCAGGACCTGAAAAAAATCTGGAATTTCAAAAATGATAATGACCACCCTCTATCAACTAGTCTTTAGCAGTCTTACAGCTCAAATGCATCTTTATGTACATTAACAATACCTGTCATTAACTGCCTCACATTAGCAATGAGGGAAAGTATGTTGTACATAATAAAAGCACAGCTTTTCAGGAGATGGTTCTACACAGTTGGCTCCTGAAGAGACAAGGAGAATAGTTAATGCAATATCTGAAAAAACACCTTCACTTCTGTAATGACTTCTTGCACTGAAAGAGGTGCCTGCAGTTTATTCTCAACTACAATAAGAGGAGTAAGAGAACAGAGGTCTCAGCCATTGGAGGGCAGCAACAGTTGTGCCTTTACACAACAGTTACTGGTTGAAAAGTGCTAAGTTTGCAGTTCAGCCTCGGGACACTGAGAAATATCTTAATAACGTTAGTAACTATTACAAAATCTGTTTATCTGTTTATGTTTCTAACTTACTAATGAAGAGATGGAAATTTCAGATAGCATAATGGCTGCTCTTATTATTTATTTTTGTTTTTATTTTTTCCCAAGGTTGAGAGGAATCCTGTGCGTGGATCTGTAGGGCCAACTGATGATCCATATGTAAAATAAACATTCAAGAAAATGTTAAAAGAAAAAAAAAAAAAAACCACCTAAAAGAAATCCAAAGCCTGCTGTACTAAGGATAGGGTTAAAGAGGTTCCTCGATCAATCAGAATTTTTCTTAATGAGGAATGCAATAGGTGTATGGAAGCTGCTGAATCAGGGCCCAAACCTCTGATTGATCACCTGAGGTGAGCAATGAGTCAGCCAAGGGAGCACAGGTGAAGACAATTCACCTGTGCTGCAGGAAGGGGTGGAGCCTGGCTGCATATCTCATAGATCCATTTAAAAGCTGACTACTGGGGGCAAGCATTTCTTCTGGAGATTTCTCCTCTGGAGTTTTGCAGCAAGCTCAGGGTGTGGGTAAGTGTTCTATCTGTTCTCTTTTGGTATAGTAGTCTGCTTAGTCAAACTTTTTGGTATATTTAATAATTATAAAATCTGTACATTTATTGATTATACAACAGGATCTCTCAAATTGAAATATTATTTGGTAAGGTTTTAATATTATGTTAGAAGACCTATCATGATGGGCCTTTAAGCAGGATAACCATATCTGAATGCTGTGCTGGAATTCTTTTAACCCAGGCAAGGGTCATCTAGTTTATGTTATATTTCATTGGATTTCAAGGAAAAGAGTCATACATAGCTGGATGGATTGGCTCTGAACTGTGGCCAACTAGAAAGAAGATGCTGGTCTAAAGACACTTGCCTTAAAGTTACAGTATAGGACTTTCTCTGTTAGCAATTTTGGCATATATTAATTCATCAGATTGCAGGGCTGAAATAGAAAGCATCAGGAACTTTTTGCATTTCATTAGAATACATTGTCAACTTGATTATGAAATGATGTACAAGCTCCAAATCTACATCTACAGTAGATAACTACATAAATAACTGAAAATCCTTGGATCTAGTCGATCCTAATATGCAAGTCTTCATATGGAAAGTCACCAATACATCATCATTAGGATGAGAGTTGGTATCACTGCAGAATTGCCCCATCCTCATCTTCCCTCCATATCTGCTTTTGGCTGCTGAGTGAGGACATTCTAACAAGGAATGTTCCTTCATCTTACTGAGAAGTGAGATAGTGAGCAAACAACTGTGTGGTGCTCTGCCATCTGCCACATTAAATCACAATAACAGATCAGGCAATGCCCTTCAGAACTCCAACTTATTCAGTCTGCATTTGAGGAACTGATCACCATTTTGGTGGTATGCAGGATGCCAATTTCCATCCTCATTTGTCTTTGACTCAACAAGCAGGCTAGGAAAATGACTTGATAGACTCAGATGTACATTACTTGTATCTGCTGCAGACTTGAAGAATCTGTGACAAGAATAAAAATCAGTAACATGCAGGCTGTACAACAAAATAAAATGAAAACTGTGTCAAATGAGGACATTGGGATACTGTTAAATGGGGTTTCATAGTTTAAATTTATCTTGTTTCTATGGCATACAGTTAGAGAAAGTAAATAGATAAAAACTTTCACTTCCAGCTTAACATCATCCCTGAGAGCTTCAAGAAATTTTCCTACTAAACTAGGAGACACAAGTTCATAGTCTTCAGCTGTCAACCTGGGATAGCATTTAAGAATGTGATTTTATGCCAGCTATATATGGAAGGTCAGATGCGTGCATACGTGTCTGCAGTTCTGTCTCAGCTTCATCTCTTATTATCTCAAGTTTTGTGTAATTTCACTACTTTGGTTTTTGGACCTGTTTTATTTGCTGTTGGTTATCATCTGATTTTCTATTCAAGAGCAATTGAGTAATCATGAGGCCTGACCCTTAAGAAGTCAGCATTTGGCTTTTAAGTTAAATGGCGTCTTGTCAAAAGGCTGTGGAGCAGTTTGTCCATTGTTATAAGAAAATAACTGGGAGCTCATTATTAATGTGCATATTGAAATTAGCTTAGAAATTATTATATTTACCATACATAAGGAAATGAATACAAGAGGAAAACTATGTAAAAGGTCAAGGCCAGTCTTTTAAGACTGTGGTTTCTACAGAAAAACAGAATTGTAGGTGTTGGAGGGGAGATGACCTATTCCCTGCTAAAGTAGGTTCCCTACAGTATATTGCACACAAGAACATTCAGGCAGGTTCTGCGTATATCCAGAGAGAGGGACTCTGCATCCGCTCTGGGCAGCCTGTTCTGGTGCTTTGTCATACTCACAGTGAAGAAGTTTATCCTTATATTTATATGTGACTTTCTGTGTTCCAGTTTGTGCCCCCTGTCCCTTATGCTATTGCTGGACACCACTGAAAAGAGCCTAGCCCCAAGCCCTTGAGTCTCACTATTTAGATATTTATAAGCATTGATAAGATCTCTTCTCAGCCTTCTCTTTTCCAGGCTGAACAGTCCCAGGTCCTTCAGCCTTACCCTATATAGGAGAAGCTCCAGGTGCCTATTCATCTTTGTGACCCTCTGCTGTATTTCTGGAACTGAGGCACCCAGAACTGGACACAGTACTCCAGATGTCCTCAACAGGGCAAAGCAGGGGGGGAAGATCACCTCTCAACCAGCTGGCTGTGTTCTTTTTCAATGTGCCCTATGATAACACTGGCCTTGGCCACAGTGGCACACTGCTGGTTCATGGTCGTCATAGCCACCAGCACACCCAGGTCCTTCTCTGCAGAGCTCCTTTCCACCAGGTCAGTCCCTGACCTGTACTGATGTGTGCAGTTATTTGTTCCCAGGTGAAGGACTCTATGCTTGCCCTTGTTGAACCTCATCATATTCCTCTCCACCTAATTCTTCAGCCAGCCTGGGTCTTGCTGAATTGCAGCACAGCCTTCTGGTATGTCAGCCACTCCTCCTGGCTTTCAATGAATTTTAGGAAATTTTTCTTAAATTTTCAGCTGTCCTCCTGTACAGGAGGTACAGACATGTCTGAGAAAATGTTAATCACTGTCACATCTAAACACAGATGAGGACTGCAAGTAAGGACTAATCCACCTCCTACTACAACTGCAGTAATGCTCAAGGGTCTCAGAGTTAGTGCTCAATAGCAGCTCTGTAACTGAGTTGTAACTTCAGCTGCTGAATCAAGCCTTCAAAGTGGATAATGGAGCTTGAGAGACTGCACCTTTGCAGGAACTCAAAACTTGAATACAAATACTACTTAATACAATGGGTATTTAGAAGACAAGTTATCTCACTGCATCAAGTTGCAGGATAGAGAGGCAAAGGATTGACGCCATCAGTGATCTTTATCTTGAGTCCTTGTATTAGGAGCTTCAAGATGAACTGACACAATAGTATCAGCTATGAAAAATAACAGTACATGATTATGTAGCTCTCTGCATTGCCATTATCTATGTATAGTGAAATAAGATCAGATGGATCCAGCTTTAATTAAAAATTAAGGTGACTTAAATCTTACCAAGGAAATTTCCACTCAGAGACAATTCATTAAAAATTACAATCATAATTTTTTATCACATTTTCTATGACAAGTAACTGGACTATCTACAGCAACGCTTGAGCTTGAATACATTAGAATTTGACACATTTAATATAAGGAACATAGAACTACCTAGTTGTGACTGTGTTTTTTTTTTGGGGGGGGGGGAAGAGAAAAGTGGGATGTCAGGAAAAGAATTCATGTAATGTTCTTAGATTCACTTCCATTATTTTCTTCACAGGTGCTTAATGTACCTGCAAAGAAGAAAACCAGGTTTAAATCAGTAAGTTGTACAAACAAGTAACTATTTTAATAAGGCATAATCCCATTGTATGGAATTGTGCTGGAAAATTTTTCTGTATGTAAATACTGGTAGATGATCAAATATTTTCCTGATGCTCACCTCAAATAATTAAGTTATAAGGAACAAAATACGTATGTTGTTGTAACTTCATCAAAAGTGTTTCAGGTTTTTATTTCAGAATGTATTTTCTTAGATCCAGAAATATCTGAAGTATTACAGAGTTCACGTTGCTTGTGGTGCGTGTTCAGGCAGAGCTCAATACATAGAGAGCTATTTTTACAGGGTTCCTTGTCATCTTGCCTTTCAGTGTTTCAGTAGATAAAACATAAAAGTAGGAAGTTAAAATAAAAATTTACCTTAGCTTGTAATGAAAGTAAATATTTTGAGAAACCCCAAAGCATTTTTGCTTCCAGTGCTTTTTAACCTAAAATGTAATCATTCAACATTTCATTCTTACTAAAGATTGTAATAATAGAATTTTGCACAACATACTGTTTCTCTTTCCTACATAACACATCCTCACAAAATATGAGGTAGAGTATGTGTGACTGATTGTCATAGCATTTGACTATGGAAACCACACAGTGTTTTCTGAAGTCCAGATACTGAGTCTACTGGGGAAAAACAGTTGAGCAGTGGATATTTTAATCCTTCCTGCCTATCTTTCAATAAATAAAAGCTATAATAATGCAATGGAAAGAAGGAAGTTAAACTTACACTGTGGTTCTTCTCTGGACTGCCAGCCCAGTTGTCCTTTTCTTTGTAACCTATATCCCTTGATTGCTTTGCCACTCTGGTCCCCATTATTTTTCCAGATTCAAAGACAACAGATTACTGTTTCTATATATATATAGAAATGTATGTAAACATTCATACATAGTTGCTTACAATGTACAAAAGGAGATTTCTTCATGACACTGTTCTCTTTTTTAATGCTTTGTTCATCTCCTAGTTAATTTGAGTATAAATGTATATTGAAGTCATATGACTTTCCAATTTATTTCATCACCCCCTAGCACATCCATAGGCTCCATAGGTACGTGTTACTTTTTCTTACCTTTTTGTCAAAACCACATTTGGAAACATTAGATCTGGGAGAGCATTTCCTCCCCCACCATCCCATACCAGGAGGGGTAGGGTATAGTCATGTACAAGACTAAGCTTTCCTGGCAAAGGTGTATCATCTTTGACTAGCACCCCCAGATATTAAACTAGTTTACTTGTCAAAAACAAGAAAAAGCCAAACTTCTCTAGGACATACATGCCCACAGAACTGGTACTCAGCTGCTCCCCTATAAAAACAGAGGAAGCACATCTGAGTGGGCCAGAACTATAAAAATGAGCTTAAACAGCTCAGAAGATTTCATTTGAATTCAGGGCCCAAGTCTGTAGACTTCAGGATTCAGAGCTAGTTTTCAGTTCAGCACAGCCTGATGGTGACTTAAATTCACCAGAACTGGCAAGAAACGCAGCAGAACTAAGTTAGGCTACCTTGTTTTATTGGAGGAGTTATAAACAAAGCCAGTAGTATTGTCTCCTTTTCTAGCATTATTGCATCTTGAACGAAGCTCCTGTAACAGTCAGGGCCTAGAGAGAATGAGCTCTGCCTGTTCTTCAAGAATGTCCTCCTCCTTAATGAACCTTACTGTAACAGTAAATGGAAACTCAGAATGAAGTACTCAAATTTGTCACATCACAGAAAGACTGAATATATATGGAGTGTCCAGCTATGCGGATAAGTGGTTAGCTGATTAATCTCAAAGACAGTGAGCCACAGTATATCTTGTCACTTAGGAAGAGCTATGTGAGTTTTATTTTTTCAAGTCTGAGAAATGATGGAGTCTTTGACTTATTGTCAGGTGTCAAATCTGAGATACATCTAATTGCAGATGTAAGGCAAATACCTGTGTTGAGCCACCTGAGAGGGGTAATCCTCTCCTCACACTGCTTGTGTCTTGCCCTTTGAAAGCAATTTGTTGCACTCCTGTTTATGTTTGGGCCAGTTTTTGTGAGTACAGACCGTCATACTTCATGGAGGAGATGACAAGACATTGAGGCTAGATGAGTACAGCAGATTTGCCTATGAAATGTCTGGGATATTTATGTTGATAATTGCAGCTCAGACTTCTCACTGAAGTTTATGATACGCAGCTGGCTGCTGCAGCTCAAATGCCAGGAGGACCAAAGCCAATCTGGGTTTCATTATTACCAACCTCTTCCCTGTGGCTGAGTTGACTCTTGCCATTGTGCAGTGAACATCCATGTCTGCATCTATGTTATGGAAAAGAGGGCGATTCCTCAGTGTGCATCTTGCATCTTCAGAACATGCACACCAAATACTCAGTTGCAGGCAAACACACTCTACGAGAAGGTTGAAAATGAACCAGTACTGCTCATAGAAGTTCATGGCTCAGGAAGGACTGGATCCTTGGTCTCTCAAGCACTTATACTGAAGGACCTGCATGACTCTCCAGCTGCCTAGGGAAGGATATGCTCCTTTTTCCTATTTTCTGTATGTGTGGAAGCAAGGCACAACTGTCATCAGATTGTCCTCTCCTTGAAATTCTCCTGCCTGCAGAGATGGCTGCTCTGAGATGATTTCCTACACAAGCTCATGTAGGAAAGAGAGCTTTTTCTAACAAAATTCTTTCATCTCAAATGCATCCTGCTGCTTTCCGGAGAAGTACTGTTACAATTTATCTCAGGAATTGATGCAATAAAGGCTAATGCTTGCAAGGCCTGAATGTTGACTATTCTGCTAGCTTAGATTTTGGTTATCTAGGGAAGATGATGTGCAGGGTTGAAAAGATGAAGAGTAACACCTCATTCTACTGACCAACTCCTGTTTCTTCTATTCCCATCCTACAGCTTTTAAAAAGAGAGTGATGAATTTCCAAATAAAAATATTTGAAACTAGTCCTATGTAAGGAGTATATTAGTCCTATGTTAGTAGTCTCCTAATGTTTTGATATTTCCCTTAATGAAGGTCCTAAAATATTTGTTTGGTGCTGTTTTTTATAAAGGGCATCCTTGTAATGATATGTTTGCATTCTTTTTATTATCTTCTTCAGTCTTCATGTATACCTCACAGTGTCCATGAACAAAAGGGATGATGCTTAACAGCAAGGGCTAAGAGGATGGGTGATAAGCCAGAAAAATCAGGAGAGTAGGAATGAGCGTTGCTTAAGGCTCCAGGATATTCCTGAAGTAAAAGGGAAAGAAAATGAAGAGTAGGAGGAGGAATCAAACAATCTCCAGGGAAAGATAAAGGGACAAAGAACAAAGGAAAGACACAGCTCTCTCGTGTCAGGTTTACAGTCATGTGTTATATATAACGTACATAATGTGCATATAACCAATGACCAGGCAGCCTTCTTCTAATTCCATGACAGATAAGCCATTTCCTCCTCAAACTGTGTCTAAGAACCACGTGGTTGAGAGCAGGATCAGACCAAAATTTGTTAAATTCACCTTAAATGGTCTAGTGGGCTTACTGTCAAAACCACAAGTCAGTGTGCTGAATTCTCAGTAACCAGCAAAAACAGTCACTTCAATTTTTAGAAGTGTTTGTTATTTCTCACTTAAAAAAAAACTACTTGATCTCCTTCAGACTTACAGAGCAACATACAGAGCATCATATGCATGCTTCTTACTCAGGTGTCTATGCAGTGCACCTCTCAGATGGTAGGATCTGCTGCTGGAGTTCCCAAAGATCTGCTTGTCACATCTAGAGACCTGGTTATCTGTGCAACTGCCTCTTGGGCTTATAATGAGTGATGGTTTCTAATTGGTACTGAAATGCATATCTCTTTTCTGTGCTTGCATACTTAGCATCTGTGCATTCAGTTTCCTGTGAAGTTGCTTCATTCTGAAATGATGACCTTGTCTTTGGTAGGGCTTGAATGCCAGGATCTATGATTTCTTCATCTGTTTCTTTTTTTTTCTGCTATGATTGCACATGTTATATGTATATATTCTAAGCATTATTGCTGAACTCAAACGCTTGTATTTTATATAATTCTGGGTGTAAATATTGTTGTAGCATGTCGGCAATTCACATGATTAACTGAAGTGTTTAAGCCTTAAATGTTGAAAAAATAAAAGAAATACAGTGTGATGGATATATATATATATAACTACATTACTGTAGCTTTTGAAGACTGTGGAAATTTTCTTGCATCTTAAAAAAGCTGGAACTAATTAATTTAGTCTGGAAATTTGATTTAGCTGTAGGGGCTAGCTGAGAGTATTATGTGAGAAAATCTTCCAGATAAGAGCAGTGAAGAACAACAATATACAAGTCCCTTTCATGTCCAAAGTTTCCTGCCACCATTTCTTTATCTTTATCTTATTTTTTTTTTTCTTCTTCCTAGGTCTGGATTTTTCCCACAGCACCTGGCAAGTGAAAGAATAATCTCAAGAAAAATGTAATCACTTTCTTCTACCGGTCATTTGATGCTTTGCTCTGTGAGGCAGGTATTCTGTCTTTAGACAGTACTTACCAAATCAGCACCTTGCTTCATGACAACAGCTCAGAAGCACTGCAGTTGTACACTTGCTAAATGTCTGACTACTGCAAGAACAAACACGAGTATGTCAAATGCTTCACTAAATTTCTTTACTGATTTCTAGCAAATATATTATAAAAACATAGAAACTTACCAACAGCAACAGCATGATCTAAGTACAGGTAAGCTTAGGTATAGGGAACAATTGTACAAATATTTGCTGTACTGTATGGTCCCTTCTACTCAGGAACTACAAATTATTGATATCAGCACGTCTCAGAGGAATTATTATGGGTGAGGATTCAAACTAATGAAAAACAGACACCAAAATAATAATTACAAATGAATTTGTTTGAAGCTGAGGTGGTTTAGTTCTAGTGAAGGACTCTGACTTAACTGAAACTACTGCATTGTGGAAAAAAAATGGAAATGAAAAATGAATTACTGCTACAAAACAGAACCAATATACTGTGACTTTGTGAGACAGTTCTCTGGCCAAGCAGAACAGAATAAATTTATTAATGCCCATGGGGGAATGAGACTGAGCCTTCTCTGATGAACTAATGAACTTCCTTCATCTTCAATACCCTGCTGCTATAAATCCCACCAAAAGCCATCAGAACAATAGAAATCACATACAGGTGTGGATCCCATAAAAAAGATTTTAGTGCAACCATTCACATTCTCTATTTTAAACATTCATTTTTGCACTTGATCATATCAAAATCTAAAAGCTTACCTACATGGCGGATTACTGTAAAATCGAATTGTGTGAAATAAAAGTGATGTTTCAAATGGGTCCTCCTGGTCATTTGTGTTGTGTGGACAAGACTAAGATCCAATTTATGATGCAGTAGCTTGAGCTAGTGCCCTGTTACATGCACTGATACCATGTGGTGGTTGCTGGTATTATTACATCAATGATATATTTTTTTCTATATATGGAGAGGTTAAAGGTTTTGTGAAAATCCTGGTAGAAGTAACTGAAGAGTGGCCAGGCTGTTGGCATGTCTTCTTCCATAGGAAGACTCCAGACTGCAGAGGAAATAACATAATAGTAAACATTTTGTCTTGTTTTATTGAAGAAGCAGAGCCTTTCTGATCTGACTTTCCTGGAAAAACAAAAACAAAGCTAATAGAATATCTTACTGAAGAATCCTCTTGAGTAAAGGAAGGGCACTTGTGCATCATGGGGACTATGGGTAAATGGTGCCATGCCTTGAAGTGGAGGCCTGGTAGTGCAAGTATGATATGTTGTGATTTAGGTGCAGTGAGGAGAACTCTGCTTGGTGGCAGAGACACTGCATCTGACACAGGATCTGAGACAGTGTCTTCAGCACAGATTTTACAGCTGCCAAGGAGAGCGATCCAGAGGGGTGATTAAACACACTTCAAGGAGTGTGTCTTTATACTAGGTTTGCTTTCCATGCAACATGTTCTTTTCCCAAATGATTTACAAAAAGATTCCCAAAAAGTTCTGACATAAGATAGGCATGGATGCTTATGTTTGCTCTTTTTTTCTCCACACACACCATGTCAACTATGTTGGCATGAAAGTGACATTGTTTTTCCAGTGCTCTGGTTCTTTAGGTTTCCTTCAAATGTCAGACTGATCAACACAGCTTGTTTGTCTCATGACACTTCAGCTGGTCCCTGTTCATCCCAGTCTGAGCAGCCATTGTAGGTATCCTCTCTATCTGCACCAGCAACTTGTTAGCTTTGCTTCATGGCAGGCTGGTGGGGTTGTTTCCCTACACAACTGAGAGGTGCCTATGATTAAATAATGAGGCAAAATTGAAGACCTGCTCTGAAAGGCAGTTCTGTCAAAGCTCTTGGCTAAGTTGTGCTCATTTAAGTTCACTATGTATCATCAGCAGGTAGCTAGATATTATCCGGTGTGACTGTGAAATTGCTGGCTGGATTTTTCACAGAGACTTTATCATAGGTACAGGTAGGATAGCACAGGTAGGATGTTTCCTTGTACCTCTTCTGATAGTGTGAAAGTATTAAATGAAAACACAAACATGGATAGAAATGTCTTACCCCATTTGTCGGCAGAACCACATCATCTGTCTCAGGGATAACAATTCATTGCTAGGAGGATCACAGTGATGAATAGAATCACTGCAAAGAAGTACAGGATGATGGCAATGTAACACCATTGTGTGTTCTTGGAGCAGGCTGCTAGTGAAGAGAAAAGGAAGAAAGGTCTCACAACAGTAGAAGCAACTGAAGTTTTTTTTTTTTTTTTTTCCCCATATTATTCATAATAAGTAGGGTGAGGGTTGGGGGAAAGAGTCTTGTTGGAGAGAAGCAGCTTTGTTACTGTGAGCTAGCACCTGTAGAAAGTGAAGTTTATGAGGATATTTTCAATGTGCTGTAGATACAACTGAAAAGGTTGGGTTTGCTTTTTGTTATTTCTCAGTTAAATGCATTTGTAGAAAATTAATATTCCTTTGGAAAATGTTTTTATTATTTTTAGTTATAATTTTAGTTATTAAGTAAAAATAAAACCCTTATTTATGTATGTTTACATATGAATCCACATTTTTAAGGATCAGAAGAACCAGGCTAGTTCTAGTTTTTATCATGCTAGATGCTGAGAAGATGCCTAAAAACATGACCTCTCATTTTCTGAAGCTGTGCACAGCTTTGCCAGCACTCTCACCTTACTGTGCAGTTCACCAGCTGTGGGCACACAGCTCTGCTAGAGCATTTTGCTCAGCAGTGTATCTAGCTGTTCTGTCCCCGAGTGTCCTTTGGAAAATAGCTCATAACAGTGGTGCTAACATGAATTACTTTCTGAATTTACACAACTGAACACTCAGAAGAAAATTACGATGTTCTCCTTCAGGCTTTTTGAAGAAGTTTTCATGGGTAATTTGGAATTCTACAGACTGCTTCTCCCAGATGGACTCTTAACACTCTTTTTAAACACAACAAATAAATATGTGTTTAATTAGTTGTTAAATCCCTGCCTCCATCATTTTCTGCTTTTGGCACTGTAATCCTGCCCAGGATCTCTGTGCTTAAGTTCCTCTGATCCTTATTCCTTCACACTTCTCATACTGATCTGTATGCTAAATAAATAAATAAATAAATAAAAATTAGAACAGGCATCTAATTTCTGTGACCTTTAAAGATGTTTCAGTGAAGAATGTGAGTTAAAGACAGCCAATACTGTGGTGGATTACGAAATATACCAGAGTTTGACTAAGCAGGTTATTGTACCAAAAGAGAATAGATAGAATGCTTGCCCATATCCTAGGCACACTTTAAAACTTCAAAGGAGAAATCTCCAGTAGAGATCTTTCCTTCCTCGTAGTCAGCTCTTGAATGGGTCTAGGAGAGGTGGAACCAGGCTCCACCCCTTCCAGCATCACGGGTGAATTACCTTCACCTGTGCTCCCAGGGCTGACTCATTGCTTGCCTCAGGTGATTGATCAGAGGTTCAGGCCCTGATTCAGCAGCTCCCATACAACAATATAAGGGCTTTTTAAAATAAGTTAACAACATAAGGAGGGCCAGAGAGAACATTTGTTCATTACGTGATGAGAGTGATCACCTTACACACAGGGACATAAACAAAGCAGAGATATTGAATGCCTTATTTGCCTCTGTCTTTGACACTGATGATGGGCTCTGGCACCTCAGGTACATTGAGTTGGAGGACCGTGGCTGTGGTAACGATCAACTCCCAGCCAACCTTGAACTAGCGTGGGATTTGCTGCCCCACCTGGATGCATATATGTCCATGGGGCCCAATGGGATTCATCCCAGGGTACTCAAAGAGATGACTGATGTAATTGTGAAAACTCCCTCAATTATTTTTTGATGGTCTTGGGAATCTGGAGAGGTCTCAGTTGCCTGAAAGCTGGCATATAGTATTGAAATCTGGCCAATTTTCAATAAGGGTAAGAAAGAAGGCTCTGGTAGTTGGAAGCCTGTCACTATTGCTTTCAGTGCCTGGTAAAATTAGGGAGAAAATTATGCTGAGAGTTGTTGAAAACGACATGAAGGACAATGCAGTCATTGGTTACAGCCAACATGGATTCATGAGGGGAAGGTCCTGTTTAAAATACTTTACTTTTTTGACAAGGTCATCCATCTAGTTGACCAAGGGAAGCTAGCTGATGTTATGTTTCTGGATTTCAGTAACTCTTTTGATACTGCTTCTCACAGTATCCTTCTGGACAGTATACTTTTGTCTAGCATATAGCTAAACAACAACACAATGCAATAGGTGAGCAACCAGTTGACAGGTCAGATAAGAAGAGTTATAGTAAATGGAGTTACATCAGTCTGGCAGCCAGTCAGTAGTGGAGTTCCCTAGGGTTCTGTTTTAGAAACAGTTCTCTTTAATATTTTCATAAATGACTGGGATATAGGCCCAAAAGGGTGTTTTGAGTATTTTTGCTGACAATACTGATTTAGCATTGGAGTGTTAGGAGTTGCTGACTCGGTTGAGGGTGGAGAGGCCTTGCAGACAAATTTAGACAAATTAGAGGGCTGGGCAATCACTAACTGCATGATGTTGGTTTAACAAGTGCAAGTGCCAGATTCTGCACCTGAGAAGGGGCAATCCTGGCTATGCATATAAACTTAGGGATGAGATTCTGCAAAGCAACCCTGCTGAAAGTGTTCTGGGAGCCTTGGTCAGCAGTGAGTTGAACATGAGTCAACAATGTGCCCAGGCAACCAGGAAAGCCAATCATATCCTGGGGTGCATCAAGCATGGAATTGCTAGCTAGTTGAAGGAAACGATTGTCCCAGTCTACACTGCACTTTTACAGCCTCACCTTGAGTACTGTGTGTGATTTTGAGTGCCACAGTACAAGAAGGACATGAAGCTATTAGAATGTGTCCAAAGGAAAGTGTCCAAAAAAGATGGTAAAAGATCTAGAGGGGAAGTATATGAGGAGTGGCTGAGGTTGCTTGGTTAGTTCAACCTAGAGGAGACTGAGAGTAGACATCATGGCCTATAGTTTCCTCACAATAGGGAGTGGAGGGGTAGAACTGATCTCTCTCTGGTGACCAGTGAGAGAACCAGAAGGAATGTCATGAAGCTGAAACATGGGTGGTTCAGGCTGATTCAGGAATATGTTATTCACCAAGAGGGAGGTCAAGGTGAAAGTGGTAATGGCACAGAACTTGCTGGAGTTCAAGAGATTCTGGACAACACTCAGACATAGTCTGATTTTTGGATGGTCCCGTGTGGAGCCAAGAGTTTGACCTTGTGATACTTAAGGGCACCTTCCAACTCGTATTATTCTATGATTCTATAATGATTCAAAAATACTGCAAACCTGGAAATATGGATACCGTAGGCAAAATCAGAGAAGGGAAGGAAGCGAGGACTGAAGTATAAAAAGACAGTTAACAAACAGAAGATGATGAAATATCGAAACAATACTTCGCATCATTTATAATAATTTTGATTCTGCCGTACAATCCCCAATTCAGCAACACAAAATAAGAGTGAATTTAAAATAAGTCAGTAAACTGGTTTTATCTTTATAACAGCAGGACTGAGATATGCATTTAATCCACTTTCCTTTCTCACTGACTGCCACTTTTAATAAGAAACATTGTCTGAAACTTTCAGTTTCTTTTCCACTCTAGTAAGGCCAAATTAAACCAGCAATGGGAACATTTGTTCTCGCTTACCACTTTCCGCAGCTAAATTTTTTTTCTAAAAATAGCTTGTTGTTCTTCTACATTGCATGAGTGCAAATATTTTCTTTCCATCTCTTACTCATGTTCACTTCATACATGCAAATTAAAGCTCATATCCAATATATTATTTTACTTTGAGAAACAAACTTTACTTTAGGGGCAGGTCACAGTTTTTGAAAAAATAATGCGACATATCTTAACATTTGCACTTCAGAAAAGATCAGATACAAGTTATCTGAACTTACTGAAAAACTGTTTAAGTCCTAATTATCTATCACTTTCCAAAAATAATTCAATTTCTGTGCTTTTAATGATATTTCCAACCCGTTTATTGTTTCTAAATGCATCTGGAAATGAAAAACAATACATGGAAATCATTGCTAAAAAGAATAAAAAGTTTTCTATTGTGTCTATTGCAAAACTTTAACCATATGTTCTAAGCATCCTCTCAGCAGCAGGGATCAGAGAAAAACAGATCAGAATTATCTGCAGAAAGGATGGAGAGTGATACTGTCCTATAGTCCATAAAAGTGGGGTATCTGTGGGCTGAATGAGTGTGAAGTTGCTGTATTTTGTATGGATCTATTTGCTAAAGGCATGAGATAGCAGTTTGTCTGCCACTTCGTCTGCTTCAGGTTCTGGTCCTCCAGCAGGCCACAATGCCTGCATGGTGCACATTCATTTGCTTCTGGGGTCCTTCTGGGATGATCTAACTGGTTCCTTCTTGGAGGAATCCTAGTTGTTTTTCACAGAACCTTTTCTTTTTAATGTTACAGGCACAGACAGTGACAATTCCTTTTCCCCAGAACTGATATATAACATGATACTCTTAAGGATATTAACATTGTTTATGTGAGAATCTCATCCAGTTCCTGGCAGCATGTCACAATGCATTCTGTGCTATGCTGCAGAACCCAACCAACCCAACAAAACCAATCCAACTCAATCACCACCAAACAAACAACAGCAACAAAAACAAACACAGAAAACAAACAAACAAACAAGCGAACAAGCAAGCCATACTTTTTAAAGGTTTAAATTCAGACATTTCTGAACCAAAACACCACAACTGAAGAAGGGAGAGGCCAGAGACTCTACTGAGCTGGTGTGTTCCAGGCTGCATGCAGTGGACAGCACAGACACAACACTGCCTACAGCAATGCGCCCTAAGGTCACCACTTGCTCCCAGGTGCAGTGTCCCCAAACTTTAAATGTGCCTAAACCATACCTACATCTCTCTGGAAATCTAACACCAAGCAACTCTTCCATTACATGTAAATGTGTAATTACGATGATAAACAAAGCAGATAACATATAATGAAAAAGTTTTAAACTTCCTGGTGTGTTGTAGTACTTTGATACGAAGTCTTCGGTATACTGTCCTGTGTGTCAGATTTCTGCCTCCTTTTCACCTCAGTGTAGGTTATCTGATCATCTGCAGAAACAAAAAGTACTTCATTAAGAGGAACTGCCTGAGATCAGCCATTGTGGTTCTCATTTGATCCAGCACCCCCCACCTTCCAGCATCAATCTTTCTTGGAGAAAATGATAAGAGCAAGAACACAGACAATAAGTAGTTTTTATTTTTTTTCTGGTAAACTTTGTGTGTCACTGGATGAATTTGTCAAAAAGGAAGTACTAGCAGAGCTTTTGCAAATAATTGTCCCTTTATTCCAAATTTATTCCAACTTATTGTTCCAAATAAGTACAATAGAAGTTAGTTATTAAATTTTAAGAAAATTTAAAGTTAATTCTCTTATTATTCTCTATCTTATCCACACATATGTGTTTTCTGTTGACGTTTAAGCAAAGTTAATCAATGGCAACATGTGGGAGGCATTTTTTCCTATGTATTTCTCAATAAAATTTTTCTTCCTAGTGAATTCAGATCTTTGTCAAAGGTACAAACCATGCCTGTCTTCCACTGTTTCTTTCACACAGAGGAACACAGTTCCTACTTGAACAGAGCTATGCTGTACTGCATGTGCAGAGAGGCAAGCTATTTTCCCTTATGAATTAAATATCACTTCCAACAGTTGTGTAAAATCATGTCAAATATTATGTAAACTGTAAGCATACTGTTTTTATTTCATCCACAGGTTATTCTTCCTTAAGTTCATCATTCCAAATATTTTAAATAAGGTCTTAATTAATTGCTGGTAGGCATCGTTGCAAAAAGAGCGAAGGTTTTAAGTACAAGCAACTTTCTATCAAAAACCTAAAGGGAAGCCTAGCTGCAGTTAATTCTCATCCAGAATAGTCCAAAAGCAAGGTTGTTGGGTTTTTTTCTTTTTTTTTTTCTTTCCCATTCTCAATTACAGGAGACAGAAACTCGAGGACAGAAGAATTAACAATAGACTTATCTGAATCTTTATTGCTTTATTAATTTATGATCACTCTTACTTGATAGCAGGGAAGTTACTCTTATTTCTTACATCAGTGCCCTTGGCATTTGCTTTCCTTGATAAGAATCCTTTTTGTTGGCAAAACTGACATGACCACTTACAGTGCAAGTGGTCATCTCCATTGAGCTGGGACTATAGGCTTAGAAGTCCCCATTTCTCACACCAAGGCAATAGAGCAAGTCTTTCTCTCATTGTGGACATCTATACTATTTGTTGTACTGAGGCTCACAAAGAAAAACTTAGTTGCCTCCAGCTACAGCTCCTCTGTTTCTTCCAAGTGTTACTTGTCATTCTTCTTCCTGATGTTTCTTTCCAATCTGTCAGCTGACAATCAGGATGAAGAGCTTCCCAGATCACCTCTGTTCTAAGGAATCTGTCTTTAGGATTTATTTTGTAAAAATCTCCTTCTTTCACTTGATCAAACTGTCTTTTCCATATCTCAGGAAGAGGCCTTTCTTCTGTGCCCATTCCTTCTGAAAGCTACCTGGCATCAGCAGACTGCTTGCAGATATTGGCTGCAATTAAACAATTGCCTTGAGACAGACAACATTTATGCACAATAAACTGTGGCTTTTCTGTTACTAAGAGAAATACTTCCCTGAGCGGTAGCATTTCCACTTGTTATGCATAGATTCTCCAGTATTTTGTATGGCACTGTCTGACATTAAGTTTTCAAAAATGATACAGCAGAGGATGGTGTTTCTACCACTTGCTGCTGGAAGTCTCCCTGTTCCATGTCTAGTGGTCAGTCAGTAGAGAACTCTCAATTGTCCTGGTAGCTATAAGTACGATTGCCAGCACTAAAAAACCCAAAAACATTCTCACCATGAATTTCAAAATTTTTAGGATCAATGGAGACTAGTGAAATATCTTCAGGGCAGGTTTCTTCGAAGGCTTGAGACTGCCTGCACATTCTCTTTCTGGACACTCAGCCTAAATTCAGAATTCCCATCTATTGTATTGTCAGGGGTGCAAATTGGGCTGGAAGAGAACTAGGCAGTGGGATTTTCAACTGCTGTTCATTTTCTGAAGAAAGAGGGTCGTTTGCTCAGATTGTTTAGTCTCAACTTCATTGTTCTCATGACCTTTAGAGGCCTTGCCTGCAATTGTCAGTTATTTTCCATAAATGTTTAAGCTAGCATCTCCACAACAGAAGAGATCTCTTTCACTGTACTAGTGCAATTTCAGTAACAAGTCCTAGACATCACACTCAAAGCAGGCAAAGATTTTTAGGTACTTGAATTCTACTTCTACCACATTGTCTGTCTGCATCGTGTAAACAGTGCTTTAAAATTCATACACTCAGATGTATGCCGGGAACACACCTCTCTGCCTAGACTCTGCACAGTCCCATTGGCCCAATTAAGCAACATCATAAACTCAGAAAAGCTCGCAGCTATATATGTAAACAAGGTGAGGAGTTGCTCTATGGCATATTTTCTCCTCCATCTTATGTTATTAAATCCTTCCATGGATTATCAGAGTATGAGCGGGAGGGAAAGCAGAGGATAAGAAGGATGTACCTGACAGACCTCTGCAGTTTTCTGTAGATGTGGCAGTGGGAGGAACAGAGGAAGAAACTGTATTTTTTTATTAACTGTAAGTTCTTTATTATGCATCTTAAGCCTCGTTTTCCCAGACTGTGTACATCAAATTAGTTTGCCGATAATACATGAAATAAAATTCTTTTCTTAACAGATAAATCAAAGAGATGTTTTCTCTGAAGTGCCATGGAGAAAATGAAAAAGTGAAAATTTAAACAGCTCAAAGTGGAGACTAATAGCTCTTGCTGTAACATGCAGAACTTCAAGAACTTCTGCAGTGCTGCTGAGGATAAAGGCAGAGGAGAAGCAGGGTACAAACTGGTGGGAGCTCACCACAGTGCCCACAGGGCAGTAGGCCAAACCTGGAGTTCTGTAGTAGGGTAAGACAGCTCAGAGGCATCCTTCAGTATGAAATCCCTTTTATTTGTCATTCTAAGTTATTATTCCAGTCTTGTAGGAGCATCTTTGTTTTTTTTCAGGTCATATCAATGATCTAATTTAAAACGTGTGTGGAGTTAAGATGGCAGCTGCTGCTTCCTTTGCACATTGTCAGGCAAGCATCTGACCAAATACCAAGCTTTTGACTAAGGAAAAACAACATCTTCAGAGTGCTAGAGCTCCTGAGGTCTGTGTTAGGCTTATGAAAATTTGTGAATCTATACCATATTAATACTAAGCATTATTAAATCTCTGTCACATTGAATGCAACATCTTTCTCACACAGAAGGTGGGGAGAGAGAAGAGTTCACAGCACCTAGCACAAGATGAGGGTCACAGTTTCCTGTGTTGTTCTAACCATTGAAAGCCATTGAGCACATCTAAAAATTGAAGACGGAGACCATAAAAATACGTAATGGGTATGTATGCGCATGAGAACATGAAAGAAAAATATTAGTTAAATATATCAGGTGGGTTTTCTTCACTATGTCTCAGTAGAATGCGCTAACAATAGGTGGTAAATTCAAGATTATTTAAAGCATTTCTTTATGCGAGGTTAATCAGCCTGTGTGAGTCATTGTTTCAGGATTTTATTAAAGTAAAGAACTTTTAGACACCTAAGGGAGCAACAAGAATATTAGTGTTATAATGGAAACGATTTTTCAAAAAAAATTGAAAGGCTAAACTCCACACTATTTTCTAAAATGCAAGAAAAACTTTTTGCCTGAAATTTAGTTCTTTTAGTTGGCCACATAATTTGCCATCCAGTTTTATTTATTTTTTTTATTTATTTAGGTGCCAATCCAAGAAATGGATATTGGCAACTTTCAGAAAATATGTTATTGAGTTAGATGGCTCTCAAGATAACCTACAATTGCAGTTTTTAAGCATATTTTACCAAAGTATATTAAAAACTTAGGGAAAACATCTAGAATTACGATAATAATAAAAACATTACAATATAGCTGGGATTTCAAAGGATAATGCCAGATGTTGAAACATAATTTAAATGGAACAGACTTCTATACTCCTTATTTTTGAAACATTTCATAGAGATGACTGTATTGGATGTGCGAGCATCTCCAGTAAGTACTTATGGAGTAGTTCTACACTGGGAGATATCCTGACAGTTTGGCTCTTCTGCAGCAAACTGGTTGTGATCGTGCAGTCTAGTGGACAAACTGACTTAACGCATGAAAGCTGAAGGTAGGCCACTGATACAGATATTTTTAGTACTGTGTACCAAAAAGAAAATCAGCAGAATTTATTTTTATAGAATAAAAGCTGCTTTCACTCTGGAAGCCTTTGACTTTTATCCTGTCACCTCTGTATATAATTTCAAATAGCTTTTCCACGTTTAAGTGTCTCATTGCTAACAAAGATCTACTCTTTTGATTGGAATATTAAAAAAAAAGTAACTAGATACATTTGTTTTAAAGCATGAATGAAATCCATGAGCTAATATCTCTGGCACTTTATTGAAAATACATGTTTAAAGTAATGTAGTTTTATGGTAGAAGGCATCAGTAGGTCATACACATATAACCATATAATAGAAATATCTACTGATTCTTGATTGTGTTTTTCTTAACATGCTACTTGCAGAAGAAGAGAAGAGAATGAAAGAAAAGAGAGGAAGATGTTTTATAATTAAAAATTATTTCTGGTGATTAAGAAAATCAAAGTAAAATTTAAAATATAGTTATATAGCAGGAGAGATACATATAATCAATGTCCTCAGTGCACTTTAACTGCACATTTTAATGCACATTTTAATAATTTGTACTAATATCTTGTGTTTCTGCATATTTCACAAGCGGCACTTTTCAGCCTTTCTGCTGTAATTCAGAATGGGATTTTAGAGGTAAGTCTTTACTTTTCATAAAATTCAATATTTGTTCTTCTAATAAACACACATTTTCCAAGTAGATTAATATATAATAGACAAATATTAATATTTCTAAAAATGCTCTGAACAAGATTTCAGCATGTTATGGATGTTTCAATTAAAAAAAATGAAAAAAATAAAGTTTTAAGAACGTATCACTGAAGAAAAAAATGTAAGTAAGTAATATTAAGATGGCGATTTGTTACCTGCATTTGCAGTCTGTGAAGTATAATGTACTCTCTCCTTAGGTTGTAACTCTGCATAAATCACCTTACTTGCCATTTTGAAGAAACGTCTTCAGATCTTTAATTGAAATGGACTCACTGAAGTAGTACCCCACATGACATCCTTTTTGGCCTCCTCCCACCCATCACACCACAACAGGTCAAAATAAAGGTTTAGCTGTCTGTAAAATGGAAGGAAACTAGATGCTTATTTTTTTTTCTTACGTAAATTCTCACTTTGTATCATTATTTTTAGCCCCTCCCGTTGATGTATCTTCAATAAAAACACTATAGTTACGATTTTTATCAACTTGCTCGTAATTTGTGACCTCCAGCCCACTCATAATTTTGATCTGGAACATAACCTGCAAACGTGCAGAGTATGCTCATGTCCTGTTCAAATCAAATGGACACAAACTTTTTTTAACAGAAAAATTGGTTTGTGATTGTCAAATCACTTCCTCATAAACCTTGCTAGTTTAAAATTGAAACCAGAAACTAATGATAGAGGGAGAAAGACATTGCTAAAACATCTCATACACTGTTATATTTTTTTGCTTCATTATTCTAAAATGAATAACATTATTTTTTAAATTTGGATTTGAAAGAAAGCAATACTATTATGTCAACTTTTTTTTTTTCTTTCAGATTTTCCTCCACACACAAATTTCATTTTTTTTGGTTTTATGGTAATGTAATATGCTGCCAAATCTTTGAATTCTTTGTGGAGAGAAATTTCTTCAGTCAGCTGTAGGTGACATGCTAATAATTATGACCCAGGGGCATCATTAAGATCAGAATTGAATCAGGGCTGAATCTGCCCCATGAGTACTCTGCAAGTTGGTCATTAAATGTTCTCATTTTAAAGACAGTCTGCATCCTAGTTTTTGTTTTTCTCCCTCAGTTAGAAGAGTGCATTCAAGATGAAGTCAATAGAGTTATCATGATGGTAAGTTAAGAAGTTCAATATTCTGCCCTCTTGGAACCAGCCACGATGGTAGGATACTGGCTTTTTCAGCCTAGATCATTAAGCTCTTTCAAAAATGGGCTGTCATGTTCTTAATTACCCTAGTAACTAAAAGGCCGTGTGTAATTTCCTTTTCTCTCAGGAACAGGTTTAAAGTGATGTGGCTCACTAATTTCTATCTTACTTGATAATGCCAGGCTTTTCATGGAGCCTACCAAACTACGTACAGAAAATGAAGAGACATCAAGTGTCTTGATTTTTTTTTTTATTCTACTTCAGTGACTTGGAGTGGATGTAAACGTATCAGCCGTACTCAAAGACTTGCTGAACTGTCCTGTACAATCTAGAGAAATAATGACTAGTTCCATTTCAGAGACAAGAAGGAAGAAACTGAATATCCCTAGATGAGATACGCCTTCACTATAAGGTCACAATAGCACTGTGAAACAATACAACTACTTTTTGTTTGAAGGATCTTTAGGAAACTCTTTAATATAATAACACGTATCTTGCTACTTTATGCCGTGGTAACACAGAGTTAAATTTATAACATCTTTATGAGCCGTGCAAGAGAAGGATTTGTCATCTCTAGGCCAAGCCTCGTGATGTCGTAGGCAAGTCTACACTGTTCAAGGATAACTGCTGTGGAGGGATCTGAATGTATTCACTCTGCCTGTTAGTTGGTATAACTGCTTACACTCTGCTTCTGGTATTCCACAGACTTCTCCAGTGTGTACCACCCTAACAGCTTAGCTGTACCATGCACTAAGATTTTGTTCATTCAGTAGGATGTTTGCAGGTGAGTTTACATCTGATATTGTGCCATCTTTGAGCAGCCTGTAGGGGAAGGGAAACTCACTTGCAAAGGGCATTTTTAATAGCTTGACTTGCTACAGTAGTCTAATTCATGTGTGATTTAGGACAGTCATCCTCTCAGAAAGGAGGTTTCTGACAAGAGAAATGAGCACCATTAGATTGGTCTGCTTTGTTTTATGCAGCTAGGATGATAAGCAATGCACATAGTTTGAAGCCAGCTCCTCTCCCTTAGCACCTCTTTCTCCTGTTGGGAACATTCAGGGATCATTCATCTGTTCTGTAAGATAAGATGATAGGCCCCTGGAGGCACTTTCTACTGATTGGAAAGTAAGTCCAGGTAAACAGCTCAGATGTCAACACGCTTAGGCACCTAACCGAGGAAGCAGACAATCTCAAGGTTACAGCATTTTTGTTGAACGGAACCATCCCCCCCTTCCCTGATAGGCAAGTGATGGTTCAACTGAAGATAATTCGTGTTGCCTGACATTGCAGGTAAGATATTTCAAGGCAGATTCTTTACTTCAGTAAAATAGCATGAGGAAGGTATTTGTATTGGCACTTAGGCACTAGAGCATGTCCTTGCTGCCAGTGATGTAAACCTGGACTGACTTTACTAGCATTCTTCTGGCTTTATTTGTTGGAGAGTCCAAGGCCTATAAGACACCTGGGAAAAGGAGAAAATTGGCTCTGGATGCTCAGAAGCCAGTGATGTTTGGTCACAGTTTTCCCGTGCACAGAACTGACAAATTTACTTTGTCAGTGGATTTGGGGAAAATATGTTAAGATGCACATACAATTGAAAACCTAATTCAAGGATTTGGAGGAAGTTTTTGCTCTCTTATAGTTATCCTTTTAATTTAAATAATAAAAAATAGTCACTAGATGTCTCCACTTCACCACAAAATATATTAGAATCTATTCCATTTAAACCAAGGAAATGCTTGTATGCTTGTACAGCCTTTTAAAAAATTATTATTTCTACTAAATAATCTAATGGAGATAACTAGGGTGTGAAGGATAAAAAACTTGGAAAATAAAAAGGCAAATAAAATGGATATTGGCTACAAATTCACGAATCACAGAAGACTTAGAGCATTTTCTGACTGATAAAAACAGAATAAAGAATTGTAGAGATACTGAGATACAAGTGCACACCTGTAACTGGCATATCACCTTCATTAAACCACCTTAAATTTAAGCCAATACCAAGAAAGGGACAGGAGTATGGAGGAAATGGGGGGCCAGGATTGCAGACAAATGAGGAATAGCCATCTCCTGAGATTAGTTACGATAGCATTAGAGGTGGTGGAGGGAGTCAAAGATTACAGTACATATATCAAGACATTTTTCTAAACAGACCATGAAAATGGTGGCAGGTCTTCAGCTTCAACAAAGGTGTGTGATACAGCAGGCAACATGCTGGCAAAGATCACAGAAAAGCAAGCCAGTGATACCTTTCCCCATGGTACTCTCTGCCATAGGCGGCAAAAATCTTCCATCCTAAAACTGACTCATTTGATTTCTTGCATATAAATTTGCTCTGTCCTGGGTCCTAAAGCTCCCATATAACATCTTGTTAATGGAAATTTTGGAATAGAAGTTTCTTTATTTTTTTTTCCTTTCCTTTCCTTTCCTTTCTTTTCTTTTTTTTTTTTTTAATTTTCTTCCCCCCCCCCGAAATAGACAACATTAAGTTATCACTGTTGCACTAGGACAGAGCAGGAGCATGACAGCTTACAGTAGCCCTTTCACAGCCTTCCTTTTTTCAACATTTAAAAAATGATTTTTCCTTGATTTTGAACTCTACACCAGGAAGAATTAATTCATATATATTCATATATATTGTAGACAAAACAAGGGTATAACTTAAAACTGTAAATCTGTATGGACCAGCCACTACATCACTTTAAGTTTCTACTTTTGAGCACAAGTTGATGAACTATCTAGAGCTAAACAGGTGTGTATGGCAAAAGAAGGCAATAACAGTGCCATCTAATGGAATACAGGCACTACAGAGCAAAAGCAGGTAACAAAGTAGGAAAACTGGTTCAGACCTTCCCACAACTAGTAACAGCTCAAGAGGAGTGCAACCTATAAAAAAAAATGCTACTGCCTTGGCTGGTAACACTTAAATGAGGGTGTGGAGGGATGGATTCAGGCTTCACCCCTTCCAGTCACTCAGATGCGTTGCTTGCACCTGAGTTCTCTGTGTTAGCAATGCCTTCTCACCTGGTGTTCAGCTGTTGGTTCAGGCCATGAGCTGGCAATTCTGCTGCAAGGTGAAACAACAGAATGATTAAAACATAGTCAATCTTTTCTTTTTTTCTTCTTCTTTTTTTTTTTTTTTCCCTTAAGAAATTTATGAGATGACAGGTGCAAGTTTCTTATGTCTGGCAAATAAACCTTACATCTTCAGGAGGATGAAGGATCTGCCATCTCATAACTAGCTACCATTTTTCTTTAAGAATCGTGTGTATTGCTAGAAGGAGGATATGAAAGTATTCTTATTGTTACTTCTGAATAATATTTCTTTTATTGTGTAGTAGCATTCATAAGCACTGACACATTTTTGTGTGTGCATTTAATCTCACTGAAACATACAGGATAATAAATAATATGAAGAATGTCCAGGCCTTATCTCCTCATTTGATACAGCTCAGCCATGGAAGAACATGTAGCTGGAAAATCAGGCATAGTAAGCTGTCTGCAACTTGACTATTTTCTCACACATACTTACTGAAAAGACTAAATATGATGCTGGACTGCAGCACATACAGGTAAAAGGAATTTTTAAAGAAATCAGAGGCAAGGTAAGTATTGACACATGGACACACTTTCTCCACTTATTGCCTTACTGACTGCTGTTGATTTTTAGTAAAGAAAAACATCATACCTGGTGTGAGAAGTCTATTTTGAGTGTGTCCCCAGTTTTCTTGAGAGACTAGAGACACAATACTGTTTCCTTCTGCAGTTACCAGGAGGAAACTTCAGGTGAAATTACTTGTGGTTATTTTAAATGTTTGAAGACCTTTTTGTAGGCCTCTGCTGAGCAGAATGCATTTATTACACAGTGTATGTCATAAATAGGACTAAAGTGAGACTGGGTTGTAATTAATAATTAGCTGTTTTATGCCAAAAAGTAATACAGTACTTAATGCACAATGTTTAAAAAAAGCATTTATCTTAAAAGTTTTACAATGTATTAAAGAATCAGAACTATTGAGAAACACCACTAGAAGCTGTGGTACTTCAGGCAAAATCCCTAACCATATCAATAAAATTTTGAATTGATAAACAGAAAGCTTTAATACTGCTGTGTTTTTCTTATAGAAAGCATTATAGAAATGTATCACTGATACTATTAGTATTTTCAGTAATATTGGTGAATGCCCTCTTAATTTGGATATGAGTTTGAAAGAGTCTCAGTATTGAATACAGAACGGTCCCTTGGTAACTCATCTAAATTATCATTTGCAAGCTTGGATAACCTATTTCTGATTGTACAGACTGGAAGAAGTATTTTATACAACTTGAGGTATTATAAAAGATATAAACAATGAATACTATCCCCAATTGTTTCAGAGGGTGCTGCCCTTTTGTTCCAATCAGATGTGTTCTATGCTGTGTCAGGGACCTAAAGGCCCCTGACTGAAGAGTGATCCTGGGATGGAGCAAAGTATTCTGACAATTTTAAGGGAACTGGTATTTGTAGCTATAGCTGCAATATTTTGTTTTGTAGAGAAAGCTGACCTTGGTAGTTTATCTTGTTTTTGCAAAGACTTGTTTTGCAAGCAGGTGTTCCACTTGGACTCTGTATCACACATTGGCCATGCAGGTACAGCACGCAAGTGGAAAAAACCCTTCAGACCCTGGGGAGAATAAAAGTAGGAGAGAGGGTGAGGTGGCGGAGAGAGGAAAAGTGCACTTTGAAGCAGTGGACGCCCTGCTGGCACCACCTGTCACATCCACTGCCATGTTCCGTCTGTCCTTGGCGGTTCGCCATCTCTAAAGTGTTGGTAAGTGCACTTGCTTAGGGAGTTTCTGCTTGCCGCTTACTGGGATTATCTGAAATGGATGTCTGTGCATGTGTGAGTTTGTGCATGTTAAATAAAACTCATAACTCTCTGTGCTGCTCTGAGTGCGTAGTTTGCTTGCCTGTGCTCTTGAGACATTCTGTCTCTCAGATCCAAATATACCCTGAAACTTGTGCCCACACACCAAAAGCAACTGAACAAGCATAAACAATAAGGTATCATAAACTAGATAAAACAGACTTGGAAAACCACAATGCTAAGAGAGGAGCAAGTTCAAACACCTGAAATGTGGCAGGGAGAAATTACTGGAAGCATTTATTTACCTCATACAACACAGTTCATTGGGACAAGCAAAAGGGATTTCTCAACATCTGATCCTTCATACTGACTGCTGTTTTCCACAGCTTGCAGGTCTTCAAGGTAACCAGAAAGAAAGAGTATCCACAGAGCAGAGAGGCCTACCAACCAGAGATCTTCCAAGTGAGCTCCTACTGGATTCACTGCCCATCTTCAAAGTGGGCTCCATCACACCATGAATTTAAACAAAGTAATCCAGTATGCTACATGATTTAGTTGTAGTGCATCTAAGTGTGGGTGCTTTTTTTATTATGCTACTTTTGCTCAAACAAATCACTTGATAAAAGAGCTACAATCACAGAATCAGAGAAGGACAGTGTGGTAGTAGCCTGATAAGAAATTACTATATGGTGATCAATATATATGTGGTGCTAGAGATGACAGACTGTGTCACTGAATTATGTCCCGAGGTGCTGTTCTTGGAGACACTAGTCCTGGATCAGCTCCCACTGATACCAGATTTACACTCAATTTCTTCCACAGCTAACTGCATTAAGGCTGTTCTTCTTCATGTTGGTTTAAATTAACTCAGAAGTCTGCATTTCATAGTCTGTACAGGTCCTTATAACCTATGTGAATAAGGTAATGAGATAAGAACAAAATGCAATGGAATGTAATGAGTCTTGGTAACTTGCAACAAGAAAGGCTTCTTTACTGAGTTCCTGGGAAATGGCTGTTTGAGAAAAGAGGATGAGAAAGGAGGACATGTAAGACAGTTTAGTGCTCTTAGCTGCTATAATTTGATTGTTCCCTCTGGGATTTTGGGAGAAAAAAAAAGTAACCTTATATGTAGAATGAATTGTACTTTAGCAGATCTACACATTTTGTTATGTATCTGTCCAGATTACACTAAGCTATCTTCTTTTACTGGAGGCATTCCCCATGTGACAGTTTTCAGGGATCATTTATTAATGGTAGAAGAGAGGCTTGAATTGAGATCAGCAGCCTTCAGGAAAGAAAAGTAACTGGCATGCTAATAAGTTGTATTTGGACACAGGCATCTCTTCCTCAGCTTGTTCTTCTGAAACTGGGGCTTGGGATGATATCCTGAGGATATATAATGTATGAATACAGAAAGCTGGAAAGTGAAGTGATTATCCAGGTGTTACTGCATATAGTTAAACTGACAGATAGAATGAGGCCATTTTCACCATGTGAATTATGAGGTCTCAATATCAAAAAAAAACATAGCTACTTCCATTACTTCCATAAGGTATCAACACTTGGACTGTGGAAGAGAACACAGACTGATGACTACTTCAGCACCCAATGTTCTGAAACTCTGCTTTATTCCTGTATTCTACCCTACAATCTGCATCCTATCTATATGATAAAATCCAATTTCTGAGCTTTCTGCCTTATCACAATCTCAAAAGCATCAAGTATTAAGCTAGCAATTTGAATGGTCATAAGAAGGAAGGAAAAGCACTGTTTTGCTTCCATATAATCCTACCAACAGGTCAGAAGTAGTCTGTAGAACCAGCTATTTTCTCCTTCAAGAAGACAAGGAACAGCTGTTAAGATATTCTCTGTTCAGATAAATGAACAGAGATGGTACACGATACATGGTCCATGAAGGAGCTGGCTTCTCCCTTCTGCTTATAAGAAAAAAAATAATCAAAAGCATCAAAATTAGCCTACATGCCTGCTGTTTTACTTTTCTCTTTTTTTTTTTTTTTTTTTTTTTTGCACAGCTTGTGTTGGGTGAGAAATATATCTCTATCATCTGATGAACTTCCACATATTGAAAAACTGTACCTATGCTTTTTCTAACACTATCCAAAAGCCTTCTGAAAAGACTAATTATAAGTATCCACTAGATGTAGAGGTGTTCAGACACTGCAGCAACTCTAAATGTTCAGCAATGCTGCACTCAAATTTGATGTTCTCAAACCTTGATTGCAGCCCTCCCAGGACAGGTCTCCAGCACTATCTTCCAGGGGCAATAAGTAGTGAAGTAGAATCTGCCTTATTTGCAGTTTCTTCCCTTACATTAAGGGTGAGAACTATTCACACCCACAGCTTCTCTTCCTTCCCCTGTTGACTCATTGCATCTTTTATTGATCTCCTGTGGAGACATAAAAATTAGTGCACGAAAAGTCAAACATGGTAGTTAGAACTATGTGTGGGATCTGACTCTCCAAGTTCCCTTTAAGGATTCTTGTCCTGACAGAGACAGCAAGTGGAAATAAATTGCAAGTGAGAGGAAAGAATAAAGGATAAGATGTCCTTGCAAAACTAGATCCGAGAAGAACTGGTTAAACAAACATATCTTGAAGGTATATGGCAGGAAATGCTAGCTTAACACCTGCATGTGAGTCTTGTTTGCTGGACAGAGCAAAGAGTGGTAGACTTTACAGGAAAAAAAGATAGCTTTAGGTGAGCAAAACAACAAACTCTGAACCCAGATTACAAAGTGTTTGTAAACAAAGGAAACAAAGGGGGTACCTAATGGTACAGTGCAGCATACATTTTCTGATTCACTAATACTGTCACTGCTTATAGAAATATTTTATCTTGGGATATCTGGAAGTATTGGGGATATTAATTTGAATGTAGCTCATTGGCAAATCTAAAATATTTGTAAAGAAATGCAGTTTGTGTGATCTAGCCATTCAGTCTGCACAACTCATAGATTATTGTCAAAAAGCACTGAGGGAGTAATATTTTAACTTGCCAAGGTATTCTGACTTCATGTGTGAGGGCATTTACAGGAAGAGCTCCGGAATACATGGGAAGAGGGAATCTGATGTATCTGATGTATTGAGATTTTAAAAATTGTGAAGATATTAAGAACCCAGAACAAGTGCTCCATGTCCTTCCTGTACATCTCATAAGAGCAATGCAGTGCTGGGAAAGTTGCCCAGACAGGCCATGTGTGAAGAGAGGAGAGGAGAGGAGAGGAGAAGAGAGGAGAGGAGAGGAGAGGAGAGGAGAGGAGAGGAGAGATAACATTACATTAAAATGGAAATACTTTTTTTTCCACTAGCTCAATAAGACTCACACTTTCTCAGAGTATAGGTGATTGAATCTTGATGGTTTTGAATCATTTAGGAGAGAGTCATGAGATAAAAGTCTGCTTAGGTATGTATGAAACAATGGAGAAGAGAGTCTGAGAGCTCAAGAAACCTCTCTGATCTTTTAGTTCTATGTTATGGACCAAATTAACAAAAAAAGGAAAAATATATTTTATCTATGGTCCATTTCAGAGTGTAAGTATCCTGCTGTAAACGATGCTAAGATCTTTAGGGACAGGCAAGGAAAACTGATCACATTTAGACCAGTCATGCTTTTGGTATGCAGGTTGCTGCATAGGTTGCTATGAAACAAACCTTATCAGTATCCACTTAACACTATCCATATCTACATACTGATCAACAACAATTTAGTTATGTTGCATATAAACTTTACCTGAACAGTACTTCTGAGTAATTTGTTCCATGACTATTAAAGATACATTTTTCTTTCCTAAATACTTTTGTTTCTGCATTTAACATAGTTACTTAACACAGTACCGTCAAGAGTAGGAAGGGGAAAGGTCAGTAATGTAAGATCAGAAAAACTAAACTTTTCTTTATTTTAATTTATTGGGTTATAATGATCCCATTGAATATATCAGGAAACAGGAATATGCTATTTAACAGAACAGAAATATCATTTTCCATCAACACTTTTAGGTTTGTAGAGTTTATCTGCATAGAATTCTAAAGGAATTTTCTAAGTGGCAATAAAGCACAAAACCAATAATGTAGCTCTTAAAAGGAAATTTCAGATCTTTGTATGCACAGGCTTTATGTCTTTATGTTATGAGAAGTATTTTTAGGTTCCAGCAGGGCCTTAAATTCCAAATCAAATCTGTAGTTTTTCTCTTCAAATTAGAAGACAGAAACACTGTCACCAAGCATTCTGCAGCAAACATGGGTCTCATGAACAAGAAATTAAAAGCAGCTCAAATTTTCTGTCTGTGAAATTACTGGGTGAAGCAGGGAACAACTCAAATCACTTATGAGCTGACACCATTTATATCACTTAAATTGAGTTACTAAACAATTGTAGTACTTAGTGGATGGAGAAGGGTTTAGAAATTGAGTTGCCTTTTAAAAGCTCTGTGGTTATGATTACATTAGCCCCAAAACATCTGTATATCTTGTTTATATCCCTTTTTCCTGAATAAGTCATATAGGATCATTAAATGAAGTAACTCCCTTCCTTATATCTATTTCTCAGCCCTCCTCAGAGCCTTAACACAGCATATGTAAACTTCTGAAGGCAGGTAAAGCAACTCTCTGTATTAAAACAACAGTTGCCATAATTCATGGGAATTTACTCATCAATGGCAAGCAATCATTTATGCAGATGTAGCAGTGGTACCCAGAGAAAGACCTCATGTGCCTTCTTAGACATCAGTCCAGGTAAAATGCATAATCAGCTCTTGGATGCATACTGATTTCTCTGTCTCTCTTTCACTCTCCCCCTCTCTCTTCTTTTTTTGAATCGTCACCTGAGGATACTAAAAGAATGTTATAAAACACTGCATGCAGAAACTATGGGAAGGATCAGAAGTTGGAGACAGTGGAAGAGTGTCTCATGAGATTCAAATCAGCAAAGTTGCTTTTAGTTCAATATTGCTACAGAACTATGTCTTGATTCTGGCCCATTGTAAGTAACAGAATGAGAAACAGAAACTGCTGATTTTTAAATGATGAGCTTTTTTTTTTTTTTCTTTTTAGATATATATAAAGATGTACACTATGTTTGAAACCTGCTAGGATGCGTTTTATCAAATTAACCTAGTCCAAAAATTAGAATTTTATGATATCTTCATGGAAAAAAAGCACTAGACTAACAATAAGAAAACTAGTGGCAGTTGAAATTGCAGTCACTGTCACTGAAGGAGACTGAATTGCTCCTAAAACCTTACTGCTCTTCCTCTTTGATTTTTCAGTAGTGATTTCCCAGAACCATATCATCAATTCGTAATCACTTCCTACATTTGTAACAAAAGACCATGGGATTAAGTCAGTATTCAGGTAAATAAAATTACTTAAACTATAAAGAGAAATGTATTTTCCACTACTTGGAAAAAAATGAAATTCATTCAGTACAGCATTTTGTCAAAATTCTGTATCACTTCAAATATGAATTACAATATCCCAGTAAGGGCGAATTGAAAATGCATAGCAGTCAGAATAAGATGATATTTTCATGATTCCAGTATTCGTTGGTAATTAGTTTATTTAACAACATCACATAATGAGCAATTTTAGAACACATTCATCTTACACTGATGATTAATAATGCTGATGATGCTCTGAATGCATGTAAACAAATGATAACTATTTTAATATTTTTGCAGAAGTGTTATCTCAGGAATATATATGAGTTTACTTGAATTAGATATCCAATGGAAAAATCTACCTTCCACTGTCTATTCATGCATTCACAGAGGTTGTTTGTACCAGTGTGACCTATTCACACAAAGCACAGAGCATTCTCTCAGGATTTTATTCAGTCTCTAGGATGGTATCATTTATTTGCAAAGGGACCCTGACAGCAAACCTTGATTTGAAGGCATCCAGAATCATGCTCTCTGAGGGAAACCTTACATTCGAATTTCCAGTTTTAATTTCCAATGAATATTCTCAATAATGCACGCAATTATTTCTTCCATGAATTTGTGAAAACAGATTCATAACTCATGAAAATACCTCCTGAAAATAGGAGGCATTACTTTCAGAGGAGTCCTTGTGCATCAGCAGCTATGAAGCACAACAGGAAGTGGTACCTCAGGTCTATTGTACATATAAAGCAGTGAATCTTGTTTTCTTGCAAATGTTCTTTTCACTACTGGAGTGTGTAATTTCTGCTGTACAGGTTTTATGTCCCTCAACAATTCTGAGGGGCACAAGTGAACCACTGAATTATTCCTGCCCATACAAAGATGCTCAACTCCCTTCTGTCTTCCTAAAAAATCCACTGAACTGCACTGTGGTCCCTTTTATACACTTGTTCAACCAAATGAAAAACATAATTTTTATGGCAGATTGCATCCCATTTGTTTATGTATTTCCAAACTCTAGGTCAACTTCTCTGTGTGGAATTTAGTATCTACTTACAGCAGAAGGTGTAGAAAAAGATCTCCAAATGCAGAGGTGAATTAACAAACCTTAGAAAGGTGGATCTCTTAGAAAAAACACATCCTTGCTTCTTTTCTGCTGGATACTTGGTACTTTTTCTTATAATCAGATACTTAATAAGGCCTTGTACAAATGAAAAATGAATACAGTGTAATCTGTATACAATATTGTAACAAAGAAAACCAAACCAACACTTCCACAATATTTTTGAGTCTTGCTCACTAGTACAATATAGTCATAAAGCACAGTGGGGGTGGCTGTGGACAATATGGAAGTAAAACAGGCCAATTTGGCACAGCTGTTTTGGTTGTGTCCCCTCTCAGTTTCTATGCACCCCCAACTCCTCACTCACGGGATAGCATCAGAAATTAAAAGTCCTTAGCTCTGTACAAATACTGCTCTGTAACAACTAAATACATTGGTGTTATCACCACTGTTTTCATTAAAAGTCCGAGTCACAGCACTGTACTGGTTATGATGAAGAAAATCAATTGTATCCACCTGAAAGCATTACAAATGTGGGGCTCATTTCTCTGAAATCTGCCATGACACTTAGGTTTATATATATATATATATATATATATATATATATTTTTTTTTTCCCCCATGACATTTCTAATATTTGAACATCCTGGATATTACACTTTAAGTAGCTTCTAACTCTTGAGCGATTTCACAGATTTAAGAGCAGAAAAAAAGAAAAAGAAGAAGAAGAAAAAAAAGGCATTTAAGTGCAGTACTTAATTAACCTCACTCTGAGTAAAGCAAGAAAGTGAGTTTGTAGCCCATCCCTTGATTTCTTAGCATGACAGACAGTGGATAATAACAAAGATGCTAACTGCACTTGTTAAGAGTCAGGTTACAAAAAGTCCTTTCATTATAACCTTCTGCACTGATGGTTTCTCCAAAACCTTCTTCAGGATTCAAGACTTCTGATGTCTGGACTCTACCTGTAGATGGCACTGGTAGAAAAAGAAACCACATTATTTTTCTGCAGTTAAAAAGAATGTTCAGGAAAACCAGACCATTAAGAAAGGCCATGATAAAACACAGCACATACTCCTCATCCCTCTAAATTCTACCAAAGTTGTAAAACATATTATGTCCATAATACAAATGCCCTGTAAACTTTGTAGGAGTGAAATGCAGAAAAATTTGTTTCCCTCCAAAATTACTATACAGTTTCTGTTTCACTGTCCTTATTTCAGCATTTCCACAAAAGTACTTGAGCATTATAGTTAAATACTTTTGTTTAAGTCTGACATTTTTGAAGGGTTAAAAAGGCTTAAAAGTGTTAGAAAATGAAATGTTTTGAGGGCATGGATGTCAAATGTCCTGTTTCATGTAAATCCTAACATTATGTTTGAAGATTTTTTATATCAAAACCTGAAAATTCTATTTTGTTTCAGTCTGGTAACTTTTTGTTACTTCTCCGGGATATCAAAGGCCTTCAGAGTGAAGGTTTTTTTGTGTGTTTGTGCTCTATGACTTTGTTTTATAGCCCAAGGGTGATGGACGAATGCCTTTCAGGATTTCAAAGGCTATCAGAGTGTTTCACTCTTTTCCTGGGGGCTCTGGAATCCTATGACTGCTTCTTACAGCGATGAAAATTCAACAGGGTTGAATTCTGTGCTATCCATGGTCTTTTGAGTGTGCTACTGAGTGGTGCGAGTCCTCCCAGTGCCTTCAGGGGACATCTAAGGTAATGAATGAACAAGCCCTCCTCACAGCTGTCAAAATGCACCTGAGTGCAGCTCTGTGTGTTATATGCAAACCACTAACATACTACAGAATCACAGAATCACAGAATTATCAAGGTTGGAAAAGACCTAAAAGATCATCCAGTCCAACCATCACCGATACTCCCCAGCTAAATCATATCCCTCAACACAGCATCCAAACGTCTCTTGAACACCCCCATGGTCGGTGACTCCACCACCTCCCTGGGCAGTGCATTCCAGTGCCTGACCACCCTTTCCGAGAAGTAATATTTCCTAATGTCCAGCCTGAATCTCCCCTGGCGCAGTTTGAAACCATTGCCTCTAGTTCTATCACTGTCTACATGAGAGAAAAGGCCGACCCCTAGCTCACCACAACCTCCCTTCAGGAAGTTATAGAGAGCTATAAAGTCTCCCTTGAGCCTCCTCTTCTCCAGGCTGAACAATCCCAGCTCCTTCAGCCGTTCCTCATAAGGCCTGTGCTCCAGGCCCCTCACCAGCTTCGTAGCCCTCCTCTGAACACGTTCCAGGGCCTCAATGTCTTTCTTGCAGTGAGGGGCCCAAAACTGAACACAATACTCGAGGTGCGGCCTCACCAGTGCCGAGTACAGGGGGACAATTACCTCCCTATTCCTGCTAGTAACACTGTTTTTGATGCAAGCCAGGATGCCGTTGGCCTTCTTGGCCACCCGGGCACACTGTCGGCTCATGTTCAGCCGAGCATCAATCAGTACCCCCAGGTCCGTTTCCTCCACACAGTCCTCCAGCCACTCCGCCCCAAGCCTATAGCGCTGCCTGGGGTTGTTGTGGCCAAAGTGCAGGATTCGGCATTTGGTCTTGTTGAACCTCATCCCGTTGGCTTCAGCCCAGCTCTCCAGCCTGTCCAGATCCCTCTGCAGGGCCTCGCTACCCCCAGGCAGATCCACACTCCCAGCCAATTTGGTGTCGTCTGCGAACTTACTGAGGGTGCACTCAATACCCTCGTCCAAGTCATCAATAAAGATATTGAAGAGGACAGGCCCCAGCACCGACCCCTGGGGAACACCACTCGTGACCGGTTGCCAGCTGGATTTAACTCCATTCACCACCACTCTCTGAGCCCGGCCCTCCAGCCAGTTCCTTACCCATCCAAGAATTACTAGTGTGTAAGTGACTCACTATGAGGTTCGGGGCTCTGGTGAATGCTTCTCTGGAGGTCTCAAAACACAGAGTAGTCCCAAGACTTTCTGGATGTTTCTGTTTGTCCACACACCTGTGAACTACTTCAGATAAAATCTGTGGCCACACAGTGTCTTCCAGTGATGCACTGCTTGAACTAATAAGATCACTTGTGAGGAATGCAGGGAGAATAGGGGTTGGTTTCCAGAAATGTTAAAATGCATTAGAACACAGTTCTGTGCTCTAGAGCTCCTAAATCTAACCACATATTTGCTGGCCTGAAAGTACTTCAATATACAGTCCAGGAGACCAGTGAGTTCTTCTAAGGGATCTCAAAGAGCAATGAAGTCCTGGGAGTTTCTGTGGGTTTCTATTTGTCCAGGACTCTGAAAGTTGCTTTTGATGAGATGTGGTGGCAAGGATTTTTTGGTGAGGCTGACAGGACTTGCAGTGAGTATAGTTGTAAAACAGAAAACGGTGAGTTTCCTTGTATGGCACCTAGGATAAACATGCAAATGCTTCGCAACAGCATCAGAGTGCACTTGAGTTGACTTTCATACTATCTATGGTCTTCCACAAGTGCTATTGCTCAGTGCAGATCCTCCCTTTGCCTTTGAGTGGCTTCCAGAGAAACTGGTATGTACACTCAGGGGTGTCAAAGGGCTTCTATAAGCAGTCCTGTGCTGTTCTTAATGTTTTTCAGTCCAGGGGGGTGGATGTGTGCTTTTCAGGGCGGTTGAAGGGCATCCAAGCACTCCACTATTATTATGGAATTTTAAGTCAGTGAGTGATGACAAGGTGAATCTCTGAATGTTTTTCTGATGGTGAAAGCACCAGTAACTCTGTGTTCTCCTGCTGAGTGTGATCCTGTGTGCTGTGGATCCTCCCAGTAACTTTGCGTAATGTACGTGGGAATCAACAACTGTTCCTCAGAAGTGTTGAAGGGTTTCTGTGAGCATTTCTGAGTTTCTGTGGTCTGTCTTTAAACTTGATGTGAGATCTCATAAAGGTGAACTGACCCTAGTGGGAAAACTGCTGATAAAAAATATTGCTAAAATGTCTGTTAAAACACTGACAAGTGAAAATGCTTCCAATCTGAGAAGTGCTAGCCTGGGAACCAGGAGCATCCTTCAGAAACACAGCTGGACTCTTGAGTTGCAGTAAGTACTTAGTAATTGGTGACATCCTGGAGATATCAGTGATAAGGTCAAAAACTAGCTACTATAACAGGAACTCATCACCTGAAGAGAAAATTCTCTAGGAATATTGAAGTTTTGTCTAAGAGATTAAGGAAACATATAACCTTTATTTTCATCTGCCTGACTCCAAATTCTGTGGCACAGTGTGAATTTGTTCATTATTAATTTGGTTCCATACCTGGCTCTCTTTTTGGAGTCTGTCTCTTCTGAGATTGTTTCTCTTAATTAGGCTCTTTGAGGTCTTTTTGACTGTATTACATACCTGGAATCTGTTTGAGACACTCGGTAGTGGTAATTTTATTAAACGAGTAACTATATATATATTTGTGTGTGTGTGCATAATCAGTCATAATTACAGTCTTTATATGTACAAATTATCAAAGTTCTGTGCTGTCTGTGCTCCATCCATAACCCCATCATTGATCTATGAGGCTACTCGTATACACTGCCTCTGGCTGGGGATAGAGTCAGTTCACAATAGCAATCACTGCTGATAGCACAGCAGTGTTTTAGTTACTACTATATAGTGTTTACACAGAATTGAGATATTTTCTGTTTCTCATACTGGCTATGAGAAGGCTGGCTATGTGCAAGAAGATGGGAGATGACGCAGCCAGGACAGTTTACCCAAAATGACCAAAGGGATGTTCCAAACTGTATGGCATTATTTTCTGCAATGAAACTGTTGGAAAGAAGAAGTGGAATGTTTGGATTTAACAGTGTTTTAAATTCTCAAGTGACTGTTATGCCTGATGAAGCCCTGCTTTCCTGGAAATGGCTAAACATCTGCCTGCCAGTGTCAACTAGTGAATTAATTCCTTATTTTGTTTTGTTTACATGGATAGCTTTTACTTTATGTATTAATCTATCTTTTTCTCATATGTTTTATAACTTTTGCCTTTCCAGTACTTTCTTCCACCCTTGTGGGAGGGGAGTGAGCTGGTGACTGCAGTGGTTAGCTGCCTGCAAAGGTAAAGGTTAAACCACAACAATCCTTTTGGCATGAAGTATGGGTCTTGAAGTGTTTGAGGTAGTGACAGACTTGACTGGAGTGCGCTAAACCTGTTATAACTGTTATAACTGTTACAGCTCTTTAGCTTCTAATTGACAGGCTCATGAGCATGATGTAAGGCTCATTTGTTGTATGGTATGTTACAGCCTATTGCTTGTTAGTGAATGTGTTTTGTTTTTATTGTTTGCTGTACACCTTATTATCTTAATTTTCTGTGACTGAGAACATTCTAATTAAAACAATGGCCATGCATCCTGACTAGGAGATGGCTAAAGCGTTGCTACTCTTCCTTGCTGCTATACTGGATGAGCTAGAAGTCCAGTGTGAACTTGAGACAAAGGGAATATGACCTGGGCTGAGCCCATGTGGGAGCACGTACATCCCAAAGTGTCTGTAGCAGGCACAGTTTGCATTATATACAGTCACAGGTAAGGCTATGCCGGAACAATACGAAGTGTCTAGGACCATGAGTAAGTCTGCATATTAGGAGATATACCTCTGAAAGGACTGTGACCTATGGAAAATGCCAAGAGAGATAATGTACGTCTTGAAGCAAAAGTGACTAAATCCATGCTACACATGGATACCCCTGAAGAGACGGTGGCCAATGAATAAGTCCGTGCCAAAGCAAGTATACTTCAAGGAGTCTGTGGCCATGGGTAAGTCCATGACAGAGTAGATAGACCTTTGAAAGGACTGTCGCTCATGGATAAGCCTATGCCAAAACGGGTGCAGATTTATGGGGTTATGGCCTCTGGAAAAACCCACAAAGAGCAGGGGAAAGGGGAGAATTTCATCACAATGTTAAACACTATGTTCCAAAGGCATAATGTGTAGAGGTTGTAACATGTATACACTTAAACTGTTGTAACTCATTATTTGAGTTGCATGTTATACAGAAGACAAGAGCAGGAACCACTCAAACCAACAGAGGAGAAACCATGCAAATGCAACACTGGTCTAATCTGAACCAGTGTTGGAGTTGAGTAACTCCAGGCAATACTCCCTTGTCCTGAATGATCACCAAGAAACAGAACACAAGTTATGGAATAAATGAACTTAGTAGACATTTTATGGACATTTTACAAATGTAGCCCATAACCTAAAAGAATGACATCTGCATTTATACCAAAGGGAAGGGAGTGTGTGGAGTGTGGTTAATGAGAATCTGTTGAATAGTGTGGAACCTGAGCATGGTTTAAATGTTATAGAATATTGTACTGATTTGTATTGGAATATTGTACTGGTTTTGTCTGGGATAGAGTTAATTTTTTTCTTTAGAGGCTAGTATGGATTTAGAATTAGTATTATGTTCATAACACACCAATTTTTGTTGTTGCTGATCAGTTCTCCTACTAACTCAAGGATTTTTCAGCTTCTCATGTTGCCCTGCCAGCAAAGAATCTGGGGCAGGGTGGGGGAGTTGGTGGGAAGGGGGAGGGCACAAGGAGCAGTGGGAGGGGGAGAACTGGGACAGCTAGCCTGATCTAGCCAAAGGGATATTCCATATCATATGATGTGTTGCTGAACAATTAGAGCTCTCTGTTAACTGAGGTGGAGAGTGTTGCTTATTTCTCCAGCTTCTTTGTCACTGGACCACATGTCCCTGGCCTCTGGGACCAAGCCCGGTGTCCAGCGATCCAGGGTCTCTGCCTAGACTAGGGGACAGAGCTGCTGTGTTCTCCTTTGCAGATTCAACTGGTAGCAAAGCTGTGCACGTATCCCTGGGAAAGGCAGATACACGCAGGGACAAGACAGTGACACAACTGGTCACAAGGCCTGCACCAGTCAAGGACTGCCTTCAGCAGAATTCACATAAAACAGGCAGGTAGCCAAGACCCCTGCTTCTTCTGTGGCTTGTAAAGACAGGTGTTCACTAGTGAAGGCACATATACACACTGAAAAATGGTAGAAGTGATTAAAAAAAATAATTACAGATCGTTCAGGCACATCTGCCAGGATCATCTAGTTTCAATCCCCCTGCCATGGGAATTGCTGACAACCACCAGATCAGGCTGCCCAGAGCCATGTCCAGCCTGGCCTTGAATGCCTCCCGGGATGGGGCATCCACAACCTCCTTGGGCAGCATGTTCCAGTGCATCAATGCCATCTGTGTGAAAAATGTCCTCCTAATATCTAACCTAAACCTCCCCTGCTTCAGTTTCAAACCATTCCCCTTGTCCTATCACTATCCTGTTTATACAATCCCTGCAAGTACTGGAAGGCCACAATAAGGTCTCCCTGGAGCCTTCTCAAAGCTAAACAAGCCCAGTTCCCTCAACCTTTCCTCATAGGAGAGGTGCTCCAGCCCTCTGATGATCTCAGCTGCCCTCCTCTGGCCCCGCTCCAAGAGCTCCACATCCTTCCTGTGCTGGGGGCCCCAGGCCTGGACGCAGTACTGCAGATGGAGCCTCACAAGAGCCGAGCAGAGGGGGACAATCACCTCCCTCTCCCTGCTGGCCACCCCTTTTTTAAAGCAGCCCAGAACACCGTTGGCCTTCCGGGCTGCAAGCGCACACTGCTGGCTCATGTCCAGTCTCTTGTCCACCAGGACCCCCAAGTCCTTCTGTGTAGGGCTGCTCTCAAGTTCTTCCCCCAGTTTCTAAAAATACCTGGGATTGCCCCAACCCATCTGCAGCACCCTGCACCTCATTAGGTTATCGAGCCTCATTATTGAACCTCATTAGGTTATCATGGACCCACTTCTCCAGCCTGTTCAGGTCTCTCTGGATGGCTTCCCTTCCTTCCAGTGTATTGACTGCACCGCTCAGCTTGGTGTCATCTGCAGACTTGCTGAGAGTGCACTTGATGCCATCATCTATGTCACTGATGGAGATGCTGAAGAGCCCCAGTCCCAAGACTGACCCTTGAGGGACACTGCTTGTGACCGCTTTTCAGCCAGACATAGAACTGCTGATCACAACCCTTTGGCTGCATCCAGCCAACCAATTCTTAATCTACCAAAGAGTTCATGCTTCAAACCCTTACCTCTCCAATTTAGAGAGAAGGATGTGGTGAGGGACCATGTCAAAAGCTTTGTAGAAGTCCAGGTAGATGACATCTGTTGCCCTTCCCCTATCCACCAATGTCATCACTCCATCATAAATGGCCACCAGATTGGTCAGGCAAGATCTGCCCTTGGTGAAGCTATGCTGGCTGTTTTGGGTCACTTCTTCTCATACGTGCCTTAACATGGTAACCAGGAAAATCTGCTCCATGGTCTTCCCAGGCTCAGAAGTGATGGTCACTGACTCCCTAGGTGATCATTTCTCCCTTTCTTAAAAATGAGAATAATGTTTCCCTTTTTCCAGTCACTGAGAATTTCACATGGTGAAATGCATCTGAACCAGAGAGAAAGTTTCTTCCCAAGGGTATGAAATCCCTGAGATACCTTGGATGGCAATGCAGTTATTTCCTACTGCTATTACTTTGGGAACTGCAGTTCTGGACAAGCCTGGCTGTAAGAAGAGAAGATATTGGTGACTCTGGAGATTGATGGATGTCTGAAAAAGTCTCACACACAAGTAAAAAAAGTCCAAGACACAGTGTTTTAAGATTCAGGTTTATTTGCATTGCACCAGGGAAAGGACATAGGATCTCTGCATTTCTAAGCGAAATTCTTCATCATCAGGGTAGATTTAGGATTATAGATTGAAATCAGATGGAAAATATTCATGAGTCCTACAATTCAAGGAAGAGGATTAAAAAAATCAGTGATGTTCAAAGATTTTCTTTCTCCCTAACCCTATCTTTTCTTAGGCTGCAGAGACAGCCAAGAGCAAGGGCAAGGGCTGTTTCCCTGGGCTGGAAGGAATTCAGTTTTTCTACATCCTCCAAAGCCTGGAAAAAGGGCAATTGGCAATTTCCTTCCACCAGCTCCCTTTGTGATAAAGTTCAATCTAATTTTTTTTATTATTTTTTTATTTTATTTTTTACTTACATAGACGACTGGCGTCTCAAAGCTGTTCTGTAAGGGAGAAAGAGTTGTGTCAGCACTGAAAATACTGTGTGCAGGACTCCTATTTAAATTGGGTAGTTCAGCTGCAGCATGATGACTCCTTCATTCCACAAAATCATGAATGAGCTCAGGAAGATGATCCACTTTGCAAAGCCTTGGAGTATCTTGCAGTCATGATGCATTACAGTGTGGCTTGGATGTATTAAGGCAAACTAATGGGGCCAACCAATAGATTTCTACTTTCTTTTCTGCACTGAGGAGTGCAAACAACTGATCCTGGGAAAGTCTGAGACTAAATGGTAGAGAAGAATTCATCAAAATAAAAAATCTAGCAGAGACCATGGAAATAGTGGACATATTATACTAGTTGATACTGTTCCCTGCTTCAAACTCTTTTTTCCCTTCAAGGACTTGTTTAACAATCAATCTGTTTAACAATGATAGCAGTTTCCTTCAATCTTAAAAGAAATTGGACATACCCCATTATGACTGAAGTTCTGACCAACCCTCTTGATTCCCATCAAATCTGACACGGTTCTGCAAGAAAAACACAGCTTTAGTGGGACTGCCCAGGAGCTCCTGGTGCTTTTTATCCCATGTAGTGCAAAGCAGAGACAACCCAGGAGCTGTTTGTGTGGGGTGGTAAGGAGAGAAGGGCTGCTTGAGTGTGGAAATACTCACCCCTAGGGTACCCTGATTCAGGGGATTCTGAGAAGTTGAGAGAACAGGGTGTTATGAGAATCATACTTTGCTACCACCATGTCTACCCCCTTTGTTCATTTTTTACCCCTCCCAGCCTGTCCAGAACCCGGGGACTAGGGCAAAGGAAGGAATTCAGGTTATGAGCAGAGTTATGTCCGTGTGGAGGCACAGACATAGTGGAAGAAGGATTGTAGACCCTGTGGACAAGAGTTGGACCAAGACAGAAGATGTTCCCAAAGTCTACTCAGCTCTTTCCCAAACCCAGTCCAGACTGAGGCAGCAGACAGACCTTGGGCCAGGGCTGACTGCTTAGGGTTGGGATGCTCATGGTTTTCTTCCCCCATACCCGACCTTAAGAGCATAGGGAAAGGGCAACTGTCTGTTAGTTTCTTTTGCAATGGAAGTTGTCATCTGTTGCAATACTCACATAGATGGCAGGGGGTCTGAAGCCAACCTACAGCAGAGACGGTAAAGAGAGAGAAAGAAAGAGATATCTGTGAGTGCTAGAGATTTTGTGAGGGCAGAAGAGATGGGGGAGGTTCAACTGAAAGTACAGGTTAGTTCTAAAGTGAGTAACTAGTCAGGACCAAGTCCTGGTGGTCATGGCCCTTTCCAGATATAGAACATCTACCCTGAGATGGGTCAACTGGGCTTTATGCAACAATTATCCTCTACAATATGGGGGGGTGCAATAGAAGGAGTAGAGCTGTTTCCCTTTCTTATTTGTACTGAGATGGACAAAAAAGAGCATAGAACAAGTGTGGGCTCCAAGGATAAGGAGATGACACCATAATGGGGTGGATTCTAATAAATTCTGATACCTTCAAAACTACATTCCCACTCTCATGTGCCAGTGCTACGTAATATTCCCCATCTTCCAATACACAAACTGCGCACCTGAGACATAATAATTTGTGTTCCTCTTTCACCACAATTTTTTCAATCTCTTCATTCTCCTTTTTCAGTGATCCCAAAGTGCTCTGCTTTGGGCAGTTGTATAGTTGTGTCCTCATCTTCATGTATTTCTGGGTTTGCTGTATCTCACAATATTCCTCCTTTCTCTTTCCTTACATCCCACTGTTTTGAAGTTTGTCCCACACCTCACAACCTCACAATTCCTACTATGCTTTCAGTGTTCCAAGCTTTGTTTCAGACAATTGCTTCCTCCATTCTACACTAAAATCAACTTCAGAGAATCTTCCAGGACCTCCAGAATCAGGCATATTTTGCAGAAGCCTGAAGCAGTCACTGCATGAATTTTGTTCAAAAAAGTTCACTTCAGTTCTCTCAGCTCCCATCACCTCCCTGTTTCCTGTATCCTCAGAACAAGCAAAGTGAAGGGGCAGAAGTCAATACCCCTCTCCTACACTAAAAGCAGACTGCAGATAGCTCTGAGGAAAACTTCCTGGAAGGATTCTGTAAAGGGCGTTATGGCAACTAGAACAAATTGGAATGGCTTGGAAATCCCACTGTGAAGAAAGATCTACTCTTTTCTTGAGGAGTAGCATAATACGGGTGGCACCAGAGCAAGAGGAAGAAATGAATCTACATTTAGTGAGACTTCTGACAATGACAAATGTCCAAGATGTTAAGGGCCAATCCTTACTCCTCACAGAGAATGGATATTCTGTGGGCTTCTATACCCAGACTCATCTTCAATTACCCCAGAGCGTGCCTCAGTTCTTACCCCATTATCATCGAAGCTCTGACCACCAATCCCATCAATGCTGCCACCGTTCTGCAAGAAAAACACAGCTTTAGTGGTGCCTTACCAGGATCTCCTGGTGCTCTTTATCCCATATAGGGCAAAGCAGAGACAACCCAGGAGATGTTTGTATGGGGGGTAAGGAGAGAAGGGCTGCTTGACTGTGGGAATACTCACCCCTAGGGTACCCTGAGGATCCTGAGAAGTTGAGAGAACAGGGTGTTATGAGAATCTTACTTTGCTACCCCCTTTGTTCATTTTCTACCCCTCCCAGCTTGTCCAGAACCTGGGGACTAGGGCAAAGGAAGGATCTCAGCCCATGTGGGGAGTTACGTCTGGGTGGAGACACTTATGGGAAGAATGTGTGTAGACCCTTCCCCCATACACAAACTTGGGAGCACAGGAAAAGTTAAACTGCCTGCTAGTTCCAGTTGCAATGGAAGTTGTGGTCTGTTGCAATACTCACATAGACGACAGGGGGTTGGAAGCCAATCTACAGTAGAGATGGTAAAGAGAGAGAAAAAAAGAGAGAGGAGAGAGATTTGTGAATGCTTATGCATTTTTCTGAGCATCACCTAGGGCCATGATGTTGGGCACTTCTGGAACCCATCTTCTTCCCAAGTTTTTCTGGCTTTTTCACCCTGGTTTTCAGAGAAAGGTTCTGCCCCCTCCAGTGTGATTTGACTCATACCCCTGCACACTCACCCCATTGTTGAAGCCATCTTCAGCTTGGTTCCAGTCCTGAAAGGAATACACACAGTCTATAGCTGTAGTCCTGTCATGACTAGAACCAGGAACAATCAGGACCAGATGGATAGCATGAGGAATAAGGTCCCCTGAGTGCTCCGAGTTCTAAGACCTACTACAGTTGTATGCTGGATGTTCTTAGTCCCTTGACCACCTCCTCCCCATCATAGCCCTTTTGCAATCCTACTAACAGTTTCCATATACCCTGAATTACCCAGCCCCTCCCGTTTTTCCTACCAGGGGAGCTGCCTTTGTGCCTCCGAGCATTAGGAGACAAACAGCCAGGACCGCAACACAGATCTGTCCCTTCATGGCTTCTTCCTTCCAACAGAGTACTCAGTACTTCAGGCTGGGGCAATGCACAATGCTGAGCCTGGGGCTAGATTTATAGGGCACAGCCAGATCTTGCCACATCAGCCTTGACTGAGCCAGCCCTGATATCCTGACCAAGCCCATGTTTTTCCTGCTATCATGTGCCCTTACTTGGCTTATCACTACCTCCTAATCTCCCTCAACCACTCCTTTTTGTTGGACAATACCTTTGTTTTGATCTTTCAAGGGAGATGTCAGCCGTTTCGCACACAAACTCCATCTTAGATCTACCTTTGATATTAGATCAGTATGTTTGAGCTCTGGGACAGTGCAGTTTGGAAATTTTCCACAGATGAGGAAACATTCCAATTTCTGGCCCTAGCTCCTGTCCCACAACTGCCTGATTCCAGTGACAAATGATTTGTTCCTCTGAGTGGTGATATCTTGGCACTCTGTGGGATATCCACAACCTTCCTGTAAATCTGTGTTCTGACTGGTTTTAGTATGTCTCCCAAACTCAAGATGAACCTACATATTCAGACTTAGCTCTGTCCTCCTCCATGTCTGGGAGATGTCTCCTTTGTGCCACGTTTCCCTAGGCGCTTTGCTTCAGGAGGAGGCCAGAGAATGACTTTCGAACAACCTTGGTTGTTTTGGCAAAGATCATTACCAGCTCTGACTTTCATCAATTTTCAGACATAATGAACCTGGCAGCGGTTTTGGCAATGACTTTGATCATGGCCTCCTCCTGGCCAGGAATGGCAAATAGGACAAAAATATCTCCAATAAATATTTGCCAGTGTTATCAAACAAGGTGCCTATTCAGAGAGAAAGCTGCACCCAGAATGGCCCAGGGCCTCATGGTAATTTCACAGTAATAGGAGTGTTTCTGTAGTGGGTAGCCTGGAGTTGGAGGTTTGAAACTTTCCATCCCCTCATCACAATAGTCTGGGCAAAGCTGAGTCCAGTGTTCCAGGAGGCAGCTCAGGAGAGGACTGAGGCTTGCTGGGACAACGCACTACCTCCAGACAGAATGGTGCCTTTTGTCAATAAATTAGCATCCCTGGGACTCTGACTGTCAGAACAGAGCTGTCACAGCCAAGAAAGGGATGGTATCCCACACTGCTTCACACTAGGAGCTTCAGAGATCATGGAGATGGTGTGAGCTGGAACACAGGGCAGGTGCAGAGAGTTTGAGGTTCTGGGTTTGTGCAGCCAGGAAGCAGTCTCTCTTTCCTCAGACAGAGCTGAGAAGGGGTTAGACACAGACTTGGGGGTATGCAACAAAGGACTGACAGTTGATAGGCATAAGCTGGGTTGGGAGTTATCCTACTAGGGCAGAGAGACTACTCATTTGCCAGAGATGTGAGGCAGCCCTGGGCAGGGTAAGTGAGAGATTGGTTTGTACCTGGGAACATTTTGCAAACTGCCCTCACCCTGTCTGTGTGAGATCTGTCCTGATGCTGCTTGAACTCCAGCAAGTTCAGTTCTATGACTACTTCTCTGAGGAGTCTGTTCTAGGGCCTGACTACCCTTAGGTGAAGAATGTCTTCTTAACAGCCAACTTGACCCTCCCCCGACACAGCTCCATGCTGTTCCCTCAAGTGCTTTCACTGCAGCCAGAGAGAGGAGATCACATTGCTCTTGTGAGAAAGCCTTTTGCTACAATGAGGTCTCCCCTCTGTGTTCTTTCTCTGGGCTAAACAAACCAAAGGACTTCAGCCACTCTCAATACATCTTCCCCTCTAGACCTTTTATCATTTTTGTAGCCCTCCTTTGGACACAGTTTAATAGTTTAATGTTCTTTTTGTCCTATGGCACCCAGTCTGCACACAGATGAGGTGGCACCTGTGCGGAGTGTACAGCAGGACAATCACTTCCCTTGATGAGCTAGCAATGCTATACTCAATGCACTCTGAGATGTGGTTGGATTGGGAGCCAGGATAGCCATATTCTCACTTCAGCTTGGAGAAGAAAATAGGAAGCCAGATGTTCATAGAAGAATGACTTTATCTGCTGACCAACACCTACAAGCCCACACAGGTGGAACTCAGATTTGGCCATATCCATACCCATTCTGTCATTCACAAGGGTTCCCATGTTCTTTTACCACTCTGAGAGATGTATTCTTGAATGACTGTAGGAGGAGGATGAAAAAGAGGAAGAACAAATACAGGGCCCAGAGTTTCTCCTCCATGGTTAATGCAGTGCAGGACTGATGGGAACCAGAACTTTAGACAGATGGCTACACAGGATCCCTCCTCTACACCAACAGGGAACAGTTTGACCCTTGTCTAATGTGCTGGGCACTTGACATAGGCTCAGAGCGCATCATATAGGTGAGCAGAGAGGTTTGTGCCTGGAGAGGGAGGAGGGATATGGGTTGTGTTATTATGTGTGTAAGAAATTATGTGCTTGTTTATATGTAGACAGTGTAGTATGCACAGCAGGTGTGTAGGTGTGCAATCATTTACGTGTTACCTCAAAAGAATGTGCATGCACAGGAAGTATGTTTAATGTTTATTGTGTGTATACATGTGATGAGTGTATATGCAGTTGAGAAAATATGCATGAGTGTGTCTTTTCACCATGATGAGTAAGCAATGGTGTGCGTGTGATATAACGTATGTGCATACATACACTACATATATGCATGCATGCATGTGTGCATACTCATACGTGTCCATTTGACCAAACATCAGAGAGTAATTACAGCACTGCTCACAGAGAGCAGCTCCCAGAAGCAGCCAATAGGCACAGAAGGTTGGGCAACAGTATTTGTCTCTCCTTTTTGATACTTGAGAACCTTCTGGGTTGAGGTAAAAGAGCTCTGGGAATACCAGGCTGCCCTCTGATAAACTTGATGGTTCTTGCTCTTGTTAGGCAAAAACAAAAGTAATGGAAGCAAGCAGTGCCTGGGCCCAAGGAAGTTGTGGATGCCTCTAACAAGATCAGTGATCTTCTTCTAATGATTGTGCTTGATCTTGGGTGCTGACAGCATGATATTCTATGGCATGGAATATACCTTTGATCATTTTGGGTCAAACATACTGATTCTGTTCCCTCCCAGCTTGTTTTGCTCCCCAGCTTCCTCAGTAGTACAGCAGTGTGGGAAGGTGAGAAGTCTTTAGCTTATTATTAGCACTGCTCTGAAACAACTGAAACATTGGTGCATTATAAATATTGTTCCTCATATCAGAGAGGCTCTACCCACTTGGCTTGCTTGATTGCTTTGCACGTTTCACATTCATGGATTATCTGTGCAATAGTGCCCATTATCAAGTCCACCCCTTGGTCATGAGCCCATTTATATTGCACCTCTTTCTTGGTGGCCTGATGTATCATAAGCCCACCAATAAATAATTCAGTTTTACATTGCCAGTCCAGATCCAACTAAGGCCACTCAGTCTTAACATTCTGATACACTTGCTTTTTTAAAAATATTTTTTTATTTTCTTATTTTTTATGTTTTCCAGTGGCCCAGCTCTATGGTATATGAACATCTGTGTGATGTATTCTACAAACAAGCTTTCTACTTAGGCAGCAAGATCCTTCCACAATGGCGACCCAGGTTGGTTCCTCTGTGTTGCCAGCTGCTCCGATTCCATTGCTGTAAAACCTCCACAGGGCATTTTTCACCATTCATAAGTAGAAAGAACACTGGCCACTTTCCTTGCTCAGCAATATCTAAAGCCAGCTGGATGGCCATAACTTCTGTGTATTGGCTTGATTCACCTTCTCCTTTAGCAGTTTCTGAGACTTGTCTTGTAGCGTTCCATACAGCAGCTTTTGATTTCGGATGCTTTCCCACGATATGACAAGACCCATCAGTGAACAGGACATACTACCCAAGAAAGCTGGTTAATATTTGAGGATCACATTCTCCAGGCTTCAGAAGCAGTGCATCCCAACAAAAAGGAAGGCAGTCAAAAATGCCAGGAGGCTTGCATGGATGAACTAGATATTCCAAACACAAATGCAAACACAAAAAGGTAGCCAACAGAGGGTGAAAGCAAGGACAGGCAAAGTGGGATGAATACAAATACAGTGTCTGAGCAGACAGGAATCAGATTAGGAAAGCTAAAACTCTAATGGTTTCAAGCCTAAAGAGGGTAGATTTAGGTTAGATATAAGGAAAAAGTCTTTTGCAGTGAGGGTGATGAGGCACTGGAACAGGTTGCTCAGAGATATGGTGGATGCACTGTCCCTGGAAACTTTCAAGGTGAGACTATCAGGCCCTGGGCAACCAAATCAAGCTATGCATGTCCCTGTTCACTGCAAGGGAGCTGGACTAGACGACCGTTAAAGATCACTTCCATCTCTAAGGATTCTACGATTGTATAATTCTACTATTCTAATGGAATTGCATCTGGCAATAAGGAGGTCTTCTACAAGCACATCAGTGGCAAAGGCAAGACAGAGGAAAATGTGGGTTCTCTACCAAATGAAATGGGAGACAGAGTTATGCAGGACATGCAGAAAGCTGAGACACTGAATGATGTATTTTCCTCAGCCTTTTCCAATAAGACTACACTTCATTCAGGAATCAAATAAAGTGCTGGGGCAATGGGATTATGTATAGAAATTGAATGAACAAATCAAAAAGAGAAAGAGACCCCAGGCTCAGAAAATTAGATTGACTTAGAAAGCCATTCTGTTTTGGAACAATGTAAAGGGTGGAATTATAGCAACTCATAAAAACTGCAGTATCAATCGTAATGGGGTCCATCCCAGGAAGCACTCATCTCAAGCAATAAATCATATGAATTATTAATAAATAAGGATGAAGAAGAGACAAACATATATACCTAAAGTAAAATTCTAGGATTGAAACAAATTATGTTGGAGAAGGCAGCAGCATAATTTCTTCAACACTAGGTGGTAGTAGTGTAATTCCACCAGCACTTGGAAAGGTGACGGAACAGCTATTCTGTAAACCACTTGCAGGAATATGAAGAAGAAAATCATCTGGAGTATCCAGTGCGTATTTACCACTGAGAAGTCATGTTTGATCAATCTGATAAGCTTCTATAAGGAAAATAGTAGCCTGATTGCTGAGTGTGAAGCAGTGACTATTGTCTTCCTAGCCTAACTTCAGTTAGGCTTTTGACACTGTCCCTCATAAGATTCTCTTGAAGAAGCTGTTGAAGTATGGGCTGGATGAGCAGAATGAGGTAGGTCAAAAACTGACTTCAGTCAGTTAGGATTAGAGGGCAGTGGTGATATAGGTTGGTTTGTTTAGCAGCAGTGATTAGCACATTAGTTTAAGAACCAGTATGTTAGTTTAGCAAAAGGAATACATGCATGATAGTTCTAAAACTTTCCATTTCAACTCTAGTGGGTGAAAAGTTTTGTTATCCTGAATGATTTTCCTGAATGAACTGGGTACATAATAGAATACTTTTACCTTTTGTCTCAATGTTTTTGCCTCACAAGAAGTGCAGGAGACATAATACAATACTTCTTTCTTTTGCACCCAGTAGGTGCAAGGAATCTTCCTTGGATTCCACATATATTATTTTAAAAGTTGCTCACTTTGGCCCAATAACCAATGAAAATTTTCCAAACTGGGGAAAAGCAGCTGAAAATTATGAATCTTTGAAAAAGGAATTAATATGTATGCTGAAGTACTGCATGTGTATGTTTTAACCGTTTAAATGTAGAACCTGAACTGTGAGAGAGTGCTTGTCAAGTCAACCAGTATATATAATGAGGAATAAAGTAATTCTGCTTTCCAACACCACACTGGAATTAGAGAGTTTTCTTCATGGATTTCAGGTGATGGTGATCAGAGTGCAAAGTCTGGTTGGAAGCCAGAAAAAGTGGAATATCCTAGGGGTCGGTGCTGGGCCCAATGTTTAACATCTTGATTAACAATTTGGATGATGAGGTAACATGTACGCTCAGTAAATTCACAGATGACACAAAACTGAGGGGAGTGTCTGGTTCACCACTAGTCCATGTGCACAAACTGGAACACAAGAGGTTCTCAGAATAGCATCACAGAATCACAGGCTGAGTTGGAAGGGACCTTACAGGTCATCTAGTTCCAACACTGTTGCCGTGGGCAAGGATGACACCCACAGACTAGTCTTCCCAGGGCCCCATCCGTGGTCATGAACAGCTCTTGGGATGTCAAGATAATAGTTTAATTTTCACCTCCCCCACAAGAGGATACAAGGGCTTTCATTGAGAAGATTTATAAATGCCTGTCATCCAGAGTCCCCTAGGACTTTGACTAGACAGATTCACAAACATTTTTTTAAAAAAGATGATTTATTGGAGTGATAGACGTAACCAGTTCAGTATTGCCATTGATAAATGTACTAGCTGCTATAGCACTAATGTATGATATCGGTGCTAGCCAAATTGACTTGAAGAAGTAATCACACAACATTTTCTCTTAATATATCCCTATAAGCATAGCTACTGTATTGTTGTATAATATGGGTAACGCTTGCTTGCAACACCATAGTAGCCTCTAGATGTTACGGATGGTATTTGTGAGGTAGCATGGTAAATGGGGAGGCACGCCATAAGACTGTTCTTTAATATGGTACAAGTTATCACAGTATAGTTAAGCTTGCTAATGTTCATTGATAGATACCCCTGTTCTGCAATTTGTTTAGATAACAGAAAGAGCCCTGCCTCTGAATCAAGGAGATAAGGAAGTCCTGCTGAGTCTTTGTATCAAGGTAATAAGAAGTCCTGCTTGGAATGGGTCACTGAATATGTAACATTCTTCTGGGAATATATATGTAACATGACTTGTGCACATGTGGCACACCTCTTGGAAAACTTCTGCATATGTAACACCAGTTATATATATAAAGATCTTTTGTAAGCCATACGTGATAGGAGGATTACCTCCAAGCATCCAGTATTACCAGTAAGAGTACCTGCTTAGCAGTAATAAAATTACTGCTGTTAAGTCTATTCATATTGATTTCTTCGTTACAAAATACATGCTATCTCAGGTGTTCTTCACTAAGAGTTGAGTCACAATGCTTACCAAAGTTTCTTTATCATTTAGTATGTTCTTAGAGCAACAGTTCTCATTGTCAAGTATTGCCAGGGATTTTATCATTTTCTTTTGATCCATTCTCATAAAGTGGGTGAAAAAGGTTGTTTTGTCCAGAAGGAACAAGTAGTAAACAGCCCCATGTGTGTCAGTAACACCAGCCCTTCACAGATAAGTCCATAGTCCATGCTCCATTACTACTAACTCACACAGTGTGTCCCATAGACGGTGTCCTGACCAAATTATATCACAGTAATTATATAGCCAAACAAGACCAAGTGTCATTCATTGAGATGGTAAAGTTAAGACAAATACAGCCACAGTGAAGGGCTTCAGCTATTGGGCTCAATCTCTGAATTTCATCTGTTAATCTGCTACCATGACAAATGTTAGTACAATTTTAATTGGAATGGTTTGGGCTATCTGAATTGGAAATATTGAAGTTTGCATATTGGATATCAACTTGTACGGAGTTGTCTGGTAATCTAATGATTCCTTCACAATCAGTATATCAGTCGGTGATTTGCCTATAATACCAGTCACCATGTTGTAGTGATTGCCATGTTAAAATTTTGGTTTCCAAATTGTTATAAATAAGCAATAATACAGTAAGTTCAAACATTAATCCTTAAGGACCCTACAGCTCACTTCAGGATAACCCATCACCCCAGGTAGAGTTTCTTGGCACCAATATTCCTGTAAAGAATACAAAGTGAAGATAGTCATTATATGACTGACAGATGTTAGTTTAAATGTGGGTCTCCTGTGGTTACTTCCAGTGCCACAGGATTATAGTTTCACTCATTGTTTTGCCTATAACATGTTGCATTGGTGAATCATATACCCTTTTGGGGTCACTATCTTTCCTCAGAGGGAATGCTTCTTGTATTGGAGACAACTTGCATGGCAGTGCTTGGAATAGTGATGTGCTATCTTTCTGCAGTGTAGACACTTTAACATTGCGTTCTTTAGTAGACATTATTTCATTGGTACCTTCCAAATGGGCATACCACTTACAAACTATAGGTCTCTGGATAGTTTGTGCTGAGAATTCAAACTGTATCTAGGAGAAGGAAAGATATCGATAAGAGGCTGGGAACTCAAGTCTAGCAGCCTTTTGGTTCCTCCTGATCCTCTTTGCCACATAATGCAATGGGAGCTGTGTTTACCAAATTCCCACTCTGCATAGATAAGATTGGTCTGGTGCACTGGGCCTAGATGTTGGAATAGCCTCAGTTCTCTTATTAACAATCCTAACATGTTCCAGTGTTGTTTGATCTTTTTCCAAGATTTTCTTTATTTAAGTTAATCATATAAGAGATGAGCAACAATATAAAAAAAAAAAACAAAACAGAAATGGCCTAGAACTCCCAGCAATTGCTGTAATTCCTTTTCTTTTTTTTCTTTCTTTTTTTTTTTTTCTTTTACTTTTCTTCTAGATGGTTTCTGCTATTCTATTCCTTCCAGGATGCCTGAGGAAGTGGAAGCAGCTCATTTTACCCACTAGATCCCTGAAAACTCAACCTTCTTCCCAAGTCCCTAGTAGTTGGACGGAGGAATGTCTAATCTTAAAGCAATTAATTTTGCTCTCACACCTCACATCTAGTATCACCGAGGGCATTAGCACATTCCCACTTATTTTTCCTTCTATATTATCAGGCAGAGCTCCGAGGAATATATCCTGGCAGCTTAAATGAGGAGTGAAAGATGTAGGGATCATTTGAAGTTTTTCCTCATTTGGAAGACATGTGGATGTTCTTCTGAACAGAAGCACCTGAAGATGCTGTGGACAGTATGTCTGTGTCCCGAATCTCCTGAGTATGTGAGCAGAGCAGTGGAGAGCTATTGCTGGTAAAGCACTATCCAACTACATTCAAGATCTAAGTGGTGTTACCAACTGCATCCTAGCTGTGTCCCCCATGCCCCTGTTGGCCAATCTTGGTCCTGCCAGAATCACCTTCTCTGGGGTGATTCACAGGGCAGAAGGGGGCAATGGCACAGATGGTCTCAGTCCTCATGCACGTCTTGAATTTGTCAAAGTGTGCTTATGAAACAGGACTGCCAAATGCTCTTGCTCGAAGGCAACAACAGACCAAGACACTTGAGGCTCCACATCTTAGCCACAGGTCTCAGGGAAGAAGCCACCTCTGGAGGAACTTGGGCTGCTGCCTACCATCAGGGAAGGTGGAGGGAGCCATCCAGATCCCTATCCCAAGCACACATCCTCCCTCACACTTCTTGCTTTAGTCCACACTCTTCACTCTTTCTTCCTCCTCATGGCAGGGCACTGACTATCCCTGAAATCTGCACAGGCATTTAGCCTCTTTTCTCATCCCTCTCATCAGCTTTGTTGGACCAGGCCTGAAGGGAGCACTCATCTGTCATATAACTCTCATTCCCATCACAGTGATCACTGCGGCAGCCTGGAGCACTTCCACCGCACAAAGGTGGATGAAGCAGACAAAGGGTAAGGACTCTGAGTATGTGGAGGAAACAGAGCTGGAGACAACATCCAGGAAAGGGGATCCTGGCCTGCTTTATTTCCTATCCCTTCAGATTCTAGGTAGAGAATTATAGTGTGAAGAAGCTGGGACCCAATCTCACTCATTCTTCTTTGTAGTGAGCAGGAACATGCCCAGCTCTGCCACAGGGAGAAATATAAACTAGATGCAATGAGATTCACTATTCCAGGCAGGAGAGCAGATAGAAGCTCTGAGCACTGTTTCGCTCTTCAGAGAAAAAGATGGAGGAGGGGCTGTTTTGGGTTACTTCTCAATCCTGCTTCTCACTGACATTAATTACTGCACTCACAGTACTCCATAGGAAAAGAGAGACCTTATACTGTTGCAGAAAACAAGAAAACAAAAAAAAACAAGTGATAGTTTAGAAAGCCAATGCCAGTTTCTTACAGCATTTAGTGCATAGTGATCTTTCCACATAGCGTGCACAACTCAGAGCTAAATCACCCTCATTCTATATATTCAACATATTAATTTTCCATGAAGTTCCCACCTATCTGAGAACTGACATGCATATTACATCTAACATTGCACCTGAATCTGTCAATCAAGGAATTCTTGCAGGGGGTCTTTCAGTTTGCCCATATATGACACTGATGTTGAACTACACAAATTACTCTTTTGCACTTCTTTGTCTTGTAGATTGCTTCTTGGCACTGGGAGGTAGGGAGCCACATTGTTCTTAAAAATATCTCCTTGAAAGCATCTCCTTAAAACTTCTTTCTTCCAACTCTCTTCTGAAGGGAAGCTCTCAGCATTCTACTGCTTAGCACATAATCAGACTTTTCATGAAACCTCAACGTATTCCTGTATGTTCACTGTGTACCTCCCACTATTTCCCCTTCCATCTTAGTAATGTCTATATTTTCCTGTGATTGTACACATCACCTCCCAGGTTTACCAGCCAGACAATAATTTCTTATATTTCATGCTTTCCCATTGCTTTTTCTAGCCCCAGTGTGTCTCATCCTCCCTTAGTTCTTTCTTTTCACATACTCTGGGCAGCTACAAAAGACAGGATCTTGACAGGATGAGGATTTTTCATATAATTCTGTGATGGTTCTTTGTGGCCATGGTGACCCCTATGAGTAAATGAATTCAACACATTCCTGAGCATCTGCATAGATTCCACCACTGCCTGTCTGATGCCCATTTTTCAAAGCTTCCTGTGTTAAGAGTAGATTTTAAAAGGGTTAAGTAGGAATCTCTGGATCACCTGCAATGCCTGCTTTTTTTTAATTTTCTTTTTATTCCCCCCCCCAAAAAAAACACTCATACCCCATACCTGTCACACACACTTATCCCAGTAGGTGTCCCCCTTTGTTTATACTGATATAGACTGGTTTGTTTAGCAATAGAGATCAATATATTAATTTAAGTACCAATATATTAATTTAGCAAAAGAAATCAAAGAGTGATAATTCTAAAATTTTCCACTTCTGCTCTGCTTAATGTTGTTAGCTTTGTTTTCTGTTAATTCCGCTTCATAAGAAGCACTGGAGTTGTAATAGACTACTTATCTTTGCATTTCACCAGGTGCAAGCACATTTTCCTTGGATTTCACGTACATTGTTTCAGAAGCTGCTCATTATAGCCTAACAAGAAATGGAAGTCTGTCAAACTGGGGAAAAAAGTTAAAGGTCAGCCAAAAGTCTCAGAGATTACGCTGATGGTGGAAAAGTGAGGATAAAGTGGATGTAAGATCACCCTAAATCCACAAATGCCCAGAGGGATATTAGCATATATTAACGAGTTCTTGGAAAAGAATGAATATGTATGCCAATGTACTGCATATGTATGTATTAAGGTTTATATGTAGAACCTGAACAAACAAGCATGCACTTGCTTGTCATGTCACCTGCTATGTATCATGAGGAATATAGGAATACTGCTTTCTAACACTGCACTGTAGTTAGTTTTCTTCCTGGATTGCAGATGACAATACGTATTTTGTACTCGGGGTTTGATATTTGTTGTTTTGCCCAGCTAGAACTATCTTCATATCCTGTAAAGTTTATCACTCTTTGTTCTATCAAGCAAACAAGATTTACATGCAGGTGTTGAGCTAGCGTCTCCTGCCATGTACCTGCAAGATAAGTTTGTTTAACCAGTCCTTCTTAGCAGACATTATTTTGAAAGGATATCTTATCCTTTTTTCTTTCATCTCAACTAGTTCATGTTTTTCCATTTTGTCTGAATTCACATCCTGCCCTGCCCTAATTTCCGTATCAACCTAATTTCTGTATCAACTCATTTCTTTCCCTCATCTCAACACTTCTCCTTTTCCCTGCTAGCTTTGGCTCTGGAGCAGTCCTTGGACACAGTCAAATGCCAGTCTGTGAATCTGAACAGCCTCAAGATGAAATCTCCGGGCACAACTATGTAGTAATACAAGCTGCCTTAGGGGAATGACTCCAGGCTGATCTTACTGGCTATTACAATAGAAAATGATAAAACAAATGTTGCGGAATTTCAATGCCACTTCAAGAGCAGAGAGATACAAGGAGGTGGGAAGACCTTGATGGAGCATGCCTTTCTCCCTGACTCTGGCACATACTGCCGTGTCAAGAATGAAGAAAAGTAGCTAGATCTGGAACAAAAGGAGCCTACTATTCTTCTCATCTGCACTGCACGAAATTGCAGGACAATACCTTTTTACATACTCTCTACTCCTTAGCCTTCCCTTCTTTCTCAGACTCTTTCCAGCTTTCATTCCTCGCCTCCTTCTTTGTTTACTCTCATTTACATTATTCACTTATGTCAATCCGTATAACCCACTTTGCCTCCCTTCTTCTCCTCGTCTTCTTTCTGCCTCCCTTCAGTCCTCACTTAAATCCACTCCCTCTTTGTTCACTCCCTCTTTGTTTTCTGGCCTCTCTTGACCTCTGTCAAGGTTCTGGCCCGGTCCAGCCTAGTTCTGTGACTAATGGGACAAAGGGACCCACAGATGCATGCCCCGAGAAAAGGGGGCGGGGGTAGAGAAAGGGTAGGGAAATGGGCCTAAAAAAAAGAAAAAAGTCTCATGACCCCCAGTCAGCTTTATATTTCCTTCTGAATGGAAAACAGAAACAGAACAGAGAAGTCTTCTGGGAGCTATAGTTTGTTCTTCTCTTCTGAGGCAGGTACTCGGAACTACTCACAATCCATGGAACTGCAGCATTAACTCTTCAACTCCCAGTGCACTACAGGATGTTCTGATGTGGAATGTCAACAACAAAAATCATAAAACCATGACAACTTCTCACCACACCTCTTTACTTTCCCTATCCGTGTGCCAGCTCTCTAACAATTTATATATATATTTTTTTCTTCTGGCCTATCTGATTCACTCCATACTCTCCTAAAGAAAATGGGCAGGGCTAGTAGTTTGGACACATAGACTTCCATTTCATGCCCATGCTTTCCCCAGCCTGCTCCTTCCTGGAAACAGAGGAAGTCTGTTCTCCACAAAGGAAGTCTCCTGCACAGCCACACCTTTGTGGGTCCATGCTGTGCTGACTTTGAAAAATCACTTGTTGGGAAATCTTGATCACCATCTTTGAATGAGTGACCTGCTTAAATCATCATGGAAAATGTTCAGAGTGCTCGTGACCAGAACAACCAGAGATTGGTTCCAAGTCTCTGGGTAAGATGTTGTCTGATTCACAAACACCACCATGAGGAAGCTGAACTACAGCAGTAGAACTTCACAGTCACACAGGTATTGGAGAGGGAATTCCACAAAACATGATCCTGTGCATTAGCTGAGATGGTGCTTTGCATGCAGATGCCTCATGAAGATGTTCCTGTGTAAACAAGAATGTCTATCACAGTATGTATCCACTCTCTGTTCTACACTTACCCTATCCTGGAATTTAACATCTCTTTTTCATCAGCTCTACTGGGTGAAGACTGGGCAGATTTCTGCACACATACCCTGTCCTGCATTTCTTACCCTACAGCAGCCACATTCCCTAGCCTTGGCAGACAGTCTGGATCCCAGACACAGTGCTCAGTCCCAGCAGCTGGGCAGGTGTGCTCCTTGGACTGGTGTGGCTGGAAGATGTCACCATTCTCACGTCACTCTTCATTTTCGCTTAGAAAGTACATTGGTCAGAATTGTCCTAAATCAACATATGCTGGTCATATTACCACATTCTTCGCCTGGACTGGGTGCTCTGTTGGCCTCAGTGTTTATATATATCTAATCTCTTCTCTTTCAAAAATATGTATCCTACAGATTAAAAGAAAGAGATATGGATGTTGGCCTCATGTAGACAGGAAGGATACTCAGTGCCAATGCCCCATTATTACCAGAGTTTTATGAGGAAAGCATTAAGGATGAAGGTAATGTACATTATGTCAATGAGTCTCAGCATATCTCTTCCTTTTTTCATAGAATCATAGAATGGTTTAGGTTGGAAGGGACTTCTAAGATCATCTAGTGCCAACCACCCTGCTATAAGCAGGTATACCTCTCTCTAGACCACGTTGCTCAAAGCAGACATTTCCCACCCTAGCATGGAGATGTGGTAATCTCCACTTTCATGTGGTCTTACATTCAGGGTTTGTGTTTTCCCTCTAGTTCAACTGCCCTTCCCTGGCTCAGGAGAAAGGAATACTTTCAGGAAGGGGACATTTACAACTGGGCAACCTGTTCCAGTGTCTCACCACTCTCACAGTAAAGAATTTCTTCCTAATATCTAGTCTAAATCTACCCTCTTCCAATTTAAAACCATTTCCCCTTGTCCTGTCGCTACCTTCCCTTATAAAAAGTTCCTTCCCAAGTTTCCTATAGGCTCCCTTCAGGTCCTCAGGTTCTCAAAAGCTGCTATTAGGTTTTCTTGGAGCCTTCTCATCTCCAGGCAGAAGAACCCAGCTCTCTCAGAGCTGTCCTCAGAGTGCAGGTGCTCGAACTCTCTGATCATCTTTGAGGTCCTCCTCTGGATCTGCTACAACATCTCCATGTTCTTCTTGTGTTGGGGGCTCCAGAACTGGACATGGTACTCCAGATGGAGTCTCATGAGAGCAGAGTAAAGGGGTAGAATCACCTCCATCGACCTGCTGGTCACACTTATTTGGATGCAACCCAGGATATAGTTGGCCTTCTTTACTGCAAATGCATATTGCCAGCTCATATTGAATCTCTCATAAATCAACACTCCCAAATCCCCAGGGCTGTTCTCAAGCCATTTTCCATCCAACCTGTGTCTGTGCTTAAGACTTCCCCAACTCAGATGCAGGACCTTGCACTTGGCCTTGTTGAACTTCATGAGGTTGGCATGGGCTCACCTCTCAAGCCTGTCCAGGTCCCTCTAGGTGGTATCCCTTGCCTCTAGCATATCAACTGCACCACTCAGTTTGGCATCGTTTTTGAGGAAGAAGGAGACAGAGTTAGGGTTTTGGCTGGAGAAACAAGTACTTATCCTGGATTGAGTCTGAGATGTTTCAAGGTGAATCCAAACAATCAGCTAAAGCTTTTGTAATTCCCTAAGGAAAAACTGCTGCTACTGAAGGAGTTGGTTTTCCCTTCTAGGCTTCCTCCTGAGACTGGGATTTAACTCCAGGGAAGGGCAGTTGAACTAGAGGGAAAACACAAACCCTACATGAAAGTGTAGATTACCCCACCTCCATGCTAGGGTGGGAAATGTCTGACCAAATGGAGTATCGAAGAAGATACGGATAAGCTGAGCCTAAAGGAAAGAATACTCACCAATGATATTGGTTGATTTGTTTAGCAATAGGAATTAGTACACTGGTTTAAGAATCAATATATTAGTTTAGCAAAAAAAAAAAAAAATCAACGAGTGATAGTTCTAAAACTTTCCATTTCTTCTCTAGTGGGTGAACAGTCCTGTTCTCAATAATTTTGCACTGGTGACATAATAGATTACTTTTATCTATTGCACCCAATAGATGCAAGGACATCTTGAATTCCACTTGCATTATTTTAAGTTGCACACTATGGCTTAATAAGTAATGAATGTTTTCTGAACTGGGGAAAAGCAGGTGAAAGTTAGTCAGAGGTCTCAGTGATTAAGCTGTTGGTGGAAAATGTGGAAGAAATAGGTGGGCACTCAACCACGCTAGATGCTATCGAGCAAGCCTAGAGGGACATCAGCATATATAAATGAGTCCTTGAAAAAGAACGAATATATGTGCCAGTGTACTGCATATGTATGGTCTTAACTGTTTAAATGTAGAATCTGAACTCTGAGTAAGTGCTTGCTTGTCAAGTCACCCAGTATGTATCTGCTTGGAGATATGATTTAGCAGAGGGTTGTTAGAGTTAGGGTACGATGGTTAGGCTGCGGTTGGACTTCATGATCCTTGAGGACCCTTCCAACCTAAGTAATTCTATGATTCTATGGGGAATAAAGGAATGCCACTTTCCAACACCATATTGGAGTCAGAGTTTTACTCCCAGATTTCAGATGATACCAAGATACAAATCTGTGATGCCTTTCTTTAGTCTTCCAATAAGCTGTGCAGTGATTAAGACAGTCTCCTTCCTTGGAATTACCTACAGGTGCTGCAGCAGTGCAGTATTACAGTGATCTGCTGTTGTGCAGGCAAGCAGCAGTATGGCAAATGCAGAATAGCAGGCCCTCACCCTCCTGGCTGAGTACAGTAGCTTCCCCACTGCACCCACATCACAGCTTAGATTTAGCATGCACACTGTTTTCGTAAACAACAGATGCAGTGCAAGCAGAGGAATTCTAACGGAGTCCAACCTCACACTCCTTCCTGCACCAAGGGAGGATATATCTTTCTCTTCCCTCACAGTTTTCTGAGTCACACTTGCTGTCTCCTCAGACTATTTCTTCACCTCTCACACAAGACTGATGCCCCCTCACCACCTGCACTGACAGTTTACTTCTTCCCAAATGCTTGCAGTCCCTGTGAAACAAATGCCCTTCCTCTCGGTGTCAAGTACCAGTACAATTTAATCGTCTCAAAGTGCTTACTGAATGAGAGAGACTACAGGCAGAGACCCAGCTGTCAGCAGGAGGAAGGTAGGATGGAGGTGCTCATATACACACCTGCAAAGAAGTTGATGAAACTCACACGGAAACCATTGACAGCCCAGAGCAGGCACAATGATCAACAAAGCACGAACATGGCATGAGCAGCATAGGGCTGAACAGAAACGATCCAGCACTGCAGCGTGTGTGGTCAGGATCATTGAAATTTCAGGAACTTAGGTGTGGGGCACTGAAGAAAATAACAAAGCCCTGTTTCTCTGCTGCTGCTTCTCTCTCTCTCTCTCTCTTTTTTTTTTTTTTTTCTTTTTTTTTTTTTGTGTGTGTGTGTGTGTGATGATCTCAGCTGTTTCAAGAGGAAGGGAAGAAAACCCCAAAGCAGCCGCATGCCTTGTCTCAAGCTCAGGCTCCCTGCAGTGCCAGCACGTTCCTATGACTGCACACGTACACATACACGCATGTAAAGCCAGCCGTTCAGGGTCTGTACCACCTCCTACTGCCTGTATTTCGCACAATGCCCAGCCAACCAACTGCTTTCTAACTAACTGCTTTCTGGGCGGTCTCACACTGTCCTGCCCACTCCAACGTGCGTTTCTTCCTTCCTCAGTGTTTCCTCCTTGCACATCAGAGCTACTAGGTCAGTGCTGTCACCCCGGGCAGATCAGGTGAAGAAGATAAGACTTCTCCCATGTTTCCCTGTTGGTTTCTTATGGCCTTCCTGGCCCCTCAAGGTGAGTACATTTTGTTCTCCCTTGAGAAACCTCACTGTCTCCTCTGCTGGTGCTCCAACAGTGTCATTGTCAGTCGTTGGTAATGCTCCATTCCCCAGGCCTTCCCGGGGAAGAAGAGCAAAGAATGAGGTGAAATTTTCCTCTGTCTCTTACTCAAAAAGCTCTGCAGATCTACGCATTTACTGATTCCTTTTTTTTTCTGTCACATATTAATACTTCAAACAAAGGCAGTGAAATTATTAAATATATATATATATATATTAGTAGTAGTATATTTGAAATTTTTTCTTCGTCTACATGTCTCTTTCAAAGGAATAGGACAGTGTCCCACATGCGGGCATCCCATCTATTAATTCAAGCATGCGTCTTTGTGTCCCTGTTGACTGATTCCATTCTCACAGTTTTTTTTTTTCCTTTTCCAGGCTGGGCTGTTCAGCAAAGCCCAGACTCAGTTGTCCGACTGGGAGACTCTCTGACTCTGAACTGTTCACACAAGGAGAGTGGAGTCTGGACCATGTACTGGTACAAGCTGCCAGTGGGGAAGAACGCCTCTTTGCAGCTGGTTGTACGTTCAGTGGAAGGTACCAAGGCAGATTTTGAGGAGGAATTCAAAAGCCGCTTCCAGAGTAGTGGGACTAAGGCAAACTCCTTATCAGTGACGATAGATCATGTCCAACTCAATGACTCAGGCACTTATTTCTGCGCTAAGCAAGACACACTGTGACACGAAGGCTGGAGCAGCATAGCGCAAACCTCTCTCCTTACAAGTGGAGACCTGCCCCAGCACACACAGTCCCTCCTGTACCAGTAAAACTATTTTTCCACTTTTGGCCTCCAGCTCTGTCCACTTAAGAAAAGTAGTGGTTTCCTCTCTTGGTCTTCTGCTTGTTCTCAGCCTTTTTTTCCTTTCCATCTCTGAACAAATTTTGATCCTATTTTTGATACAAAATGTAATGATGTTGTTAAACTTGTCAGCATTCACTGAGAAGTAGCCCTGCAGTTTGTTTAGATAACGGGAAGCACTGTGTCTTGGTTGAAGTCCTCCAGCAGGATGAGTGCTTGCAACCGCGATGCCTCCTGGAGCCGGAGGTAGAGGACCTCACTGACAGGCTCTGCTTGACTGAGTGACCTGTAGTAGACACTGACCACAAGGCTTCCTCTGCTGCACCAGTCTCTAGCATCACCCGCTGGCTTCTGACTTGCTCATGACCTTACTTTAGGGACAAGTCTTCACATTCCATTCCTTTCACGATGTAGACAGCAGCACTACCTGCCCTCCTTCCTCATCTGTCCCTTCTGAACAGCTTGTAGCAGTCAATAGCCACACTCCAGTCACAGGAATTGTTCCACCAGGTTTCTTTGGTCGCAACTATGCTGTGGTTTTAGAAGTAGGGATCAATACATAAAAATTTAAGGACCAACGTATTAGTTTAGCAAAATGACTTCATGTGTGCTAGCTCTTTAATTTTCCATTTTAGCTCTGCTTGGTACGTGAACAGTCTTGTTTTGAATGATCTTTGCTTCACTTAAGCTCCAAAGCCACAACTGCCTGCTTTTTATCTACATGGTACATACTGGAAGCTTCTTTATATCCTCCTAGTGCAAGAACATTTTATTGGATTTCATATTAATTTTTTGGAGTTATAGTATAGCATGATAAAAGTTGCTCTTTATGGCATAACAAGCAATGGAAATTTGCCAAACTGGGAAAAAACAGCTGAAGGTCAGCTGAAAGTCACTGTGATGAAGCTGAAGCTGAAATAAAGGGGATAAAGGAGGTGGTAATACAGCCTTACTGCGCATGCTCAAAGAGACATTAGCATGTATTAATGAGTTCTTGGAAAAGAATGAATATGTATAATGCTTCTGGGAAATGCATTGCATCTGTAGGTCTTAACTGTTTAAATGTGGAACCTGAACTCTGAGAGCACATGCTTGGTTTGTCAAGTTAGCTGGTACACATGGTGAACTAAAATAATGTCACTTTCTAACTCCACATTGGAGTTAGAGAGTTTTCTTCCCAGACTTTTTGATGACAAGCAATAGGTAAAACATTGGTGTGATATCAACCTGTGCAAAGCACAGTACCATATGGGCTTCCATATGGGCAAATTCCATTCCAGCCAGACCCATTATAAGCACAGAAAAGGAAAAACTTTGTATGATACCTTTTCATGGTAGGGTCTATCAGTGGTATAAATGATGTTCCAACCATATAAGAAGGGAGAGCCCATAAGAACATTTCAACAATTTGAATATCAAGTCTTGAATAGCAACTCTAGAAAGTGGAATTTCTTCCTTGCCTACAAGAGGCATTGAGACATGAAGTAGATAGTGGTAGAGGACAGGGACTGTTTCCAAACTACTCTTCTCAACATGCCCATCCCTCATAGTCAAGGATACGCTCTCTGTACAGATAGAAACATATAATTCCCCCCATCTTCCTCACCCTCTTCAATATCCTCCAACATTTTCATCCCTCTGATAACACACTGAAACCAGGTGGATATTTCTAAATTTTCTAAGGGGAGTGTTCTGGTTTTATGACTTTTTTTTTGTTGTCAGTATTCTACATCATAACATCATGTAAAGCACTGGGATTTAAAGAGTTAATGTTCCAGTTTCATGGACCACTGTTTCTGGGTGCCTGGTTCTCGGGGGGAGGGAAGGGGCTGCATTCCTCAGAGGACTTTGCACCCAGAGGAAAGGAGGTGGAGCTCCTGGCAGCTCAGGAGCCTCTCTGCCTTTGGTCACTTCAGAGAAGTACATGCTGCCTTGCTGCTTTTTGCCCGCAGCTTTAGAGTGAGGCCTTCAGTTTGGACACTCTCTCTCTCATTTTGTTTGATTTGTTCAACAAAACTGTTCGATCAACAGAAATGTAAAATACTTGATCAAGCAGAGTGTCTTACATTATCTGATTAAAGTACAATTATTCCTCTTGGAGTATCAGCAAGAGGAGAACTGTTCAGCTTGGTCATAGGTGACCATATAAGGATAAAAGGATTAAGAGGAGAATTCTCCAAAAAAATCACAGAAGGTCATGTAAGGCCCCTGAACAATCCCATGCAAGAAAAGCTGGCTGGGAACATAATCAAAAGGGGAATGGATTATCATGATTGTTTAACCTTATTAATATGTAGGTGGTAGGTGTTCCTCCTGTATTAGATAGATGCAGTATATGGGAATTAAATGCACAAATACAGTGAAGAAACTGTTGTTATTGTCTTTGACTTGAAACATTCAACTTTCTAGCACCTGGGCCCAAATTAAAAGAAATCTCTCTCTTGCGTGTGTGGGAATTGGCTCTTTGCTTATCAGATAACAAATGTGCTTTTTGGTTGATAATACCAGGCAGGGACATTTAAGTTTCCACTCACACTGGTCATGGAGGGAAAACCTGCGACTCCCAACAGCTCCATGGTAAGAACTCTGTCTGCTGGTACAAACAGACTGAAGGGAAGGATGATTTTTCCAGAAAAAAAAGCCATGAAGGAAGATGCTGAGAAGGAATTCAACACGGACTTTCACAGCAGTGAGATACCATGCTATAATCTGGTCTTGTTTGTAAATCATACATTTTCCTGGCTCAGACACCTATTACTTATCTAAGGGGTATATCAGCCACAAAACATCTGAAAGAGCTAAGCAAAAACCTCTCCATTTGAAAATGGCATTTGTTCCTTTGTGCCCCACTTTTCTCCTCTCCTTTTCTTCATCTTATTTTTCTCATGCTTTTTCCATTTTTTTTCCCAAGGAGACAGCTGCACAGCCTATGGGCAACTTTGGCAGTTTTTTCATGGACTCTCTTGGGGCTGATTGGGGCAAAAGGAATTTAAAACAAGTTCAGGAACATCTCTGTTCTTTTGACTGTTCCAGGAAAACTAAGAAAGCTCACCATGTCCAGTGAGCAAAATGCTATGGACAGTAGCCCCAGCAGTTTAGTAAAACAGCCTTGGTAGGTCACAGTACTGGTACATTAAGAGAACAAGCCCCAGCAAGAGCTTGCCTTCATTCCCCATGTAGAGCTTCCAGTGACTTTGCAGTAGGAAATGTTCAGTCATATGACTGTGGGTTGGGGGTGATTGAGAGTTTTGCTGCTAGCTGTTTTCTATAATAGAAGTATGTTGCCTCTGTAGTTCACCACACTCTTTCAGCTGTTTTATGTAAATGTGTAGCATTTGACTATATGATTATAAACAGAAAATATCTTCTACTCCAGAATGCTTGTGCATAACTGACTGAAAGACTCCTGAAGTTGAGGCTAAAAAGTGTTCCAAGATTCTTCTAGTTGAGATACACTACAAATATTAAATAGCTAGCTAGCTAGATAGAGATATTACTTGTCTGTGTTCCCCGTGTGATAACCCATGGAAGTAACCAGAGGAACTCTGCACAAAGAAGGGCTGCCTGAAAATGTTTATTTTTTGTTAAGTTTTGTACATTCAGTTCCAAAGCAAAAGGAAATAAGGAGGAGGAAAAGCATGTCACTTAAAATGAGCATCTCAGTTGGAAGATATAGTTGATTGAATCCAGGAAACATAATTGCAAACCTTAGTGTAAACACCAGGATAACCTTTTTGTGCACATCCAATACCCCAGGAAACAATACCCTGCAGCTGACCATTGCAGACTACTGGACCACCGGAATCCCCCTGTACAAATAAAGATACAGATGTTCAGCAAATGTTATCAGCATCAGCACTAAGCCATATTTCCCAGAAATCGCTGAGATTATTGAGAGAGACTTTTTCTTACAAAGATAATTTCTGCTTACAATTCTACACCTGATGCTAACACGCCGTACTTTTAAGGCATCACAGACAGTAGTTAGTTACTTATTTTTCATGGATGCAGCTCTTGGCAGATGCTCAGGAAACTTTTCTTACACATTATTCTGCAAAACTTTTCCACAGAACCAGGCATACACAACATGCAGAGCAATTGCCAAGTGTGTTCATTTTCCAGATTTCCTGAATATTGGTATAGTGATGCTTTATTCTCATTGAATCCAATATTAACATTTGCATCCTAGGCTATAGCCTCTGTAATTACTGCTTATTCTCTGGTGCAGCACTTCTCCATTTTGAAATGAAGAATTAATTTCAAATGAAAACTTCTTGCCCAAAGTGCAAGAGCTAGCATACTCTGCATGTGGAGAATTAGGGCAGAGGTGTTCCATATCTAATATATAAATATCTAAATAAGTAAGTAAGTAAGTAAATAAATAAATAAATAGGGATCAACTGAGTGGAAAAATTGCCAACTGTATGGAAATTGCTGAGTCGTGGCCTGAACCACCGATTGAAAACCTGGGGAAAGGACCCAGTCAGCTATGGAAGCACAGGTGAAGGCAATTCACCTGTGCAACTGGAAGAATTGGAGCCTGGCTGCACCTCTCTTAGACCTCATTTAAGGGCTGACTGCCTCTGGGGAAGAGTCTCTTCCTGGAGATCTCTCCTCTGCAAACCTAGGGTCTTCTGATGTTGGTGAGCAGTCTTCTTCCTTCCTTAATAGCAATTCTCTATTGTGCCTGTTCTTTTGTTATCACATCTTTCCCTGTGTACTGAGCTATCCAATTGCTATATGAACTCAATAAGCAACCTCTATGCTAAGCCTCCATAACTAGTTAATAAAAATGGTTTCGCACATGCCATTGAGTATTTCTAACATGGTATCATCCTCTATTAGGAGAAGACAGGAAAGGCACAGATAGGAGAGGCAGTTGTTTTACCTGACAGGAGTCTTTCCCGCCATTCAGGTATCCTATACATAGCATGTTACTGGTAATTTGACCAGGGTAAGCACTGCTGCACTGGCTTGAGGAAAGTACAGGTGCATTCAGGCACTGCAAGATGTCTGGATACAGAGCTACAAGAAAATAGGGAGAAATTATTGATGGCATATCTGATATAATTTCAGAGCCTGGGAAAAACATCTTTCTTAACAGAAAAGGCATTGCTGGATACCCTGTTTTAGCAGTCCTCATTTTTCTTCTGAGGTGTAATTCTATTTGTTTAGATGAAACAGATTCTACTTCTGGGCCCTCTGTTCTACTCTGCATCTAGAAAGTCATCAGCTGGCAGACTTAGTACTAAGAGCTACTCTTACAGTACATATGATGAAGGAATCTTGGGTCTCAGGCAAACTACCTCCTCCTCTGGTGCAGGTTTGTTTTGGTCAGAGAATTAGACACTGGTCTCCGCCTATACTTCTGACCACCAGTGGAAAAGAGCGGAGCTGTATGGACATCTTAGTGTAGGGCACTTGAATGACTTAAGTGATTCTATCTTCACAAAATAGAACAAGATTAAAAATCTTAGCCTTGCCATCAGAGCAACTACATGATCATTGTCCTATGTGGACTGATCATTTAAAATCATTCTTCAAAAAGGCTTGCAATGCAGCACTTCTCTGTTCTTTGCCCTGTACTGTTTGGACTTAAATTTGAGATCTTAAACCATCTCCAGGGTCCTCAGGATGCTGTACATTCCCACCCAGCACTTACTGCCACTGCTGAGTGTGTTGCCCCATCCAGAGATCAGGCATGTTGTTCCAGCAGACACACAGCTGGTAGGCAGAGGAACCGTGTTGACATAGGAGTTGAGTGTGGCTGCTCTGGAAAGTTTGATGAGCATGATATCATTGTTCAGTGTGTTGGAATTGTAGCCAGAGTGGCGGATGACTTTAGATGAACTAATGGTCTGCTCGCTGCCATCTTGGACTGCCAGGTTGTATTCCCCAAGCTTCACTTGAATGGAACTAGAAAAAAGAAGGAATGTCATTTACTTTACTGACACTGACATTGTGGTTGTGAGAAAGCTGCCTATCACTGTATGTATTAACTCTTTTTATGCTGGGTTCTTTTCTTGTCCTGCAACAAATTCTAGGGATCTACACTGAGATCGTATTTTCAGTGCTGGTGGTGAATTTATGAAGGATTGTTTAGTGGCATGTACAAACATTCTGGAAGACAAACTGGTATCACCACGAGGTCATTCCTCTTCCTATTCTACTGTAACTAAGTTTTAACAAATGAATGCAACTTCTAAAGGCCACACACGTAACTTCCTAGATTATTATGTTGTCATTTCAGAAAGTAATCTGGAGTCAGGAAAACATTTGATTTGCAGAAGGGGAAAACCACTTGTGATGCATCAGCCCACAATTTCTGAATGACCCACTCATTCTTCAGATGTCTTCTGTGAGAACTGAGTTATTTATATATTTGGATCTCATAGCTCATTTTATATTCCTGTTAAAAGTGAACTGGAGAAAAGAGGTAGATTATAGAATATATTTTTTCTACTCACGACTTGTAGCAATGAGCAGCTGACAGCACCCATTGGCTGTTTATGAGAGAACCTCCACAGAAGTGATATCCAGAATTCAGAGACACCTGGTAGGGTACAGAGTTTCTTGCACAGCTGTAGCCTCCCACAATCTTGTCATCATCCCCATCACTGATGGGGAAGGCAACTGCAGAATAAGAGATAGCATATGTTAAAATCTTGCATAAAGAATTCTGTGGCCCTGTGACTGAATGAAACATCTTGTATATAGGCTCTGGTTCTTTTAAAAAAAAAAAAAAAAAAAAGAAGCATGATAGCAGTTATGGTCAACTCTAACATATATTTATTTGCTTCTCTCTGAAATAAGCTGATTGAATTTAGATTGGCAGCCCATCTATTTGTTTCTAAAGCCCTGGATGCTATTTCCAGAGTGAAATTAATAATACAGAAATGTTCTTATTGAATAAAAGATAGTAGGTTTGTCTGTCCCAAGATCTTGTTTGTAGTAGTAGTCAATAGCAGACAGTGAAAGTACAACACAAGACTGCAGTGATATTTCCTTAGAGCACTCTCCCACAATCAAACAATTTGCAGTAGCTTCAGGACTTCCTGGTAAGAGGTACTTTGTAATTCATTTTCAGTGGAAGAGTCATAAATTTATACAGTCTTTTCTTTTTTTTTTTCTTAACCTATGTAAGCACTTTAGTGTTTCCAGGCCAAGAACCATGATGGCATTCACATCTTGTGAAATAAGTTATTCTGAATGGATAGTTAGTAGTCAAAAGAAGTAAAAAGCTGCCTTAAGCCTTTTGCAAATCTAAACTCGACTTCACTTTCTCATGACAGACTATGCTACTGCAAGTTTCCTCAGAAATAAGTTTCATTTTGAATTACACAAGTAGAAGTAAAAATACACTCACCAGCCACACCGATGAAGGTGACAAACAGTAAGTACTTCATGATCGTGACACAGCCTCGATCCCAGACTGGTGGACTGGCAACATGAGCTGCTAGAAATATATTTTCTGAAATGGCTTATCTTTAACCCAAGGTTTTTTCCAGGGAAAAAGAACAGTGGAAAACTTGAAGATCCAAATGTAGGCATTAGAAGGTACTGATAGTAATTATAAATAACATAATAGTTAATCATAAGCCTTTCATAAGATATAGAGTTCTCTTTAATTATTTCAAAGAAAAACTTTCAAAATAAAGATATGTTTGCATTTTGGAAGATGAGTTTTCTTGTAGCAATTGCTCATAGTAATCCTTTGAGAACTCTCTGCTGGTGTCAATTTTAAGAAAGCAGGCTTTATGCAGAAGCTGAACACTGTATGTAGTAGATTGAAAGATATTTTACATATACTAAAAAAATACATAATTTCTATCAGTTTCTTAAGTTCATTTAAAAATTCCTTTTCTTCAGCAGTATGTTTCTTTCTATCTATATAATTTTTTTTTCAATCAAAATATTCATAAGAAATTTTAAAAACTGAGTATGAGAAACTACTTTATGTGGCCTTCCATCTCCTAAGTTAACTTGTTTAAATGTGGAATGTTCACAATTCCTATTTGAAAGCATCTTACTCATTTAATCTAAATGATCACATCAATCTAACAAACGTGGATTTTGTTTAGTTTGCAAGTAGTGATTTTTTTCCACAGAAAATCTCAGTACAAGTTGATATAAATAGATACAATATATGTGAACACAAATATAGTGATAACAAACAGTGAGACCTCCTGAAATCCTTTGAAGGACTGTTAATGTTTGTAATGCTGAGTGTGCTGAGTTTTAAGGTGTTTGACAAAAAAACGTTTTCCAAGGAGCTGTCAAATTCACCATGTCATCTCCCAGAAGATAATCTCAAAAGTCTGTTAACATAAGTCAAGTACGTTGTGATGCTGAAAGGGAAAAGAGACAAAATATGAATCACTTTTCTGCTCCATTTCATGATCAGACTTCTGAGAGACATGGAGGGTTGGTGTACAGAGGCACTCTAAAGATACACATTTTCCTTATTGTTAGAGAGCAAGATCAGGGAATCCCACAGCATTGCTATAAATGTCCTGGGGTTTAAAGAGTGATTAGTACAATGTTTAAATACAGACATAATTTAAATTAAGAAACCAATTTAGAGATAGTGTCAAAAAGAAAAAGACGTGTAGCAGTAATAATAATAAGAAGAAAGGCAGAAATTACAGAAGCTATAAAATTCCATTGTATGTAAGGAAAGCAAAAGCATTTCCCACTTCCCAATAGTATTGAATTTTATTCCCATGTGTCAACGGTTTATGGGCTGGTCCGGCCCAGTTCCGTGACCAGCAGGGCGGAGGGATCTGCGGATCCGTGCCTCTGGGAAAGGGGAAGCAGGGGACCCCAAAATACTTGAAAACAACAGCACTGATCTGAGGTGGAATAAATGATTTTACTAAATATAGTATTAGTAAAATACAATGAGAGAGAAAGAGAGTCTGTTTGAATTGTATAGACCTCACCACAATGCTGGGGTGAGAAGTGCAGTCCAGTTGAGTGACTGAAGTGCAGATGGTGAAGCGCAGGCGGCGAAGCGCAGATAGCGAAGCGCAGACAGTGAAGAGCAGGCGAAGAAGCAGGATCAGGTGACCTTGCTTGGAGTTATATCCCCTTGCTGACCGCAAAGTCTCCTGGGGAAATATAGTTCTTCTCCGATGGATGAACATTCGGCAGATATCAAACCCCACCCCCAATGCATTGCATGATATTATGGTGTGGGATACTGATGACCAAAAATCATAAAACCATGACACCCATGTAAATATTTAATTTATTCTTAAAAACAAACAAACAAAAAAAACCAAAAAAACTATTGGGATTGAGATAGACAACTGTCAGAAGTTTTAAATATTCTATGTGAAATATAAACTCAAGAACGGAATAGATTTAGATCTGCCAACAGTACAGAGAGGAGTGAACAGAAGAAGAACGAAAACAAATTTATATGCTACAGTTTAGACTCAAATTGCAGAAATATGAGCATTACAGAAACAGCACACATAGCCTCATATTGGATATCCTTATTTACATGCATTGCAATGTTTGTGCAGTGTAGGCTTCTTTTATATTCATCTGGGGAAATCCAGTAGTATGGGCTTAGAACAGCAGGAGCTCAGTAAAAACCTGTCTCTAGTATAACAACAGAATGATACACAGGTTGATCAGTTGGAAACTTCATGATTGGAGAGTGTGCACTATAACATCCAGACAAATTTTTTGCTCTACAAGCATTACCACCCTCTTGTCATCAGCTCAAAACTAAGCTTCTCTGAGAAGTAAGACAAAATTAAGTTCAACTGCTGCCCGCAGTTAATCCAGTCAAAAAGTCTTTTCTGAAGGACTCACATCTTCACATATCACTCCTGTGGGCCTTACACATCCTGGAAACCTGTGTTCTTCTGACTCTATGTGCTGTTCAGCAAGGAGAGTAGCACATCATTCCTTGCAAGCACGAGCAATCTTCTGTCCTGATGAACAATCTCAGGGCTGTGATTTACTCAGTGTTTGTATCAGGCAAAAGAAACACAATGAGGGAGGCACTGGGAAACCATTTTCTCTCACAGACTGACTTCCTTACTCTCTTCTGCCTCTTATTTGGAGCTCATTTTTACCGCGCTCTGTTGCCATCTAGGGATCAACACCAGCGAGCGCCAACCACCCTGTGACAGTTTTGGGAATTCTATTTTCTGACAGAAGCCCTAAGAAATATCAATACCGTGGAGGCTACTTTGGGAGTGACATCTGAGTGATTTTATTTGCTGTTGTTGTTACTCTTTTTTCTTCTCTGGTAGTAAGCTATTACATCCTGAAAATCATGAGGTTACTGTAGTACATCAGTTCTTTTACATTGAAAACACTGAAAAAGACCTCTTCAGCCTTGGGAACATAACGTAGGGATCTCGTTCCATTTCTCAGCTCCCAGGCATGTTTAGGTTAGGGTGGCAAGTGCTACAGTAAGGCCTGTGAACTTATCAGTAGCCTTCAAAGTCCAGCAAATAAATGAGGTGGTTATAGAATGGTCACAGCTGTGCACTTCCCAGGTCCCAGTAGAAAACCACCCAGATCTTCAGTGGATGTTGTCGTCCTGAAGATCTGCAGCCGCAGTGCCCTATTCCAGTTCTGAAAAAGCAATTCCTCCTAGGCAGTGCTTGTTTTTGCAAGCTTGATGGGACATTGCACAAGAAACAACTCTTTTGAGAAACGTTCTTCAAGAAATAGCTGTTCTGCTTGTCTAATTTCTTGTCTTCATATTTACTTTCCTTCGTTTCCATCTGAGGAGGAGGCCAGGAAAGCTGTAGTTACAGAAACCATAGTACACAGTACATCCACAGAACAGAATCATTTGTGTCGGAAGGGACTTTTGCGGGTTATTCAGTCCAACTGTCCTGCAACAGAGAGGGAGACCTACTGCTAGATCAGGTTGCTCAGAGCCCTGTCCAGCCTGACCTCAAATGCGTCCAGGGACAGGGCATCCACCACATCACTGGGTACCCTGTGCCACTGCTTCATTACCCTATTCCTGTAAAAAAAACAAACAAACAGAAAAAACCCACACATTTTCCTCATGTCCAGTCTAAATCTCCCATTTTAATATACAACCATATTCCCTTGATACTATCTAGTCTGATCGAATAATTTCCATCTGAATCAGTTTGAAAGCTCCTATATATTTTCAGCAGGCACTCTTAAAACAGTGCATTTCCTTGAAATTTCATGCAGGAAGAAGCTGGGTTTTCAGCACCGATCTGGCTGATGCAGAGGTCGTTGCTATTGGCTTAAGGGAAATGGAAACAGACCTATATAAGTAAGTCCCTCGCAGGGCATGCTCTCTGACTCCTGAGGCAGCAATGAGAACGGGGACAGTTTGGTGCTTGGTCGTGTACTTCTTTGGAGCAAGTGAGGCATTGGCTGAGACATCATGCCTGTTCTGCTGTGGGGAGAATGTAGTCTGCTTTCTAACTGTGTTACTTTTGCTTTGTCTCACAGGAGCTGAGATAACACAAAACTCAAGTCTGGTGCTGAAAGAAGATGAGAATGCTACGCTGAGATGCAGTCAAAATGATAATCATGTTTATATGTCCTGGTACCTCCAGCAGCCAGGGAAAGGGCTGCAATTAATCTATTATTCATACGGAGTAAATCAGGAAAATAAGGGTGATATTCACACTGGATACGAAGCTAAGCGGTTAAGCCAAGAAGTCTTTCGTTTAGATATCATGTCTGTAAAGAAGAACCATTCAGCTATCTATTTCTGTGCCTCAAGTTTGGACACAACACTTCAAAGTCACTTGCTTTCTGTACATAAACTCCCCTCCAGTACCTTCCATTAGAAAAGCTGCTGAGGAGCTGGACCAAGAGAGGTCAAGCAGGTTCCGTTTCATTGCTGAATTCCTCTTTTCTGATCAGCAGTTCATCCTCTATCAGTCATAACAATCC
>JAPSGF010000207.1:0-16908 GCA_035772895.1 Perdix hodgsoniae
ATAAACAGCTCATCAAGTTGCAGTGACAGCATCATCTAGCAATAAGGCCCAGCCATTTAGTTCTTTTTTCAATTGGAGTTTCTGTCCACTTTTCAGATAGTAAAATTAATACTCCTCATTTACCCTCACTCAGTCCCTAACTCAATACTCATACCTTATTTTAAGAAGATAAACCACAAACTGTGCATAGTGTGAGGGTGATTATTCCCAGCAGCAGTTCTGGTAAGAGCAGGTTATTAAACATTCATCCTGATTTTGGCCATTTATTCAATTAGACAGGTAAACAGACTATGACTTTTTAAAAACATGTCTATTCCAACGATGTGGTAGATTAGCTCATTTAACATCTGCATTAAAAAAAATCAGTTTCCATTCACAAGAACCCTTGGGGAGGATTGCTTATAGTGAGGCTTGGGGTTCTTTTTTAAGTTTTTAAGCTTTCCACATAAAGGTAAATAAAATGGAATGACAAATTTGTGCCCTTCCAAACTGGTGGGACTGCTCGCTTATGCACATGATGCAACCCGTATCTAAAAATACTGGTAGAACTAATCTTCCAGAATATAAGGCTGTATCTTTTAAAATCAAAAGACAGAAGGTTGTTTCTATAAGTGGCAGCTGGGAAGTGAAGGAAGAACAGGAAGGCTGCTGTATAACAGTCCCACCATTAATCTTAATATCCACTGATTTAAATGTGTTTGTAAATCCAAGATAGCATAGAAAGAGCATGATTAGCATCTATGATAACACAGGCAAATAGCTACTGTAAAAAAGTAAAGCCTCAGAGATGTTTCCCTCTATATTTTAATCATGTGCAGCATTCAATGGCCTGTTGATTTGAGGACAGGAGCAAAATTTCAGTTCTAAATTTAGGAAGTTCCAGTCATTCCATTTATCAGACATGCTCAAAATTGTCTTCATTTCCCGTGGGTGGTTCCCTCTCCAGAAGAAATGAAATCAGAATGAAACCATAATCTGTTACCAAACATGGTGTCTTAAAGGACAGGATCTTAATCCTGTAATTAGGTCAGCTACTTCATGCTTAACTGTCTGTACAAAATTTGCATCAGACTCTGGCACAATGGAAGCTGTACCATATTTCTTACTGGCAGAGCTGTTGGATGCAGGGGCAGAGAGACACTTTCCATTGGGAAGGGCACATCCAGAGGCACCTGCAGGTGTCTGGGAGCTGGAGCACAGGTCACTGCATGAAAAGCTCAATTTGCATCTGTGCTGCCTGTCAGGCTACAGCTGGACCTTTGGCAGCACCATTCACTACCACCAGTGATCAGGATTACTTACAGCAAAGCCACAGCTGTGTGCTTATGAGAGAAGAAGAATCTCCATTAATTGGAGGAATTAATTAGTATCTTGCTAATATTGACAGTAAATCCTTATATATCCTTCCAAGATATCTTTTGTAAAAGCCCAAACAATTTTTCCTGCTGATAATTGTTGACCTCTTCGGACAATAGTCCCTGACTCAGCAGAATTCATTCACAATTTCCTAAATTCATATAAATCAGGGACATCTTGTAGGCCACTTACAAACCAAGAAAGGGACAGATTCCTTTTGTTATTATGGTACAGATTTATGGCACCTAATTCTTTAAAAGTATATCTATGACAAAGATCTGAAAATGGAGAAGGATAAAATTAGCATGTACATTTCTGTATGTACTGAATAGAACAGAGTAGCTGCACTGACACAACCAGTGGTTTTCTTCTGCACTCTGAAGCATGGATCTATGCTTCACTTATCATGGCTCTCAGCAGCTCTTTTTTTCTAGCTCAGTGTTCCCAGCTTCAACTATAGCATTGAATTGACCCTTTCTGACCCTTTCACATGCCATTGGAACACACATGTAAAAGATGGATTTCATCTGAAATGCTTTACTGACTTACATTCTGCCACCTTCAGCATTCTTATATAAGCTCAGTGTTTCACTTATGGTTATACAAGTGCAAGTAGATGCTATAAGGTAAACATACATACAAAACCATCCACATAATATGCCTATTTCAACACAGACGGTGTCAGAATGATATGTTCCTTACATGACTTCAGGCAGTAACTCAATTGCCACAGTAAATACAATTCAGCAGAGGCAAGAGCACACAAATTAAAAAATGGAAGGTTGTATAATGCCTTTTTAACAACAACTCTGAATCTTCCCTTTCAATTGCACCTTCCAAGTCACGCTTATTTAGCCTTCTAATCTAATGTTACCTGCAGCAGTCAGAGAATGTGATCACTGCTTAACTATCATCACTGTTAATGGGCATATTGGTAATGCATATCTGCTTATTGCTGTAGTCAAGTTCAGCTGGGAGAAAGACAGGCAATCAGAGCAGCAAACAAACCAGTCCACTTCATGAACTGACTAACAGAATTCTTCACTGCATTTCTTTCACAGATACACCTAGATAGAGTTTTCTATAATATCTTTCACAGTGACTTCTTCAGATTTTAGGTTTTTAGTGCAGGCAAAGTGTGTCACCTATTCCTTGTTCTCTTCATTAGAAGGATATTTGGGGCAGAATGAGGTGTAACTGCTAAATTTTTGTCTGATGATTCTTTTTCCACATTCAAACCATTCAACCTCACCACACATACCCTCTGTTTAGACTACTGAAGACAGGTTTACCTTTTATTAATCACAGAATCACAGAAATACCAAGGTTGGGAAAGACCTACAAGATCATCCAGTCCCTCTATCACCAATAGTTCTCACTAAACCATGTCCCTCAACAAAATGTCCAAACGTTCTGAGCACCTCCAGTGTCAGTGATTCCACCACCTCCCAGGGCAGCCCATTCCAGAGCCTGACCACTCTTTCAGAAAAGTAGTATTTCCTAACATCCAGCCTAAATCTCCCCTGGCACAGCTTGAAGCCATTCCCTCTAGTTCTATCACCAGTTAGACGAGAGAAGAGGCCAACCCCCAGCTCACTACAACCTCCCTTCAGGTAGTTACAGAGAGCAGTAAGGTCTCCCCTGAGCCTCCTCTTCTCCAGACTGACCAATCCCAGCTCCTTCAGCCACTCCTCATAAGGCCTGTGTTCCAGACCCCTCACCAGCTTTCTTGCCCTTCTGTGAACTCGCTCCAGGGCTCAATGTCTTTCTTGCAGTGAGGGGCCCAAAACTGGACACAGTACTCAAGGTGCAGCCTCACCAGAGTACAGGGGGCCAATCACTTCCCTGTTCCTGCTGGCAACACCGTTTCTGATGCAAGCTAGGATGCCATTGGCCTTCTCGGCCACCTGGGCACACTGCTGGCTCACGTTCAGCCGAGCATCAATCAATACCCTCAGGTCCATTTCCTCTACACAATCCTCCAGCCATTCTGCCCCAAGCTTGTAGTGTTGCCTGGGGTTGTTGTGGCATTTGGCCTGTTGAACCTCATCCCATTGACTTCAGCCCAGCTCTCCAGCCTGTCCAGATCCCTCTGTAGGGCCTCGCTACCCCCAGGCAGATCCACACTTCCAGCCAACTTGGTGTCATCTGCGAACTTACTGAGGGTGCACTCAATACCCTCATCCAGGTCATCAGTAAAGATATTGAAGGGGACAGGTCTCAGCACCAACCCCTGGGGAACACCACTCGTGACCAGTCACCAGCTGGATTTAGCTCCATTCACCACCACTCTCTGTGCCTGACCCTTCAGCCAGTTCCTTACCCAGCCAAGAATGTACCTGTCCAAGCCACGGGCTGCCAGCTTCTGCAGGAGAATACTACAGAATATAGAGAATACTGTAGGAGACAGTGTCAAAGGCTTTGCTGAAGTCTAAGTAGACTACATCAACAGCCTTTCCCTCATCTACCATATGGGTCATTAGATCATAGAAGGAGATCAGGTTGGTCAAGCAGGACCTGCCCTTTGTGAACCCATACTGGCTAGGCCTGATCCCCCAGTTGTCCCGTACATGCCGTGTGATCTCCCTCAAAACAATCTGCTCCATAACCTTCCCTGGCACCGAGGTCAGGCTAACAGGCCTGTAGTCCCTAGCTTCTCCTTACAACCTTTTATTAAAATTATCAAGAGAAGCACTTACTTTTCTTTTTTAAGAAAAGGATGAGATTAATAGAAAATGCCTTTTATTTTTTCACAAGGAACTGGAAAAATCAGAACTTTGGACAAAGTTTCATAGCTTTCTCCAATGAAAAAAAAATTTGAAAAAAAGAAACACTAAAACTCAATCAGCATGAGAACAAAAGTACTATAATGCTCAGGATGATCTGCAGAAAAGAATGAGGATTTGCTACTATTTTCTTTTTTCATTTCTCTTCTCTCTCAAATACAGTTTTCAAAAATCCTTATGTCACAGTGTACCTTGTAGCAATAAGTGCTTCTGCATGACCGTGTAAATATAAATACAGTAATTTATGAAAATGAGTTTCCCTCCTTCTCAGCTACAGTATAACCCACTTTCTCGGTCATAACAGCAAAAATTTAAATTAATAAATCTAGATTTTCAGTAGATTTTACCTTTTAATGGCCTATCTCACAGACACTGCTCTGTCTGAATCTGTTATAAACAGCAGTTTTTGTATTCTTAATTATGTAATCACAATTGATTTAAGCTCACTGGGATTGAAAAGAGTAACTCAGGACAATATTGAAACACACCGGGGTCTTGGCATAAAATGTAGCAGAGGACAGGGAAAAAACAAGTGCTTCTTCTGCAGACCATGAGAGCAGTAGCCAGAAGGTATTCTAGATAGCTCAGGACTGTGGACTGCTTTGGTGACTGCTGGGTGGCCAAGCCCTTAAGATAAAGGTGAAAATCAACTGCTATCCATCCATCCCAGCAGTTCATGTGCTGGTCCTCATGATGGATATACCCTTTCTACAATTAGGTTGTAGCCACAGGCATTGTTTCTCAGTTTGTGAGAATCTGTAGGACCCAGAGCAGGGTGTAAAATATTAGTGATCTGCAAAATGACCCAAAGATAACAAATTCATTCATAGTCAGATTCTCCTGCAAGTATGAGCAAGATGGTAAATTTGGAGAAATTAATTTTTAGAACTTCTGAGCCATTTTTTTTTATTTGATTGGAAATGAGATCCATGAAGGACGCACCACATCATTTTCTTCTTTTGTGCATTTAAAAAAAAAACTTGATAGCCTTGGGATTTTAAAAAGTTCCTAACACCTCCCTGCAGAATGAGTAGCAGCAGCAGCAGTAGCAGATTGATTGTCATCTTCCTACATAGTTCCCTTTGTTACAGGGACTGTTCATATAAAAATCTCCTTCCAGAAACTTTTGTTTATGCCCTTCTCTGAAAACACAGATCTTTGTATTGGGAAAAAGTGCAGAGTCTGGTGAGATCATTTCACCATCTCTAGATGCTATCGCTTTTCCAGATTGATTCCAGGTACTCTCCCAGAAGGTAGAGCAAGGTCTTGAACATCTATCATCACAATGTTTATTTGTTGACATTTAAGAAGATGCAAAGGTACGTGAATTCCTCTCAGAAAGTGAAGGAAAGGTTTCTTAACTCCTCAAAAGGAACATAGATACAAAAGATTTTGATTTTTGATCAGGTTGCCAAGAGACAACATTGCTCTTTCTCAGACATCATCCCTATTTGAAGAACCAGAAGTATTCTTTAAATCTATGTTTAGAAGAAAATGAAAGTAGCAAAGGTCTGATTTAACTAATAGAATGTCAAATGCTTCCACTGTCAACATGGTATAAATATACAGTTTCTGTGAAATCAAGTTTTGGAAATGTTGTACAGGAAAGTCTGCTTAGGGGAATGAAAAAAAAAAAAAAGAAAGAAAAGAAAAAAGAAAAGAAAAGAATGAAAAAAAAAAAATCAGTTCTAAGACTGTATCTCGTCACTGTCATCAGCAAGCAAATTAGGAAGATGTAACAAAGTCACAATTAATGAGATCCGTAGTCTGATTTTCTTCAACAAATTGAACAAAATACACTCTTTATTAAAATGTGTGCCTTACAGTTCATATTGTTTACCCCTTCTGATTAACTGGCAGTAAATGAGATTTACTAAAAGAGTTAATGAAAAGAGAAGCAGTCTTCCCAGCTTCACAGGAGGTATTCCTAATACATTCCCCTCTTTTGTAACAGAGTAGGACAAACACTGGTCAAGTTGATTCTACTCACTCCAGTAGAATCTTTCATCCTATTTTGTGTGCTTCTTTATTTTTTAATGAACTTACAAACAGAAGAAATAAACACATTTTCCCTTCATTCCCTCCCATTTAAGCCTATAATTCTGCCCCAGCTTGCGCTAAAATGCCAGTAAATCTGTACTATAAGCTCCATGCTTAGGAATATTCTCTGAATTTCATATGTTTGAGTCATGAGAAGATAAACATAGGATCAGAATAAAAGTAGAGCTGGAAGGGATTTCAAAGAAGTCATCCAATTATACTCCTTTGCCCCAAGCCAGGAACATGTTTCAGTGCTGTAAACCCATTGCGATCTATTAAACCAGACTTGCAACTACCATATGTAATGAAAAAGTAAAGCTGTTTCTGTGTGAAAGCACTTGCAGATACTGCAGGACAGGCTTTGTGAGCAGCACATGCACCAGATTAAATACACACTGTCTTGACAGCCCTTTGCAGAATAAAAGCAAGAATACCAAAAATTTGATGGATACTAAACAGTTTAATGGGGCACTTGCTCACTACTCTCGTTGTAAACATCAGCAAATTCCTAAAGAAAAATGAAATTGATTTTTATGGCTATATCTATTATTTCTTCCTGTCTACATTTTTGTTAAATTATTATTTCTTCTGCACACCTCTTCTGTCCACTTCCACCTCCCTGAATACCCACTGGACAGGGGAAAATATTCCTAAGTACATAACTAATACAGTCTGTCTGCAGAGCAAGCAAATAATCTTTTGAGATCAATGACTATTAAAAGGATGATGTCTGCAAATCTGTACCCTCAGCTCCTGCTCCACCGACCTCTGACAGCCTGCAGAAGAGGATTATCACTTCATGATGACTCCTCACCTCTCTCAAGGAATAATTCAGTTCATCCTAAAACACCTCTGTAGGTATTTCTCTTATTTCTTCTTATGGTGTTCTGCAAAAAGTATTCCATAATTTCCCTGGGTAGCTTCTTTTATTGTTCATCTATCCTTAGGGCAAAAAGTTTTCCCACAATCTATCTCCAGATCCTTTTTCTTCTCTTTTGCTGGAAGCTACTTTTAACCTTCCCCTGTATAGAGGTCATGGAGAGTGGTTTTTTACCATCCCTTACACAACAGTCTCTTAGTTCTAGAAGACAGGTATTGTTTGTCTCTCTCCCATTTGTACTTACAAGATGAACATAACTAAATTATCCAACCCTTCCTCACAGACCCTGTTTGATAAATTCCTTATATTCCTGGTGTTGCTTCCTGCACCCTCCCCGGTTCACATTCATCCAGTGTGTGCCCCAGCTGGGGCACACTGCTCACCAAGGCCCAGAAGTGATTTCCTCCCACATCGTACATTTGATGTTCCTTTTAATATATTTTTGAGTGTAACTGCCTCCCCCTCCTGCCTCCACTCCAACAGCACAGCTGATTCAGACTCAGTCTGTGATCTGCTGCATAGCTCTAACTTGCCTTTTCTTTGTTCACTTAATTTTTTTCTCCTTAAGCATTACACTGCATTTGCACTCACTGGATTTCTTAGTGATCTTAGTGGATCACTGGACACCTTAGTGATGCTGTGCACTTTCTCCAATTTATCAAAATCATATTTAATTTTAATCCCATTACCCATCATGCTCTCAGCCCTTCCTAGCTCACCATCTGGTTTCTCTAAACATTTCCATTTTGCCATTTAAGTCATTAAACAAGACATTATCTTCCTGCTACAACCTGCTACAATTAACCCTCAGGACATCAGTAGCAACGTCCTCCCAGTACAAGGCAGCAAATATATCCAAGAGATGCACATTTATATCATGTTCTACTGTGTTCCAGAGAGACTTGACAGCAGCCTTTCGGTATCTAAAGAGGGACTATAAAAAGAAGGGGACAGAGTCTTTACTGGGGTTTGCTGCTGTTACAGGACAAGGGGAAATGCTTTTGAACTAAAAGAGGGGAGTTTTGGACTAGATTTAAGGAAAAACAAGAACAGGCATGACACGCTGGCACAGGTTGCCCAGAGATGTGGTGGATGCCCTGTCCTTAGAGACATTCAAGGTCAGGCTGAACCAGGCTCTGAGCATGTGACTGAGTTGTAGGTGCCCCCTGTTCATTAGGGATTTGGATGAGATGGCCTTTAGGGGCCCATTCCAACTCAAATGATTTTATGATTCTGTGTTTCTCTTATGCCCAACAAACCAGATAGATACAGCGACAGAGAAAAGTGGTAGAATATGCACGATCTTGTATTTACTGGAATAGTTTAAGGGTTTCAGCCATAGCCCATGGATGTCGGTGAAAAACTATGAGTGCACTCATAACTGCTTTGTTTGTGGAGTGATTTTGGTTAGTTCTTTGTTTATGATTCACACATGATAAACTCATGCTTTTTTGTTGATCTCAGAAAAATGGAGCACTATTTTCTCCTGGGAAAGCTCAAGACAAAGCAGCAGACAGATGCCTGTGAGCATCACCACAATGGAGAACACCTCACTTCCTCCTGCCTCTGCAAAACCCTGTTGCTCTGCTGGAAGAGCGAAAACAAGGTAAAAACAGAGAAAAAAAAATGATCAAAGATATTGACGGTTACAGCTTTCCAGATTACATCACTGAAGTCAAAAATACCTCGCAGGTGTCCAGGACTTTTGTCTCCTTTCCCCACCCTGTCAGCATTTTTAACTGCCCTGAATTAATCTGAAAGTGTTCTTCTATATTGTTTACCATTAAGCTTTTTTCCACATCTCTCTGCCTCTACTTTATAGTCTCTCCATTCATCTTCATCTACATGCCAGCTACAGGATGCCAGTCTACACAGACTTTTGATCTGATTCCACATTTTTCCTACTTTAGTTCGTCGTGGTTCCTCAAATACATACAAAGTGTTTGCCAGGAGACACAATTAGGCATTTACATCTCAGAGAGGAAGAGGCGCTGTTTGTATTTTGACACAAGTCGTGTTTAGTCAATTCTCACTGCAATAACCAGAGAGGTCCAGAACTTTGCCCTGTATATCCCTCATTTTTGCAGTCATTTTAACTCAGCCCAAAGCCTCAGTATCTCAGAGCACAGAAATTAAGATGTCCCAGACAGGTGTTACTTTGTTTTTCTCTGGCTCCCATGATTTTGATTCAATTACATTTCAGTGTATAGGTAAGAAGCATCAGCAAGAGCTGGCCTCAAATTCTGTCTCTTATGACAAAACTGCTATTTGCTGCACTGTGCGCTGTAAGCAGCCTTGCTTTATTCTGGCTCTTTCTTTATGATGAGCTAGGGCTAGATTATCAACAAAACAACCAAGTTCCTGTTCTCTCCTCTTTCTTTATGATCTGGAAGAAAATTGGCACTTGATACGTCTAAAATAAGTTCCATAATGGCAGTAAAAACGCTTAAATATATGCAGTGTGCTGAAAATATCAGATAAATGGCAGGCTTGGCTCATGCTAACAAGCTCTGCATTTTTTGTATTCTTTTCATCTTTGACAAAATTCAGCACTTACCAGCCATTAAGGTTGCATTGTGCAAGTCAAAAATGCAGACAGATATTCTTAGAGCATTTTAATCATATAATCACTGTACGAAACATTCATTCAGATGCTGTATGCTCAGATATTTTTTTTCTCCTCCTAATAAAACATGCACATTGACAAAATCAAGCACTCTAAGAGACAAGATTTTATATATGTTCATCAGCACAGCTGGCTTGAGGATGGCAGGTTCCATGGCATTGTAAGGGACAATACGAACCAAAAAGTTCATATCCAAAACCAGAAAGAAAAGAGGTATCTACTGTGATATTTTTTCGAACTTCGGAAATCTACAAATGATGCCACGGGTGACAAGAACAATGGCACTACAGCAACCTGTGCAAGCAGGCTCTGGATATATTGCTTTTTAATATCTGATATTTAGAATAAAACCAGCCTGAGGTAAACACAGCAAATGTTCCCTCTTGCAGCTGGTTGCACACTATTGAGACAGTGAGTGCAGTGATACTATCAGCACTAGCTATCATGGAACTTAGGTCATGAGGCAGCAACTCACTGTGCCAGGTTTTGGTTTGTTTATTTCTTTATGATTCACATATGACCAACTCATATTTTTCATTACTGATTTTGAAAACTGGAACATTCTTCTCTCTCAAGACACTTAAGGACAACTGGAAAGCTCAGAATCATTGAATCATTAAGGTTGGAAAAGACCACTAAAATCATCTAGTCCAACCATCAGCCTATCCTCACTGCAGCCAGTAGCCACGTCTCTCAGCATCACATCTGCATGTTTCCTGAACATCTCCCGGGATCATAACTCCACAACTTCCCTAGTCCTGTTCCAATAAGAGCCTGTGCAAATAAGAGCTACAGGTAGATGCCCAGGAGCCATAACTTCACACGTCTGTGTGTGGAGACTGAAACAGGAACATACAAGGAGAATATGGGAGAAGAGTCTGGGAGAACAAAAGGAGACACACACAGGTTGCTCAGCATGGATCCTCAGCATCCTGTCTTCACACCACTCTGCCAAGGGTCCACAGCTTCAAAGATTTTTCAAACATCTTTAGAAAAGCACACATATGAAGTAGGAGAAAGGAGAGGGCATAGCAAGGTGAGAAGAAAAACACCACATCCAGTGTCAGCCATCTTCAGACCTGTAGATTTTACACAAAACTATGTTTTTTCTCTACTTTAATCTGCTCATCACTGCCTGGAAGACTTCACTAGAGGGCAGTGAGGCCCAGGTACAGCTGCCCAGAGAAGCTGTGGGTGCCCATCCCTGCAGGCACTCCAGGTTGGATGGGCCCTGCTCTAACCTGACCTGCTGGTGGGTGGCAGCACTCCCATGGCAGGGGTTTGGGGCTGGGTGGGATTTAGGATCCCTTCCAACCCAACCATGATGTGATTGGATGGAGACATGGAGGTGATGTCCTTGTATGCACAATGCAGGAATGTAAACAGAATACGAAAATTTGATGGCTTCAGGTTATCTTCAGTTCTGCTTTTCTTATACAAGTATCTGAAACTCAAACCAAATAGAAAGCAATTTTAGGTGAAATGTAAGTGAGAAAAAGAATCTCCCTCATAATCTGAATTCTCAGTCATCAGAAACCAGGAGGAGTAGAGTCTACTCCATGAAAGTAGAACCAAAAAACTCTCAAAATCTATGACTAAAATATTTTCTCAGTAAGCAGAAAAAATGAACGCTAAAAAGCTGGCAAGATATGCTCGTCTGACGATCATTTTCAGACCAGATATGCTTCAGAAAATTCTAGATTCAGGATTTCAGAGCATTCAGTCTCTTTTAAATCTTTAATGGGAGGAGACTAGTTAGTAAAAAATGCTTTTAAAATACATAACTCTTGTTGTTTTTCTTCAGAGTACTTAAAAGGTCAGTCACCTTGCCTAAATCAGGAGCAGAGCTCCTCAGAGAGTCTGCTTAGTAAAAGCTCAAGCTCCCTGTTAAGCCCAGATACACAGCCTTCGCAACCTGGCACCTGCGACAAAATCAAGAGGTATTTCTTATCAAAACAATATTTGCAAGACAAAGACCTTTCAGCAACCAGAGGAACAGAAAGCTGGAGCTGTTAGATCCAGGATCTGGAAGTTAGTGTGCTGGTGTTTAGGATTATTCTGTAGGGGTGCATTCAGTTTTAACTCATCAATAATCAGAACATACTAATACTGTGATAGGCAAGTACTATTAAGTTCTAAAACATTATAACTGAAGAAGTCGTCAGAAATTAATTTTCCGCTGTGATTTCAGAAGTTATTTTTGTTTACTGGGTTGACGTGAGCAGTAAGACAAAGAGATGTACTTTATCCTTCTTAGGAATACCTTTTTTGGATCCATCATAGCACTACAGCATGCCTTTGTAGGCCTGTTTTTAGCCAATGACTTGGGTTATATCAGGTGTTAGTTTCATCCCCCTTTTATATAAACTGGATGATTTTTACTGTAAGAATTCCTAAGGAGTCCATTCACATTATAGTAAATGTCAGTGAACATACATGAGTCACTCATTTGTTCATTTTTTCTGGCTATGACCTCTGGCTATCTAGCTCTTGACATATTAGCCACAAGAAGGTATTTGCTCCCATTCCTACTGCATTTCTAGAAACATGTCTCTATCTGACTCTTCCTGTTAACAATCTCATGAGAGCTTCCCTCTGAACAGGAATTGAATTTTAGCCCTGACACAAGATGCCCAGAGGCTGTGGGATCCCCTTGGAGATTTCCAGAAACTGCCTGGATGTGGTCCTGAGTGTCCCTGCTGGAGCAGGGGTTGGGCCTGCTGGACCCAGAAGTTCCTGCCAGCTTCAGCCTTGCTGGGATTCTGTGGCTCTGTGATCACATTCAGTAGCTTTATGAAAATCTAGGGAATAACTGAAAGGGTTTGTTTTTTTTTTTTTCTGTTAGAAGGTGTATTTCAACCCTACCATTTTAATGCAGAATTAGCCTTTAAAAATGAAGAACTATCCAAGATGTACAAAAACTTACCTGAAACAAACATACTGCTCTTTTTGTGTCTGTACCATAAGAGTGAAAGCAATAACAAGAATAACAACAAGCACTGTGTACTGTATATTGTACACTGATTTATAAATTCATTGAAAATTCAAGCTGAACCAAAGCAAGACAAACAAGGAGTGCCATATTTTCAATTATTATTTTGCCTGAAATTCCTGGAATTTCCATTTATTTAAAGAGCATTTATTTAAAAACTCACAAGCTGAGTTTCTTCTATCCCCTGCTGCAGCATGAAGTCCAAACGGACTGGCACACCAGTGGTCAGAAGTTAATTATTTTAACTGAAGCAACTGCCCCCAAAAGCTCTCAGCAGATACTGTCAGAAAACTTCCTAAGTCACCATGTCCTTAATAAGCTTTGCTGGTTGATACGGAAAAAGGGAAATCACAGTTTTTGCCTGTCGTGGCTCTTCTCTCTCTTCAACTTGCTGGTCATAAATGCACATATTTAGACTCTCCTCTTGACTTCCTTCAAGTCACTTCTCTGACCACTACTTCCCACTCTTGACCAGTCCAGAATCTAACCTTTTTAAGCATAGATAGTGTAATGCATAAATTTTGCTATTTTCTCTTTGAGTGGCAGAACGTCATGCTTTCTGTTGTTCTCTTTCTTGTATTACCATCATATTTTATTTCACCTGATCATGACTGGGCATAGCAAGTTTCTGTTTTCCCACCAGATTTGTAGTAAGCAAAAAACTTTTCTTTTCTCCCTCTTTATATATATAAAATTCTTAAAGTAAAAGAATGGCATTGGATTCCAGTAATAGGTGTTCCAGAGAAAAAAGGATTCTGTTTTTCTTTTTACTTCTGCCATGCACAGAAAAGAAAAAAGGTATATGCAAAATTTATATCTAACTTTGGATATTAGGTTAGTTCTTAATCACCTTTAGCTTTGATTTCTGATGTCTAAGAAAAACTCTGTCACAAGTGCTGTTACTGTATGCTTCAAAGAGCTCATCCCAGGCAGTACTCAGAGCTAATCACACAAGCATCATGCACAGCAAATCCTCCAGGCTGCTGTGGAACTTAGAAGATGTGTTTCATTGCATTTGAACAAATTGTATTTCACCTTCCCCTGCAAAAGTCAATATTTGATTAGCAGTGGCACAATCCCAAGGCAAGCCAAGTGGCAGAGCCCTCTCCTCCTACCAGCCCTCAGTCAGATGATGGAGCAGGGTCATATCAGGGGAATGAGGATACCTATGACATTCCCTAGCACTTTACAAAAATATAGAAATTTCCTTTCCAAATCCTTATAGCTGCCAATGTGAGGCATAGAATCCCAAAGGAAGGCAAGAAATCTCAGCAGGTTGTTGTGATCAACAATAATCTGCAAAACCACAACGCCTTCACTTGTCTTTTCTGAAACCCATCTTCTGTTAACTGAAAGCCATCTTTTGTTAACTGCCTAGTGGCAATCTTTTTGATGGTCAAAAGAAAAGACCCATGTAAAGTAACAGGCATAAACTGGATTTAATTTCCGCACACAGCTCTCATGCAGGTTTAATGCATATCTGTGAGAAATTCACTTATTTGCTCACCGTGAACATAATCTACTAGAGACATCAAAAACGTAAATAACAGGTTATTTCAGGCCCCACTTGTTCACATTTTACAGAATTTAATCAGCTTGATGGTAGGTATTCAAACAAAGAACATTATTTGGACAGCAGGAAAAGAAATAGACGTGCTTTATTTTAATAATAAGGCTGATTTATCCCTGAAACTGCAAGATGCAAACAATGTCAAATTACTGCAGGTCCAAACATACACTTTTTCTTGAAGAAAGAATGAAAATGATCAGGTTAGCTTAATTATTCAAGAATGAAAAGGAAGAAAGAAAGCTAATCTGAAAATATAAGAAAACTTCCAAAATAGCTGTTGTTTTAATATTGCAAAATCTTTTAACTTAAAAAGTTAAAAAAAGTTTCTGGCATGAATGATATGCCTGCTGAAATGTAGCTCCGACAAACAAGAGTAAGACTGCTGCTTGTGAGGAGTTTATCAGACACAGATGTTTGGCATTAGAACAGTACACTTGAAGACAGCAGATATTTTGCTCAAACATACTAATACTTGTCTGCTTTGCAAATTATCATGATGGGCAATTGTTCCTAGGCAAGGAGGGGAATGTTCAGTAGCAATTTCACCAAGCCTGGCATCACTGGAAAGGTTTAGAATATATTTGTCAGTCTATTGGATGACTAGTAGCAATTTTACCAGTTCTGGACTTAGAGCGGCTTAAAATACATTTGGCTAGCTATTGGCTGCCTTGCCTAACCAGCAGCTCAGGAAAAAATTGCAGTGTATCATCATTTAAGTCAAAGCATTTGTACTCAAACTTATTCTGTAATGCCCTTGCATGTTTACTGAGCACAATAAACTCAATTTCAGCCTTTTGCCATAAAAAATATGGAATTTTCCCATCACATTCAGAGGCAGTTTTAAGATCTATTGAAACATTTCATAGACTACCTCTGCACATTTAGAATACCCTGGACTTTGGAGGCACAACCACAGCCAGACAGCCCTCTAAACAGAGGAAAACTGCTGCTCTCTCACCACACCCATGAGGTCATGGCAGAAAGCCTGCAATTAGTCCATAAAGCCATATGGATTTTGCAGGGCTCTCAGTTATACAGGGCAATAAACATGCATGTAAGGGAGAAACTTCAAGGTGACCCGTGTTCCAAAAAAGAATTATAAAGCACAAGACAGTACTGCAAGTTTAGGAAGGAGGCAAATGAAACCAACCAACTATAATGACTTACTGATCACTTTTTGATACAGAAGATGCTCACCTTAAGTGAGATTTAGTCCTCTCAAACAGGCTGCTCTGAGAATCTCCTAATGCAAATGTGCTATAGTAGCCATTTTTACCATTATGCTAATAATTTTTTTCAAGCTCTTCTCCTCTTTGCTAGAATATGACTTCTCCCAAATCTCAACCAATACAAAAAGTAAGCAGTTTTCACCAGGAAACATTCTTGTTGTGAGATAAAAGAGCTGAAAAATCCTCAGATTTTCAGATCTGCAGAGCAGAGACAAATTTGGATTTACAACAACATTAACCAGCACAGGAGAAAACAAAGTGGTCATATGTTCATAAAAAGAAAGGTCATGTAAAAATAGAGAAACAACAAAAGCTCTCAAAGGAAAAAGCCAAGTCCTCAGCTAGAGTAAACTGCAGCTTCATTAAAGTCAATGGAGCTGTGCCTGTGTGCACCAGCAGAAAATATGGCTCTGGATCTCTGCTTCTACTAGTGGGGGCCATATGGTAAGCCTTCACATGACTGAATCCTCTTCATAAATGAACTATTGTAACTAAATAACTTCATACATATGAGTTTCCTGTCTGAGACTTGAGTAACATGCCATGAATAATTCATGATGGAAAATTACAGATTTTCAGTGCTTTTCTATCATTTTACCACAAAGCTCATACTCAGCACACTCTGATAGTATTATTTCCAGAAATTTAACTCAGGCATACATACTTCTCATGTAAGAATAAAAATATCTGGTTAAAACCTGATGTTTGCAATGCTTTTCTCACAGATGTTCTTTATTTCCTTGAATTTTGACAACACAGTAAAGAAGAAAAGACTGAGAACAAAGTCCAAGTATTCAGACCCAGGTAACTTTCACAAAACCTTTCAGGAAAAGGGATATTCAGCAAAGTACCTGCACAGCCTTCAGATGCAGCAGTAGTCAGCAGTGGATGATGATGTGAAGGAGTCTAATCTCATGATGTCTCTCAGAGAATCACAGAATCACAGAATGGCCAGGGTTGGAAGGGACCTCAAGGATCATGAATCTCCAACCCCCTGCCACATGCAAGGCCACCAACCTCCCCATTTAATGCTAGACCAGGCTGCCCAGGGCCCCATCCAGTCTGGCCTTGAACACCTCTAGGGATGGGGCATCCATAACCTCTCTGGGCAGCCTGTTCCAGCACCTCACCACTCTCTCCGTAAAGAATTTCCCCCTGACATCCAACCTAAACCTCCCCTCCCTCAAATTAAAGCCATTTCTCCTGGTCCTGCAGTTATCAACCCTTTCAAAGAGTTGATTCCCCTCCTGTTTTTAGGCTCCCTTTAGGTACTGAAAGGCTGCAATGAGGTCACCCCGCAGCCTTCTTTTCTCCAAGTTGAACAAGCCCAGCTCCCTCAGCCTGTTTTCACAGGGGAGGTGCTCCAGTCCCCTGATCATTTTTGTGGCCCTCCTCTGGACCCTCTCCAACAGCTCCCTGTCTTTCTTGT
>JAPSGF010000207.1:19477-36923 GCA_035772895.1 Perdix hodgsoniae
GGATAGGATAGGATAGGATAGGATAGGATAGGATAGGATAGGATAGGGTTAGGGTACAGAGGGGAGGGGAGGGGGATGCAATATGATACAATTTTGTTGGAAGGGACCTTCACAGACCAAATCCAACTGCCTGAGCACTTCAGGGCTAATCAGCAGTTAAAGCATGTTATTGAGCACACTGCCAAAATTCCTCTTGCCCGCTGTCAGTTGTAGGACATCAGTCACCTCGAGGAAGCCTGTTCCACTGTTTGACTGCCCTCAAGGTAAATAAATGCTTCCCAATGCCTGGTCTCATCCTGCCTAGATGCAGCTGTGTGCCATTCCTTTGTGTCCTGTCCCACCAGGGAGCTGAGCCCAGAATGTCCCCCTGCTTCTCCTCAGGGAGCTGTAGAGCAGTGACCACTTCTCAGCCTCTTCCACACAGGACAACCCAGGTGTGCCCAGCCTCTCCTCACAGGAAATGTCTTCCAGACCATCCACCAGCTTTGTTGTCTGTATTTCAAGTATCTTAATACCCTTTTTATATCATGATTAGCAACCCTGTTTCTACAGCAGGGGGGCTGGAACTAGATGATTTTCAGGGTTCCTTCCAACTCAAATCATTTTATTATTCTGTGATTCTATGGAGCTCAGAACTACACACAATATTCAAGTTTAAGATTCACTGATGCTAAACATAGAAGAACCACCTCTTTTGACTGACTATCTATTCTGTTTCTATTATTCAGAATGCTATATTAAGAAGAAAACGATGTTCAGAAGGTTATATTCTGATTCCTTAAATTCTCTGAAATTAATACATTTAATTTATAATAGTTAGCTTCCATCACTTAATGCCTTTACTGTATTGAACCATTCAAGGAACGTTTGGATTTCTCAAGGAATGTTTGGATTATTCAATGAACATTTGGATTTTGTGTTGAGGAATATGGTTTAGTGAGGATTATTGGTGATAGATGGAGGGTTGGACTGGATGATCTTGGAAGTTTTTTCCAACCTTGTTGATTCCATGATTCTGTGAACAGCAGAAGTCAAAATAATTATTACAGTAGTATCTATACATACAGGGGAAAGGAATTTCTACTGAGAAAGGTTTATGTTCCCTGGTAAAGGAAATAGGAATCCATATCCTGCTCACTCACAACCCTGAAAGAACTGAGTTCAGATAAGTAAATAAATTAATTAATTAAAGGCCAAGTGGTTTGTCAAAGCTTAGTGCAAATTACAACAGTAAATTTACCATCTTCATTGTTTTGTTGTTTATAATAGAGAAACTGAGAAGACGTTGAATAGAATCAACACAAACAAACTGTAAGTATATCTTTTTAAACGTTCATATCAGACCAGAAAAGAAAAATCATAATCTATAACTATGATAGTTAAAGTAATTAAAACAGTCCGGAAAGATGTCAAACCCTATACCATGCACAGAGGAATGGAACTAGATTACAACTCAAGGCTTTTGAAAATCTTGCATCTGGACATCCTCTCCCACAATGTGGGGACAAGAGGAAGTTTTTAATTCAGTCATCAAGACTTCTCATTTTCCCAGGTAAGCACATGGATAAGCATTTGAGTAAACGACGGCTTCGCTGTCTAGCTAAGACAAAATCACAGAACCACAGAATCACTGAATCACAGAATCACCAAGGTGGGAAAAGACCTTCAAGATCATCCAGTCCAACCATCTACCTATCACCAACAGTACCCACTAAACGATGTCCCTCCCTTTTTTTTTTGTTTCTTTTATCAGCCTCTGATCGATATCAACATTTCTTTTGAACTGAGACATAGAAGACATAATCCTAAACAGGACTGAAATAGACATAGTGTATTTCAATAAGTCTACTCAAACAACAAAAGTGAACCTACTTGGGGAAAAAAAAAAAGAAAAAAAAAAAAGTTTAGCTTATACAATATATGTTTAGGAGATTTCGGATTTCAGTTCTGAACAAGTTTAATAGATCTGATACCTGCTGAACTGTAGGTTGTTCCAAGATTTTCTGTGCATGTGGTTAAAAAAGGACTAAAGTATTAAGTAGACTTACATAAGTTGGATTGAAATAGAACACAAAACAAGTATCTAGTTTTCATGTAGAAAACATGTCTTAGGAATTTGCAGAATTCCTCTTTCTCTTCTAGAAAACAGATTCAGGCCCACTGTCCCAGAATCAGATGGATGACATTTGCCTGTCATTCCCCAGGGCCTTTCCCCATGCACTAAGACCTCAACCAACAGGTAGCAGCTGCATAATGTCAGCCAATTCCTTCAGTGCACCTCTGTGCTCCCACAGATCAGGGCGGTCATTCCCCTCTTAGTTTTGCTCTCTTTCCTCAGGAGATGAAAACCCCATTCTTCTCATGGTCAAGGCAGGTGAGGCTTTGGATCTGCCCTCCACCACCATCCTTACCTTGCTAGAATCAAGCTACTCAACATTCACCATGCTCTCCTTGTCACCAAACACCTCAGCCAGAGAAGAAAGTATGTAGTCTAGTATTATTTGCTTCACTTTTTCAAACTTGCTGTCATGCACAAGTATCTGCTATCCTCAGCTTTGCAGGAAAAAATATTAGTATCTGAGCCTTCTCAGGCAGCAATGCCCTTACCTTTTTTTCCCTTTCTTTTTTTCTCATCTCTTTGTGTTTCCTTTCCTTTTTGGTTTTAAGCCAGCGTGTTCTCTCAGTATTTCACCTTGATTCTTGAACTTTTGCAGTGAATTCCATTTTTAGATTGGCTGCTGAATGCTATCACTCAGCTACACTGAAGATAACTCAAGGAGAGAAAGCTTCAAAAGCAAAGTATGAAGGTTGGGGTAGTAAAAACTTACTAGAATTCTTTTAATACAGTGCCACTGTTGCCCTCTCGTAACTCAGAGCTCTCTTAGTAAAGTGGCAAAGATGAAACAGGAAAATTTTTATTAATAAAAATCAAAATAATTGACTATCTCATCACATTCTTCTTCTTATTGTGTGTTCTGATGCTTGAAAATATTTGCTTGTTATTAAACCCCAGAGGTTACTACAAGCATTCTTCCTCCATACATTTAAGCGTTGGCTTCTAAGTAAAAATCTCTTAGCTTTCTGTCAAATTCCAGAGGTGTGGAAAGATGAAAAGTTCTGCCGTCTTTTAAATACTATACGGTTAATTCAAGGTTCTCCCTCTTCAAACACAAGAGGTGAAGTGCAAATTTTTATACTAATCTCTAGCGGGAAGGTTTTCTACAGGTTTTGCCTCTCATGCCAGCCCCTAAGTACATAAAGAGTACTATGTAGATCAGCATGTTGTTCGCAAGCGTGGCTCTTCTGTTGCCACCAAAGCATTTTTCTTGAATCACACAGCTGTGGTGTCATCATTCCTCTGACCAGCCTATTAAATAGGCCTGTCCGGTTAAACAGCCTTGTTGTTTAACCTTATCCACTACTGCCTAGGGATAATACCTTGGTAATGCCAGCATTCACCCTTACCTGGCATTTGTCATAAACCTGAAAGAAAACAAATCTGCTGAGATTCTGGTCATCTGCTAGGACACAGGACAGTCCCTGTAATATTGCATGGGCATCTCTCAGAGGGTAAGAGCTACTTCAGCACCTTCTGGAATTTGATCTGCAGCCCTCTGAATGACACAGCACAAGCACTGCTCTAGCAGCCACTCCAGGAAAATAACACAGAGTGGGAGAAGCACATGCAACCCATTCAGTTTTTCCACTGCAGAAAAGGCTTCTGTATTGTGAAGATCGTTGTATAAAAATGGAAGCAGAGAGGCACAGAGAGAAACAGGAAAACTACTGGAGTGTTTAAAGAAGCCTCTGAGATAGCATAGGAAAAATTGCTTAGATAAGCCTAAACATGCCCCAGAATAGGCTAGAAATAGACGGTGTTTACATCAGGAGTCCATTAGTTGCCATTTTATAAGTCAATAGGCTTAGGATTGATTTTGCTCATGTGTCTTTCATGTCTAACACAATGTGTTAGTAGAACTAAAAATATCTTTTGTATAGTGTATTGCAGGCACAAAAGTCCTCCAGAACTTTTCATGCCACGCTTCATACAGCTGCAAAAATTCCATGAGCACATACTTGTCTGTGCAAATTCACTCTGTGTCACCTGCAGCAGAGTTATTATCATGGTTAAGGTTTGCAGTGTCACAAAGTGGAGAAATAAGCAGATGACAGAAAAATAAACACAACTGCCTGAGGGGTGACTACTGATGATGGTGGGAGTGAGCAGAAGATTTTAAAGGAAAGCACTAGAAGATCTTAGTCTGTGGAGATTCAGACAATAACAGAACAAGTGCAAAAGAGAAAGAAACAGAGGAGAAGGAAACAACAGGCTGACAAGCTCTTCTACAGCAAGTCTGTGTTCTCAAAAATACATAGGACATACCTTTTGCTGAGCGAAAAAATGTTTGAGCCCCACTTCCACCGAGATGCAGCTGAGTTTACTGAGTTCATTGGATATGGAGTTGCACTGTTCACTTATTTTGGTAATATTACTGATCTTACTTCAATCACTGACCCCCAAAATCTACATGTCTTGTTTAAACCCTTAGATCAAAAGAACCCTGTGAATCAAGCAGACCTCAGCAGCTGAAGTTTAAAGAGTAATAACCAGCAGAGAGCAAAACCTGTACCGTACTTTCATCTGAAAAGCAAAAAAATGCATGGTTCAGGGGATAAGTAAGATTTTTTTTCCTTCATTTTTGCCTTGCCTTCCTCTGAGGAAGTATCATGTAGAACTTAATAAGGATGAAATGAAAAAAAGACACTGTAGAAATCCGCCAAGTTCTGTAAAAGTGACATTAGACATACAGATGGAATTTTAATACATAACTTTTCTTTAGGTCAAATGAGCACGTAGCAATACATCAGAATTACTCAGACAACTGCCTTCACCAGGGAGCCAACATCACTTACTCCTTGGCAATCCCTTAGAGAAGCCCCCAACAGCCGCTGCTCTTTGATTCCCCCAAACACAGCTCTGCCTGCCCTACAGTAGCCTGCACAAGGAATACAGGTTGCTTATAAAATTTCTAAGAATATTCTGAATCCCTAACAAAAGATTACTATATTTTTTAAAACTCTGAACTTCATATGGACATAAAAAGTATCTCTACTTTACATACAACTGTTAACTTAATTAGAAGGCTGCCCTTTATCCAACAAAAAGGAAAGTGGCATTTGATGCATTTCTACCTCATTCGACTTTCCATTCACTCATTAGCTGCACACATTTTTCACCTGTATTTTTCATTATTCACAGTCAGTCTATTTTTACAGGAGTATTTTGACAACTTTTTAACTGCAAACGCTCGCTGATTTTCTGGCAGTCCTTTGCAGAATTTTTAGCAAGATATGCTTCCCTGGCTTAGTACCAACAGAACTCAGTGTTTGCTCTTCCAGCAATTTAATTCAGTGCATGAAACTCCTTTTGGGGGGTTCTAGTCCTTCAGTTAAATTACCCAGTCCTCAGCAGGTGCCATTAATTCATACAATGACATTGACCCCGCCAGAGCAACAGCAAATAACACATTATGGATTTTCCCTCCCTGGTTTACCATTTTTACAAGTCCCTGCTGTTTCTGCTACTTACTTGGTTCGATCACAAGGCCTTCTGCTGCAACAGTGTGATGTGCTGGGTGTGATTAACTCGTTACTACACACACAGGCTTATTCCTCCCACAGCTGATGACTTCTTGCTGGAACAGTCACAGGGGGACCTGTTTCCACTGAACGCCTGTTGGCTTCAGATAAACAAACTCTTTTAGGTCTAATATCACACCAACACATGATTCATCTGTGTCCATGTTACCTTCCAACAGGAGCTAATGAAATAAACGAAAGTATCTGCCCTAAAAAGCTCTCAGCAGATACTGTCAGAAAGCTTCCTAAGTCACCATGACCTTAATAAGCTTTGGTGGTTGATTTGGAAAGCACAGATTGACCACGCTTTTTTGCTCGTCTTGGCTCTTCACTGTCTTCAACTTGCTGGTCACAAGGGCACATAGTTGGACTCTCTTCTTCGTTTCCTTCAAGTCACTTCACTGACCACTGTCTCTTGCTCCTGATCAGTCCAGAATATGAATGTTCTCAATTTAGAAATTGCAACATGCAACTTGTATAAACGTGGCTCACTCACTGTCTAAAAAACTGAGAAGTACATGGCTTTATATTTTCACAGCTGAGTATTACTGTTTTGCTGCTGAATGCAAGAGTAGTAACAAAGACATCCCAGTCTCGTATTACGTGGATTTGCTGCTATTCCAAATCTGTTATAAGTTTCAGTGAAAAAAATGGAAGGTTTGAGCAAGGAAAAAATAGCACTATTTTAAATAAAAATGTGGTTTTCAAATGTCTTATTTAAAACAGTCTGGAGAACTGCATAAAAACACACATATTTTAGCCTGAATTCTGCTTATTTTAGATTAAGATAATTTCCCTGGGTGTTTGGCACCACTGTAACTAAACCAGTTGCTATATTAGGCTTAACAGATTCATTTTCTTCCAGTAGACAGGTTTAGCCCCTTGACAAAGCTGCAGCACTCCTTAACAGCCACAGGCTGTTAACAAGGCAGGGATAGCATATCTACACTAGTAATTTTGAGATGGGTTTTTATTATTATTATTATTCATCAGTGAATAATTCATAGCAGCCATCGTGAATGAGGTTTCTTTTTTTCTGTTCCACAATCAGTCTGCGCTTCTTTCTGGAATGTTTGTTGCTCCCCAGATTGTCTGTCGCATGCACTGTCCCAGCCGGTAGATTCATCATCTGGCAGCTTCTTGCCAGTGTTTGATAGACAGAATTCAAATGCATGATGGGTTTCATCAAGCAGACAGGGCTCAGGACAACTTTCTGACTGCAAAATTGTAACTGTGAGATATAAATTTGAGACAGAACTCATTCATTTAATCAGTCAGGTGTGTATGTATTTAGGAAACTAAGGATATATTAGTTTTTTCCTTCTTTCCACTTTAGCAATGCTTGATGCAGCCATGCAGCATGCAACCAATCAGTATCCTGTAGGACTCTTGTCAAGACCTGAACTGATGAAATATTTATTTTTTACAAATATATTCAAACATTTCCATTGTCCATATGGAATTTTCCTTATTTGATAGAATATCTGCAGAAACAAAACAAACAAAGGATAAAAGTATTAATTTTGTTTGTGTAAGTAATGATGGGGAGGAAAAATACGGAATTCCGACTAGCTGGAGTAGCTGAACTGTATTAAACACAACTGGTCCCTCTCCTGTCGAGTAACCTGAGGCCTAAATGAAATGAGAAACGTTTCCTGAAAATACAATCTGCAGAAACCACCTACTATTTTTGGTTGACTGAGATCATAGCAATTTGTCACGAGGCTGCCTAATATTGGATTTCCTTAGCTCTCTCTTCTCCACCCCACAATGCCTATAATCCTTTGTTAGAGATAAATGTTCTCTCTCCAGGTCATGTCAGATATTTTTTTGAGGATAGTAAATGCATTTCTGGTTTTGTCTTCTTCATTTGTTCAACTCCTAGCCAAGCCAAGTAGTTAAGCACATCAGCTTGCACATTAGATATCCCCAATAACTGGATAAAGCTTTAGGACATTGAGTTATGCCAAGGGCTTACGTACAATTTTGAAGATCATTCCAGAAGATCTGGGCTTTTCTTCCTATATATTTGTTTAGGCTTAGTTTCTGAACTTTTTATGTTCATTTGGCAAAAATTTCAGTTTCCATCAGCCTCTTTGCTACTGGAGACCCTGGACTCTGAGACGGTAGAGCATCTTTCCTGTTTATATTAAAATGTATCAACCACAATAATATCTTCCCAAGTGATGTTTCCACAGTTCTTGTTGTCTGCAGGAGTTGTCTGAGGTGGGAGCGGACGAACACTCTGCATCGGATCTGCATTCCAAAGAGCCTCCACATTTTTCATTTCTCATCAACTATAAAAGCAGTTTTCCATCAAAGTTTGGAGCAGCCAATGGCCAAGTTGCCTGCTGTCACTGATGAACCCACAGAAGTGCCCAGCTTGCTCCTGCTGCGTCATGCCTAACTGCACCGGTACACCTAAGGAGGTCAATGGGCAGGGGCAAAGCAGTGGTAGCATTTCAGTTGTAGGGACAAATTATGAAAGTTGAGTCAAGGGCAGAGCATAATTTTGCTTTATTAGAAGCAAGGAAGAAAAGCACCCGAGCTCACAGTACCAGTGCACTCTACAATTTCTACTTTGTTCCTAGAGGCACACATGGTTTATAGCACATTTCTTCTTTCCTTACACCACCTCACTTAGAGGAGCTGCTCTGCCATGGATAACCAGCAGGTGCCAATTCTTCCCACTAGCACCCTCCCATCTCAGCTGTCTATGGTCATAGCAACCCAGCACACTTCCTACAAAAATCCTTCTAAAATGAAGAAAATAAAAATAAAACTCAACCTATCTGGAGAGCATTGTTTAATAATAAAGGCTTAATAATAAATAATAAAGGCTTCCTTTTCAATACTTCTAACAAAAAGCATCTATCAATAATAATTATTTGTAATAATTGTATTTATCAGTAACTGTTAATTACTATTGTACTTTTTTTCCACGGCTATTTGCCCAGGGGTAGGAACACACAAGGCTTCAGCCAGAAGAAAAATGAACTTTTAATGCACAACAGTGTGTTGTCTCACCATGTTTAAGGGTACATCTTAATGCTTGCTTGTCACACTGTGAGGGGCCAGAGCAGTGCTGAAGTCTGCATCTTGTAACAAGGTACTGAAACTGATTAAGGACCTATACAGTGTAGCCGGAAGGCACACCACAGTTTCTAAGCCCAGGATTGTGTCGTAAACCCTGAGATATCTCTACTCATTCTTCTCATAGGATATGTCTATCCCCTACTAACCATCAATACCTAAAAATACCTGTACTTACTCCAACGCAGCCAATTCCTGCAATGGGAGTAATTTGGTGCTGGCGGTAGCGCTCTGGATTTTCATGAGCATATTGCTAAAGGAAGCTTCTGTTTTTAAAAATATATCAGACTTCACTTTTCTTTAGCACATATTTAAATTCTCCCATTCTTAGGTTGCTTCTGGAGCATGACAAAACCCATTTGTCATTTGTCATATGCACATGTCTGATTTAACTATTGCTTCTTCTGTACTGCCTTACTAAGAGGGCATCCAGCATCACATTATTTAAAGGTTCTCTTGAACAAATGCCACACATCCAGTTCATCTATTTCCTTCTAAAAACATGACCTTGGGTGAATGCCATTCTCACTTGTACTTTATCTCCCATGTCAGCATTTTACAGTCATTTCCCTTTTGCCACCGTAATCTCCTATGTGAGCCTAGTCCTGCCAACTTCTTCCATTGTTTTGCTTCCTAAGACGCTTGCTGGCATCGCAGATTTTTTTCTCTTGGTTATCATTTTGAAGAGGGATTAATTGTAATTCAGACAGTATCGCAGATTACACACTTGCCTGCTGTTGAGCCCACATGTGTAGGAACAAACTGCTTGAATTCCTTCACAGTGCAGAAGACTCATGAACATGGCTTTATCAGGGTATTTCATCCAAACAGATAGGTTGAATAGAATCATAGAATCATAGAATCATTAAGGTTGGAAAAAAACACTAAGGTCACCCTGTCCTACCATGCTCACTGACCATGTTCCTAAGTGCTGCATCCACGTTTCTTCAATACCTCCAGGGACAGTGACTCCACCAGCTTGCTGGGCAGCCCTTTCTGACCACTCTTTCTGAGAAAAAAATTTCCTAATATCCAACCTGATCCTCTCTGGTGCAACTTGAGATGATTTCCTCTCATCTAATTGCATCCTATCACTCATCCTCTCATTCTCTGTCACATTTTATCTCCCCCTACCTGGGAGAAAGGGCCAACCCCCCACCTTATTACAAACTCCTTTCATGGAGTTGTAGAATACAATTAAGATTTTCCTGAGCCTCCTCTTCTCCAGACTGAACAATCCCATTTCCCTTAGCTGCTCCTCATAAGTTTCTCCAGACCCTTCACTGTTTTATTGTCCTTCTCCAGACATGCACAGCTGATACCAGATGCCTCCTGGGACATTTTCTACTGAAGCAGAATGAGAAAAGGTGCATGGTCACTCCTTGGGGCTCCCAAATCACTAGCTCAGTACAATGTCTGTGCATACAATAGTGTGATTTTGTTCCTTTTTTTTTCTCAGTATGCCACATCTTGAGGGAAATTTCAGCAAGAAGCAGCTTTTAAGGAATCAATTACCCGTCACAAACACATGCATATCAATGAGATAATGCTATGCAAAAGAAGCAAGTTGCTGGAGAGACCACCACTCTTAGAGCCAGGCAGGGGTTCCAACAACAGGTATGGTTGCTATTGCTAAAATAGGAAAATGCAATGAAAACTATGAAGAACACACCCAAGCAGGTTCTCCCTTCTGGAAGCTGAGGAGGGAGCTTGGCTGGAGGCTGGGATAGGCGCTCACTTCCTGCTAGAACCCATCCCCCAGTGCATCCCTTTTAGGCTGTGCAGCCCTGGGCATGCCTAAAGCAGTCAGGTCTGCAGCTGGCAATGGGACTACTGTCCAACTCACTTTTGCTCTATTGGAAATTGTCATTAATGCCAGCAGTTTGCAAAAGGTTCTCCCTCCTGCCATGAGGTTTGCAAATTCAGTGCTTCCAACTGGCAAGTGGAAGGGTTAAGCCCACGCTGCTGCTGCACAGAAGATGAAGCAGTTTGCCAGTTTTGCAGCCCCTGGTAAACTTGACAGAACTGTTTAGCTGGATAAATTGGGTGAATTATCTCTTACACAGATGCTGTTGTAGCCTTTCTAGACTTGCTTATGCTGTTTTTTCCCGTTTAACACAACTCTTACCATGTAACTGTGATAAGCACCTGTGATATCTCACTCCTCCCATCTCTTTCCCATCTCTAAGACTAGAGGCAGCAAAAAATATGTGATCCTTTCAGGGCCACATAGTGGGGGGTGCCCTCCTCCTGTGGTGGAATTTGAAGACTTTGCCTGAAAGTCAAACAGTCTTCCTTCATCTTTACTGAGCATTTACACTGAGTGGCCTTCTGAAATGAATCAAAACAGCGCAAAGGTTGCACACAGCCCATAATAACCATATATTTGGAGCAGGGGTGTGTGGGAAATCATGCAATGTAGAGGACACCATAATGCCAGCAAATCAGCACTGACATTTTCTTAAAAACAATGCATTTGCTCTGTTAGGAGGTAAGGTGTCTGTCTGACCTCCCTACTCAAATGACACTGACACTGCCCACCATTTCAACACCAACTTTGGAGAGCATTTTCTCTTTTTCCTCTTGTCACTTCCTCAGTTTTTCACTAACATGGCTGTCGTCCTGGAATACAGATGCAGAAGTATACAAAGTTGCATGAAATCCAGACTGGTCCTACATGGGTCCAATGGCATCTAGTTTTCATGAGGAATACCCTTAGTGAGGCCAAGATAGAAAACCTCTCGCTATGAAAGAACAATTGGAGGAGGGAACACCTGCCTGTTTGCTGACAAAAAGCCAGAAAAAAGTCACTGTATGCAAAGCAGTAGCATATAAACACAAGCACACTACACACAGAGCCATTCCTGTGCTCTCTCTCAGGGCTTGCCAGCACAGCAGAGAAGCTGGCCAGCAGTGGGGATGACTTTTCTCCTTACTGACTCCCTGTGGATGATGTTCTTCCTCTTTGGCTCAGTTCTGACACATTTCTGGCACACAGTGGGGTTTTTTGATAGAGTCTAAGAGGCCCACGGTCAGCAGGTCGAGGGAGGTGATCCTGCCCCTCTACTGTTTGATGGTGAGACCTCACCGGGACAACTGCATCCAGATGTGGAATCTTCAGTACAGGAGTGACATGAACCTGGTGGAGCATGTGCAGAGGGCCACAGAAACGATCCAAAGGATGGGACACCTCTCTTATGAGGACAGGCTGAGAGAGCTGGGGCTGTTCAGCCTGGAGAAGACTCCAGGGAGACCTGGGAGCAGCCTTTCTGTATCTAAAGGGGAGCTACAGGAAAGAAGTAGACAGACCTTATTAGGGTCTGTGGTGATAGAACAGGGGGAAATGGTTTCAAACTTAAAAAGGGGAGATTTAGATTGGATATAAAGAAAGGGGGGGGGGGGGGGGTTTTGTAGTAAGGGTAGGGAAGTACTGGGATAAGTTGTCCAGCAATGTGGTGGAATCCTCATCCTTGAAAATGCTTAAGGCCAGGCTGGACTGGGCTCTGAACATCTGATCTAGCTGTAGATGTCTGTATTCATTGCAGGGGAGTTGGGCTAGATGATCTTTAAGGGTCCCTTCCAACTCAAACAGTTCTATGATTCTATGACTCCAGGACTCAGAAGACTGTGGGAGGCTTTACATTAAACCAGCCCTTGGATCCTCAGAAAAGAATCCCTCTAAACCAAGGGTCTCCTAAAGCCTCTCTCTCTGTGCTATACAGTGTGCTGCTATAAGCAGTGGTGGGCCCATTCCTTGCTACCGAAGCTGCTTTCATCACCACCATATTAACCTAGAGGGAGCAACATGGGAGATCTGATAACACAGCTGACGAGACAAAAATAAAAGCAGCTCTAGGCAGTGGCAGAAACCTCAGGGAGTCATATCCATAGGCTTAGTACTCAAATAGATTATTAGGGTGCTTTGGTACTAGTTATGGCTTTGCCCAGGTTTAATGTATCTCAATGGAGAGAAAATGAGGGGGGCTGCAGGCAGACCAGCAAGGAAGAAAACATGACGAAACACCAAACTCAAAACATATAGCATGAAAATAATACATGGCAATTGGGGATCTCATGAAGGTTTTATAGCTGCTTGTTTGGGAAGATATACACCACCACCTCCACCAAGGAGCAGTAAAACGAGTCATTGGATCGCTCACATTAACGGAGCACCTGCGAGGATACTTGCACTTCCCCCTTCTGGCAAAAGAAAATGATCTGTCTCACAGTAAGAGCTGAGCCCACTGTAGGCACCTCAATACTTTGGCCTGACTTGTGAGCATCACTTCCACTTCAGAGAGATGGTCAGGAGCCAACAGCAAGCCTGCCTACACCAGGAATTCTGCAGGCATAAATCTGGAGCGGCCATGCACTATAGGTTCATACCAGGCCAGCAGTAGGGCAATGCAAAGCTTTTCAAGCATAATAGCCTATTTAACATGTTTAATGAAGTTTTAGGTGTCTAAAGGTATCTGCAAGCTCATAAATACTGGTTGGAAAAAGATTTGTGGAGGGAAGAATCTAAAAAACATCAACATTTTTATTTTGCCTCTTCTTTTCCATCTTAAAATGGTAATTAAAATGAAAAACATGGCATGTTGAAATGTCTGTAACTGTATTTAGATAAATTTGGACATCTAAATAGAAAAAAAGTAACTTACTCTTTGTTGGTGAGAAACCAAGTTTTACATTAATTTTACATGAATACTTCCCAGAATTCCAGAGGTTGGCAGAGACCTCTGAGTCCAGCCCCTTCTCCAGCAGGGACACGTGGAGCATGATGACCATGTCCTAGTGGCTTTTGGAGACCTCCAAGGAGGAAACTCCACAGCCTCTGGGTTGTGCCAGCTTTTCCCTAATTCTCATTTCTCAATGATGGTTATCATTATTTGGGCGGGGGGGGGGGGGGGGAAGAAAAAAAATATTTCAAAGAATTTCATTGCAGACTGACAGGCTGACCCATAATACGTCTCTTGCCCACTCCAGGGATAGAGGTAGTGTGTGATACCCTGCATCTCAGCTGGTGACTTCAGCATTCTGAAAAAAGGGGTGGATGAACACAAGTGGAAGCGTAGGGCTCTCGCACTCTGCCAAGTGCAAGCAGCCTGCCTTATTCCAAGCAGGCTGTGTTGCTTGGCGGGAACAGGCCTTGCAGAAGGATGCCGTGATGCACAGAGGACAATTGTTCTGCATCCCAGAACACAAGCAAACAAAGAAATGACAAAGAACCAAGCAACTGGAGAAGTAACAGCAAGAGAAACATGAACAGTGATTTTAATCATATTTCCCGAATGCATTTTTCATTGCTGATGGGTTCTCCCCAGCTTTAAGGGATGGAGGCGGAGTGCCTTCTGTGGTTGCAGCTCCCCAGCAGACAATGCCACCAGTGCTCTGTGCTCAGGGTTACCCAAGGGGATGGCTGACTCAGAGCAGGCCCGCCCTGATCTGCCTGGTCCTATTTCAGCTTGGAAGGGAGAGCAGAGCAGATTCTGTGGCTGAGCCTCCGTGAGAGAGGGGAAAGCAGAAGGCAGTTCTGAGGCCGGAGATGAAAAAAAGTAAATCAATCACCTGTCAAAATTTTAAAAGTTACTCTGCTTTGGAAGAGAGACAGCTAAAAAGCAGGGTGCCATTGACTCTGAGTGGGCTCAAATTTTGATTATCAAACCAAAAATGTTGTGCCTCTTTTCCACATGCATACTTATGCAAATAAAGGCATGCAAAAATTGATTGTATGACTTTCCAAACACTGCATATGTACACCCTCAAAGTTTGCATCCTTTCTCAGACCAATTTCTACAAATATATCAGCCTCTTAAAGAACAGCACGTATAAGGGTTAGAGCGTTCTTCAGTCAAGCCTATAAGCCCTTGGTTTTGTGTAAAATTAATAATCAGGAGTATCTGAGTAAAAATTAAGGCTACAGAGAAAACCAGTAACAATTTGTTGCTATAAATAATAAGTCTGTACAGTGCTAAAGTCATCTAAGTCAAAACAATCATAGAATCATTAAGGTTGGAAAGATCACTAAGATCGCCCAGTGCTACAGTCGCCCTTCCTCCCACCATGCCCACTCACCACGTGCCTCAGTGCCACATCCACACATTTCCTGAGCACCTTTGTGGACAGAGACTCCACCGCTTCCCTGGGCAGCCCATTCATAGCAGTCTGCTCGCTGTGCTCTGCTGAAGTTTGTGTGTGTGAACTGCTTGGAAATGAGCTCTGCACCAGGAATTAAACTACAGCAGAAGTCCCAGCCCTGGTACCCATGGTCACCAAGGAATTGTCACTTGTTCTGAGATCATCCACAAACAAGCAAACAGACAAATGGATACACTGATTTCCAATTCTTAATTAAATTCTGCTGTAATTTTCAGAGCTTTTCCAATATTGAGCTTGATGACATTTTCTGAGAAGCTTGATTTTTTTAACTAGCACAACCTGACAAAGATCCACTCCAATGAAGTTTCAAATAAACAGCAATTTAGGTTGTCTGTTAAGAGTTATCGTTTCTTCTAAAATAGATAAAATGGATGCATTTTGTCCAGTAACCAAACTTTAGCCCATGTACTTCTGAAACCTAATTACTTTAAATCTTAGGCTAGAAGTCATGGGGTCCAAAAGACTTGCGATTCTACTTGTGGCCCACAGAAACACCCTCTCTCACACTGGAGCCAATGCTGCATGACCCAGTGACAACTGGTTATTACTGAGCTATACAGCAGAGAAGTTACGTGCTATGCAGGCATTTCCAAGCCCGAGAAAAAGGATGCAAAAACAGGTAACTCTAAAAGCCAGCTGTTGTGGCCTCGGGGTGAAAAAAAAAGAAAAAGAAAAAAAAAGTAAATTAAAAAAAAAAAAACATCATTTTTCTTTGCACCATGTGAAATTTTCTATATTCAAAGCCAGTTCTCACAGCCAATAATTCTTTATTGATAAAAGAGGAGCCTTTGAATACCTCTGTGAATGTGATCCATTCCTTCAAAAGTGGTGAGGAAAGCGTTGAGCAGAGATAAAAATGCCAAGAAAAAAATGCGATTCTATGACCAGAACAAGAAGGAAAGGGAAAGAGGATCAATGAATTACTTTTAACATAGGACTATCTCACTGTTAGAAGCAGCAGTGCATATTGGCACGCACACCACTCTGCCATTTGTGGCTCCCCGGCATGCAGCCACATGCAGCCACACATGAGTCTAAAGGTGTAGTATGAAAGTAGCAGGGCTCTGACACTCACTTTGGCAATGGGATGTGGCACATGGGAATGAGGAGGTGCTAAAGTGATGGATCTGAAGGCGTAAGAGGTGAAGCAGCTTTTGTAGAAATGCAGAAATATCAGTGAGTCCTTGCTAAGACCTTACACTGAGTGCTGTGTACACCTCTGGTGGAGTTTTCTCACAGAGGACGGATTTAAATACGTGTTGCAGAATTATATTAGCACTTCCATCAGGTGCTCAGAGCCCCAGCCAGCCTGACCTTGAGTGTCTCCAGGGATGGGGCATCCACCTCTTCACTGGGCCACTTGTGCCAGAGCCTCACTGACTCGTTAGAGGGCAAAGACCAATTTTTATAAAGCAAGATTACATCCTTCTTATAACATGTCTGAGTGTTTCCTTTGGACGTAGATTTTTTGCCTGTCAATTAAATATTAAAAAAAAAAAAAGTTAAAAAACAAAACAAAAGTTTAAAAAAAAAAAGAAAGGGAGTGCATACTTCCGGGAGTTAATCTCAAAAAAAAAAAAAAAAAAAAAAAAGGAAGCGGGAAAGAAGGTGAGCATGGAGCGAGAAAGCTCTTTACGCTAAGCGAGGAGGGGGGAGGTGAGCTGAAGTCGCAGGGCGATTTCTGACCCTTCCAGGAGCGGAGTTCTGGGCGCAGGAGGCGGCAGCGGGTCAGCACGGAGCTGGAAGCATCCCCTCCTGGGCCCTGGGGGAGCGCGGACGCACGGCGGGGCATCGCACCTCGGGCTCGCGCGGCTCTGAACCAAATTAGAGACTCTGAGGCGAAGCGGGGACTTTCCCCGGTCCCCTGCAGACGCGACCGCAAACGCGCATCTCCGCTCTGTTTTCTCCCGGGAGAAAGGTGTTCTGTCATAGAAACAACAGGAGAAAGCGCTCACGCCTCGCTGAGCGCAGCGCTCGGGTCCCACGCGTTGAACAACACGCGTTGGCGGAGCGGTCGCACGCAGACGGAGACACCCGGCGCTGCTCCCGAGGTGCGCCCGCGAGGGCGGGGGGGGCCGGGCGCTGACACCCCCAGCTCCGCGCCCTACCGTCTCCCGCTCGCCCTTCCCCCTCCTGCGGCGCTCGGCGCCGTCCGTCGGGGCCGTCCCGGGACGCGCCGCCGGTGGAAGGAGCGGGCGCTCCCCGCAGCTCTCCATCCTCCCGCGGGGCGGACGACTCCCTGCCGGCGGGGGCGGCGGCGACTACAAGTCCCGGCTGCCCGGGGAGGAGCCGCTCGCCGTCCCTCCCGGTGGGAGCGCAGCGCAGCCCAGCGACCGCCCGCAGCCCCGCCGCCCGGCAACTTTTCTCGCTCTCTCCGGAGCCGGGCAGGGCAGCGCGCCGGGGGCTGCGGAGCGGAGCCGGACTGGCGGACGACCGGGGGACCGCACGGCGAGAGGCACCGCGCGAGGAACCGCTCCGGGGGCGGCGTGGGGGCCGCCCCGGGGCCGTCCGGCTGCGGCCCGGGCTCCGCGAGGGGCGGGCCGGGGGCTGAGCC
>JAPSGF010000207.1:38581-234553 GCA_035772895.1 Perdix hodgsoniae
GGGAGGAAGGGAGAGGTTAATGTATTTATTTAATATGTTATGTATTTATTACTAGTCAGAATGCTTTGTAGAGTTCATGTGGGGTAGTATCTATCGATTGTTCACCCGGTGACAGTTTTCAGGGAAGTTCTTGGCTTTTCATTCAGCATTTCTGTTACTTGTAGCTCGTACATCACTGCTAGTTTGATTTGTGAAGTATTCTAATGCTTACCTAAAACAGTAGAAACTATAGGCTGACTCTGTCTGCGTTTGATTGTGTAGCTGAACTCATAGCATCAGAAGCCAGTGCCTAACTGCCTGAGGCACAACTTAAGGCAGCATCCCAGGAGTGCTGAATTTTCTGCCATGCGGAGGTGGCATCCTTGCGTTATAAGTTCTGGGAAGAGGTGATGATGGTTCAGAATGTTGCAAATGCAGGCTCAGTGCCACAAGTCACGTCCAGGCAAAGGAGTGGGAAGAAACACCCTTCTGTGTGGCCCATGTGGGAGAAGTTGTGGTAAGATGGCAGAAGCTGCCATTTAAGTAGCCAGGAGGAGCAGTTGTTTTATGTAGAAGGAGATAGCGCAACTTTGCACTCAGAATTTAATCAGGGAAAAAAAAAAGAAAAAAAAAAAGATTACCAACTGAATTTTCTTTGCAAAAGCAAATAGAAATCCCAGCCTGGATCAGTATTTTCTGTATATTTTTTGGTATTAAGACTGTGACAGAAAAGGAAGTAAAAGAGCTAGTTTGTAATTGGAGGTGCAACCACTGTGTGCTGCTCTAAACTCTGCTGGTTTTCTCTTGCTTGGCAAGAAAGGTAGCAGGTTTCTCTACAGATTATGCATAAATTCAAGGGTGATCTACACTTCTGAATGCCACTGTTCGTATGTGCTTGATGCCAGTAGCACCCAAGTTAGTTCAGTGACACCAGCCCACCTTGCAGTTACATTCCCTGTTGTACCTGAGCCAACAAGCAAAGTTATCTGAAGACCAGAGCCTGAACCATCTCCTTGCTCTGTTAAAATCAGAATTATTTTCTCTTCCGTGCCAGATGGGAATAAGTTCATCTGGAGCTGCCTGAGGACACAACATATGTTAAATGCATATCATGCAGGACAGCAGTCATTGTTCCTTTCACAGACTTCATGGTTCCTGCTTAACTTTCACACTCTTCTCAGTGGGGAGCCAACTGTTTTCATTGGATAAATCTGTCCAAATCAGGACTTTGTTCCTAAGCAGACATTTAAATGTCATTGTTGTCTATGACAGTGAAATCAATGCCTGACTTTAAACCTGTATTTAAGTGCTGAGGAGATTCAGTGTTTTTTTTTTTCAGATCAGATTTAAAAAAAATCACTCTTCAAGGTTTTGTGGATATTAAAAAAATCTCATCTGTATTTAAAGGCCAGCTGGTAATACAAATCTGTTCATCTCCAAGATTGGCTTGGAGAGTCTGTGCATCCTTCTGAATACTGCTTCATATTTATACTTAACAAACACCATTCAGAAGCTAACTCACCTCATGTGCTTTCCAGAGTTGCAGGATTTCTACCACCATCTCAGATCTGGGAGAGGCAGTGCAGTTTACCTGGGCAGCTCTGATGGCTTATTGCCCCAGGCAGGGGTTTTGTGTGTCCCTCCATCCCGTGCTAGCATCTCATGGCCTCCAGGCCAAAAAGCCCCAAGACTGCTATCTGACTGCTTCTGGCTACAGGCAGCATTAGAGCAGACAGTTGTGGGTGGCACAGTGGTTAGGTGAGATAGGCTTTGCCACTGAATAGGCTGAGCAGCCAATGTTTTAGAGGAGGGAAGACATGAAAGGTGTTGAGGGCTGCAATCTCACTCTTCCCCCAAAGGGGTGGTTGGGCCCTGGAACAGTTCCTGAGCTGCTGGAGTTCATGGATTGTTTGGACACCACTCTGACACTGGGGTTTGAATTTTGGGTGACGCACTGTGGAGGCAGGGGTTGGACTCTGTGATCCTTGTGGGTCACTTCCAGCTCTGGATATTCTGTGACTGTGTTTCTGGCGTGGGAGCTGTCAGCCCTGAGAAGCCTCCCGTCTTGCTCTGCCTGGCGGGGTTGTCTTCTCCTCACTCCTGCACAGCAGCATGCCCCGGGGCACGGCTTGCAGGCCTATGGCTTTCCAGCCAGAATAGCAGCTACCCCCCAGCATGTTTGTCCTTAAAGTGCATTGCCTACCGCCTGTCATGTTGGGAATGTTGCAGATGTGTGAACAAATGACATGTGCTAGGTGCTGTCCTGCCAGCCTATCCTCAGTATTAGTTGGAGCTTTCGTTAGGGTTGTTTTAAGGGAACAGCGAGGTCTAGTTTTCCAAGTTATGCCATGATGGGAATGTATAAATATAACACTTGTGTTGCTGCTGAACATCAGCAACCTTCTTCCTTCATATGGAAGTTTATTATAAGCAGATATTCATTGTAATTGAAAAGTACTTGATTTTTGAGTAAGTCTTCCGTAACGTGGCACAAAGCAATACTTGAAATGAAGAGGAAGATTAGGATCTGGAACTGAACTTCATTTTAATAGCATTGTCTGTTGTCTTCATCACATGTGATGGTGTGCTTCAAGTGTGTGACATCGAGAGGAGGTACACAGTGTCAAAGCTGGGCATCAGAAGCCAGCTGGATGCTTAGTGCTTTTCTATGCTGCGTCTAAGCATCTTTTTAATGTCTGTTCTTCATTAAATTCTCCTCTTCTGAAGTTCAGAGAATGACAAAGCTAACAGCGTTCCTCCACAACAATTAACAATGACTTGGCAACAGCCATCACAGAGATACCGCATTGAGGGTTGTGTGTGTCAGAACACACACACAGCTTCAAGAGATGCTCTGCAGAGTAAAAATGTGACATATTTTTCTTTCATTTTGATTTGTATATGTGATTTAGTGACTAACATAGACTGACAGTATATCCAGACACTGTTGTGACCTGAAAGAAGCTGTTTACTTTTCTGAGCTTGCTGTCAGTCCTGTAAATTTTCACACTTTCAGTAAGCAAAAGTAACAATTTGTCACCATCATTCAGCAAGCAGAAAACCACTGGATTCCTTTACTGCTAACACAAATGCAGATCACATTGAAGCTTTGACAGATCATTATTTTGGAGACGGCAGCTCATGAGCACTGATGTTATTAAGGCAGGACTTACCTTGTTAATTTTTTCATAACATACACTTTTTCTTTTCAATACTGCTAATGTCATTAGCTATTTCTGCAGAGAGGAAATAGTGAACACTACTGGGGAACATGAGCCACAAATAAATGCAGTGATAACATTTGTAGTACAGAGCCAGGAATTTAGGAAGGATAGCCTCTAATTTCTATTTTACAGGTGATAGTATCAGGAACGCAAGGGAGATAATGTTTGTAGCAGCTTTTGTCTGAACTTCAGAGCTAATGGACTATTTTCAGGGGGCTTCAGATAAATTGGTGGCTGTAATGTGTTTTAGCATTAGAAAGATTCTTTTCAGAGCAACCAAACAGAACAAAATAAATCTGAATCATCTTAGTTCCCGCATGGCCAGTCCATACTTCATCTGGTTTCCGGAGTGACTGGAATTGCCAACACTTCTGATCACTGCTATGACTTCAGAAAGGGTAAAAAGAATACATAAATCGTCTCAAGAGTTTTAGTTTAAACATTGAGTTTCCTGACAAATTGACGACCTCGTGCTCAGAGCAGAGACTCTAAAAGAAAATGACCATTAGAATTTAACTTTAAAGGGATTAAGTTCTCTTTTGAAAATGAAAGGGCCATGGGGGCGTGGAAGAGCTGTGCAGCTGATAGCGCAGCCACTTCTTTTCCTCCTTCAAGCTATAATTGCATCAGAAAGTTATTTCTGATCTGCAGGGGAAAAAAAAAAGAAGAAAAAAAAAATCTCATTGTCCAGGGGAGGCTGCAAAACATATGCCTAGCTGCAGCTTCTCATGGTTCTCACTGTCATCTCTAATCTGACTTGTTCCACGTGTTCACCATCTGGTACAAACTCCAACAGGTGAGCAGTAAGTATTCAGTCATCCCTGTGATCACCAGCCCTCCTCACCTTGCTGCACAGATTGTGTGGCACACAGTGGCTGGGCACCTCAGGGGGCTTTGTGAGAGATGGAGTTGGATTCATTGATCCGTACAGATCCCTTCCAACTCAGGGTATTGTGATTCTGTGAGGTATCCTGGGGGGAAAAAAAAGGAAACAAAATCTGGAAATGGCATGACAGCAAATGTTCAGTTGGTGTCAGATGAAGGTCTCAATGCTGTTCTGTTTTTGAAACTTTCATAGTTTGGACTACAGATCTGCTATTAAATGAAGGTCTTTTTACACTGCCTCCTAGTGTAGTACCTCCTGTGGTCAGCTCTCCTAGAGCCATTAATTCTATTAAACACAAATTTCAGGGGTGTAATTCACATTTTGCTAGCAGCATTGTTGTAGTGCCATGAGTGAGATTTCTTTGTTGCAGCAACCCTCTGTTAAAGCACAGCAGTGCCACGTTTGCTGACTGATCCCATTTCAGACAAGGTGACCTCTGGTACCTGCTGAGTACCAGATACCATCTCCTGCCTCTCACTTGCTCCTCCCTGGTATCATACATTGTCCTCAGATTGTTACTTTGAGAATGGTTCTTACCTGTGGCCCGGTGTGTTGTTGAGCATCACAGGCTATGGGACAAGCACAGCTTCAGTGTTTGATGAGTTGTCAGCTGAGGCCAGTCTGTCTGTTACCATTAACTTGGCAGATGCGTTGTGCTGAAGGGAGAAAGTTGTTTGTGTTCTGTCCCATCATCAGAAAGCACCCTGGTTTTCTGAAAGTGATGATGGCATAACATTTGAAAGTTGCATTGGCATCTGATGTATCGTGAGGTCTTCTCCTTAGTGCTATAGCTCAGGGTGTTTTGTTTTTTTTCTTTTCAAATGCAGAAAAGTGGTGAAAGTTTATTTACTTAAGCTCTCTCCCTGAACCCTTAATTCAGCATCACATTGAGGTGCACTTTGCCAAGTCTTACCTTTCAGTGCTATTTCCAACTCCCCTTCTTTGGAAGGAAGCCCCTCAGAAAGCCACTGAATTTGCCATCCTGCCACTGAGCTTCTGGAATTAAGGGATCTTGGAGCTTATAGTATTTTAGCATGATATATGATAAATGTACTTTGAGTTTCAAGAACGCATTTTCTTAGCTGTTTTATTGCTTGTGGAGGAACAGTGTTAAGAGGTGAAGGAGTGTTTTCAGAAGTACTGTTTCAAGACTTCACGTTCTTTGTAACCCTAGAAGCTTACCTAGTATTCCTTACCACCTAAGTTGCTGTGAAATATTTCAGCAGGTTTCTTATCACCTAAGTTTCTTAAACTAATTTGGTGCATAGAAGTGCATAGAAGTGTTCTTGTTTTCTAGTATTTGTAGTTCAGTCAACCAACCATCACAGAGTTATTCACAGCCCTTATTTTATTGTACTTTTTAATTTTCCTTTTTCCAAACAATTGTTACTTAAGGAAGTGTTGGCCATGCTTCAATCTGAGTGCCTGTTTATTTCCAAGTTAGGAGGGTATAAGTAGTACATATTGATCTAAAACACTGGTAGTGCAGCATTATTTGAAATACATACACCAGAGATTCTCTGTTCAAGTGGTTTCAGCTCAACAGTGGGAAAACCGTCTCAATTACAGCAATGGTTTATTACACAGATTCGGAATGTTCTCTGAGTCTGTAATTATTTAGGGTATCTGGCTTCGTGAATCTTTAGATAAAATTATGTCAGTGATCACTTTGTTCTTGAAGTGCATCTACTTTTGTCAAGTTTTATCAAATCACATAGTCAACTATAAGCGAGTTGTTTTCTCAGTTATATCAATTCCATCTGAAAAGGTTATAGAGGAGATGCAACTGGGGAAGGAGGCGGGGGAAAATGATTCTCACAATTGAATATTGGAAGGCACTTACTATATAAACTAAGAAAATTATCTTTATTGAATTAATACAGAAACTAAAAAAAGGTACCTGTCTTGTAGTCTGACATGCATTTATCTCTCAGTCTCCTTCCTTGCTGTACTGATCATGTGATACTAGATTTTGGAGAAAGTATCTGAACTGTCTAATAACAGGATTTCTGCATTCCCCATCATGTGTTATTGCTGTGATGTGGGAAACACTGAGTGAACATCAGATTCAGTTGCAAACTTGGTGTTTTCTTTTGTTATGGATATTTATAAAATGGTATCCTCCTAACTGAAGAGATCTTTCATAGTACAGTGTACAAACTCATGTTGATAGTAAGTGATTGAATTATGACAGAGGTAACTGGTTAATTCTTACTGTACTTAATGACACCTGCTGACAGAAGAAACACCCATTGGCATTCAGTAAGTAAAAATTAAATTTTGGCCAAGCAGATTTGCTAGTAGATACTGTATGAATACAAAATGTATAAACAGAATATTGACAAAGAAAACGTTCTCTACAAATGTAAATTGGGATGTTCAATGTAACTTCCACCAAGAATTTATTAATCACGAAAGCCTGAGCAACCCATATTTGCACTAGAATACATGGCAGTAAGCTGTTGATCAATTCAATGTTCACAAATTCAAAGACCACTTATAAACATATTCATCTAGGGTACATTTAATGAGTTATGTGTTATTTAAACCCATGACATAATGAAAGCTCATGGCATTAGAGCTCAAATCTATGTTGGATTTAGTTACTCACTTAAGTCAGCAAATAAAGATGTTTAGCCTGTGTGTTCTATTCACCTTCTGCCAAGACTTCCTTACAATATTTGAACGTGAAAGAAATCCAGGTTTAGCACAGATAAAACTTCTGTAATTCGGTTAATCCCTTAGGGTAATCAACAGAAAACTGGAAAAAGCAGTTTCTTTTCTCATTCCAGGGTTGTCTTCCAAAGAAGAATTATGTTTCCACTGATCTGAAAAAAGAGCTTTTAAACAGGGTAAGGATTGTGTTTTCAGTCGAGCAGAAGAGCCCACCAAATCACGCTGCAGTACTGATAGCTGTGTATTGCAGAGTTTATACTGAACAGCCAAATGGAGCCAGAGAAGAGAAAGAAAGAAAACAAGAAAACTAGAGACATAAATGCAAGTGACACAAGGGCAGATAAGGAGAAAATAAACTGAATCAGGAAAAGAAGAAATCTCTTTGTCTCTTAGTTTCTCTGACTCCAGAAGCATAAAACCAGAGTAATAGAGTTTTATATGAAATCACCATATGAGGAGCCAGGGTCACCAAGCAGAAAGCCAAGAAGGTTGCCAGGGTTGAGTTGTCAGGACTGTGTTGCTCGCTGAATAGGGACACTTGTCTCCAGCAAGCTGTACTTCCCAAATGAGTTTTGCAGACATCTCGGGGAACTCCCATCGTCATGGGGGATGCTAGGCATCTTGTGGTTCCAGTGTGTCCCTTCACCTGCAGGTGCACCAGGATTCTACCAACACATAGAACATCAGACCAGTAGGTCTTACTAATGAATGGGAGCAAGTCCAAGCACAGCAGCTTTGGGATTGCATCATCTGGCATCAGTGACTGTTCTGTACATCTGATCCGGCCCTGAAGTTCTGCTTGTTTTTGCATGTATCCTGCTAGCCAAAGTGGTCCTCACCACCATGGGGAGAGGATGTACAGCAGAAAGAGAAGTGTTTAAGCTTGAGTAGACAGCAGTGATGGATGACTCATTTATTAAGGGAGTCACACTTGAGCAAAGCCATTTGTGCAAGGGACTCCTCAGCAGCGTGACTAACAAGTCCACAATCTGGCCCCAAGTGTTTCTCAGCTGTCACATCAAGCTCTGATTGTTACTTTCGGCAATTACTGACAAATACACAAGAACTGCCAAGAGTGGGGAGGGACACCACAAACTGCAGCAAGCTGTAGTGGGTGTCATCTGCCACCTGTTCAGAGCAGTGCTGGGACATGGCTTTGGCTTCATGTAGGCTTTCAGGACATACCTCTGCTTAGACCTGACATTCAGTTCTCCATCCTGAGCTTACTGTGTTGTTTCTCCACACAGCAGTATGATACAGCATCTTGCAGCCCTCTGTTGTATAGAGAGCCTGTGCAAGGAGCAGGGACAGTGAGTGAGGCAGTGGTGCTGAGTCTTTCTCTCTCTTTCTTTCTCTGGGCTATACCAAACTGCTTGCTTGGCTTCCCCATTGCCAGAAGGCTGACTGCAAGGTTTCTGCTTGGCACCTGGTGGGAAAGATCTGCTCGTCAGCATGATGGCTAATTAGCTTTTATCAAGAGTGCTGCAGTCACCTTAATATGCCCAACTGCAGATGGGGAGGTAGAGATAAGGGGGGAAAGTGAGTGTGATCACAGGTGCACCCTCTGCTGCCAGTATAATGGGTGCAGCAAATGGGTAAATTACTGCAATATTTTGATTGTTGCTGTTATATAGGAGAAGTCAAATGTCAGGAAATGCAGAGACAGGCATCATTTTCCTTTTCTTGCTACAGTATTTTTATTACTTTTTCTTCACCAGCTTTCATGTGTGATGATAGCTTGCAAAGCCTATCTTACAATGTGGAAATGATTTGAAATGCATTATAAAAATCCATGGATATGCTGCACAGGCATATTTTAAACTCTTAGTATTTCCCTAAAGGCTTACTATTCCAATTTCAGCTTTTTTAAGAATGTGAAGGAAATGATTGCCCATGCTGTTCATCAGACATTTTACAAGGCTTAACTTAAGACAAGGTTAAAAGACAAGATAGATCTTCAAGCAAAACCTGAGATTTTGAAAATGAAGCCTTGCGTTTGTTGCAAGGAAAGAACTATTAAACCTAGCAATTAATAGCAGAAAAGAGCAGCTGTATTATGCACCGGGCTCTCTCAACGATGTCACTGATAAAGCAGTTACATTACACTTGTTTTAATAGCATACTCACTCAAACCAGCTTAAAAAAAAACCTTTTTTTTTTTTTTTTGCAAATAGTTGAAAAATCAGTATTATGAGTTCAGTTTGATAATTTTCCGGTGCTATTTTAGATGAAAGCATAATTATTTATCACTTTCTCAGCTTGTAAGGCTCACTCATATATTTCAGTTAAACAGCTCTTGGTAGTGGAACAGTTTCTAAGAATTTACTGTACTTGACATAAGCATCAATACAGGGGAAGAATAGATCTAAACATTACTTGGAGCTGATAGCTGCCCTCTGCGAAGCGTACTGTTTTAGCTGTAACTTACTTTTTGTAGCACACTAATACTGCACAGTTAGTTTTGCTCCTACATTAGAAGGGCAACAGGGTGAAGCAGTTACTTGTCTGGGCTTCCTCAGCTTAAATTGCTTGTGATAGGTGCTGAAATGTAGAGCTCTGAGAGGATGAATACGTGCCCAGTAACTGCCTTGAGGGAAATAGAGGTAAGCAGTTGAAGCAAAACACATTGGAGCTTTTGGTTTCAGCTTTGGGACGTGAAAGCTTTTAATGTCGTTGCAGCACGTTGTGCTGGCCAGATGGGAGTATCCAGGGGCTTAGTACAAGAGCACAAAATCAAGCAAGGCTGCAAGAGACGTTGCTGCTTCCCTGTTGTCTTTGCTGCTTCTTTTCCAGCTGTACTGATGACACTGGTTATGCTGGCTTGCCCAGGACCCAGAAGAAAAAGACGTGCCCAGGGAGTCTGGTGCCATCTGCAGCAGAGCTTGAAGTAGTTGAGATTTGGTTTTCATGAGGCATGGGATGCTGAGCTGAGCAGCTCAGCTTGATCTGGTGCTCTTGCACTGCTTGAGGCTGAAAGCAGGGAGAAATGTAGGGAACAGCCTCCCCTTCCTGGCTGCCAGGCTTGTTTGGGATGTGAGCAGATGTGTGATCAGTGCAGCTGACAGGCTCCGTTCAGCCCTGTGCATTTCTCAGAGAGAGAAAGAAAGAAAAAAAAAAGAATATGATCAAACATGGCATCAGTGCTCATTTCCCAGGGAGTCTGGGGAAAAAAAGACTATTAATCACCTCTTTAAAAGTTCACGTTAAAACGTATCAGTATGGAAACATGCTGGATAGGCTGGTACACTAATGATACCCTGGTGGCCTCTGATGAAGTATCCCGCATCCAGCAGTCAACCCAGGGAATGCAAAATGATCATTATCCAGTCACCCTTATGATCATCCTTTTATACGCATGAATTATTTACTTAGTACAGGCTACTTACACACTTGTTAATGAAAACCAGCTTTTCCATTGTAAGACCCATAACATCTCTTCAGAGCATGTAATCCTTCTAACCGTGTTTATTTCAGATTCATTATCCTGTGTTTTCTGTAATGTAATCTTTTACTGTATAAATAGAACATTCTTCAGAGCAGAAAACCTGTGGGAACGGATTCCTTAATACTGAAACCTTAATTTTTTTTCAATTTTTTTTTAATGTTTTTGAGAGAAAGATGCTTCAAATATTGATGCCCAGAATCTCCAGGAACCCTCAAATTTCATTCAGCTGCCCTGTTTTGTACCTACTCTTTTGTTTTCGATGCCCCTTGTTTCTTTCATCCTCTCTTAGTCTTGCCCACCGGTCTTTGTTCTGAGGGCTGTATTCCACCGTAGAATAAGACAGATACTAAATTAACAGCCCTGACTCCAGAAAAAGACCGCGAGGCTCTATTGTGATACAAATGATCAGCAACATAAATTGCTCATCACTTACTGTTCGTCACATTTTCTGAAGAGCACCAAAAATAAGACACTTATTTATAAATAGCTTAGCCTGCTAGTTTCCAGTGAAACTGAATTTCGTATCTTCCCACCATTTTGACAGTGCATATAAATATGTAACATGTAGTTATGTGAAAGTTAGCTGTTCCACGATGTCCTCTGTGGGCATTCACAACCCATCCAGGTTTGCAGCAAAGGAATAAATGGCAAAATGAGGCTTGTGGGATGCAGCGTGTCACGTTATTAGCAGAAGAAATATGCCTTGCTTAGAGAATGGGAGCTTGTTGCCCAGATCATAATGTTCTTGTATTCCTCCCCAGAAGTGCACTTTAAAAGGAAAATGAAGTAAGAACTTATAGCGAATAATACATCTGATAATTACAGACATTTTTTCTGCATGAAAAACACCTGAGATTTCTGGAACAAGAATGAACAATAAAGGCATTAAGTATAACTGCATCCTCAAGCCTTCCAAAAATTTATGTAAATGCTTCCTTTTACTTCACTGGCTTTCAGTAGGGACTGAAGTTTGAGATATGGTTTTAGTTGCTTGGCTAAGCCACATGGTATTTTTTTTCCATCCTGTCTGATGAGCATGAGAACTGAGATATACTTGGAAACTGAAACCTGCAAATACTGAAAGTGTTAATTTCTGCTGTTCACTTTCTACAAAATTCTGTCCTTGTGTAATTTGATTGCTCAAATGAAAGGAAACATTGACTACAAGAAAAGCTGTGTGAGTATCTGTACTTGTTTCTGATGCATTTGCTATCAAAAGCAAGCTGATATATTCAGACTTCCAGTTCTCTTAAGCATGATCTGGCTATGCTGAGGATGAGGAATTAGTGTAACAAATCTGTGGCTTGCTATTGTGGTACTAAAACTATACTCACAATTGATCTCAACATGGCTATCAACTTTAACCTTTAATTTTACATGTTTGTACCTTATTTTTACCAGAGATTCCCTTCACTTAAAGACGTGTAGAAAGCTATTCACTGAATAAAACCAAAGATAATAGAGACAATCCATCTTATTGTGGATCCTACATACTCTAGTGTAATAAGAGCGAATGTGTGTCTTCCAAGGGCTGTGCAAAATTATTACTGATCTTATTAGTGAATAATGACCAACAGGAATGTTTATTATTGTCAGTAAGTGGGGAAGAAATAAGAATTCAGTGTGACCATTGAGCAGAGGACTGTAACAGGAAGCCTTATCCAGCTGAAGCTTAAAAACCTATAGAGAAATAGAGAGTGGGGTAAGGTACTGGACAGCTTAACATCCTCTGTTGGAAGTTTAGCAGTCTGCAGCTATTTAAATCAGCATTCCTACACACGTACTCCATCTCCAGTCGATTGAAGAATGGTCTCCAAATCAACACTGCTTACCTTACCTTTCAGGAAAGATCCAAAACAAACCTTCCACAGAAGATGCTGCTCTCTGTGTCTCTCCCTGCCTTTTATCCTCTCAGCTGGCTGGCTGTTTCACTCCTGTTTATTAATAATACATCCTAGTGTTCTGTATGGTACCACCGAGGGTTTTAAGCATGGAATTTTGCAGAATATTTTAGATCTCTTGCTCAGATGGGGCAGTGTTGCCTTCATGTTGATGCCAAAATACCAAAATCCAGAGCTTGCATTATTTTCACCTTCTTTAGTTCCACCCCAGATCACTGAAATGTGTAGAAGTATAATTTATTTTTTTAAAAACTGACCAAGACTTGCATTCAGGTGCTGGAGCCGTATAAACAGAGAGGGAAAAGTGAAATAGGGAAAAGAACATGTTCCTATTTCTCTGGGAAATATGCTGTTTTTGTGGTTTTAATTATAGGTTCCCTCCTCCTGAAGCATCACTGTTTCCTGCAGCTTCGATCATATGATCCTGTCAAACTCGTAGGAACAGTGCTCTGTCATGCTTTCCCTTCAGGTTGTCTGAGGGAATTAGGTGCTTCTCTGCAGTGCCTGCAGTTGTTGAGAGAATTACGAAGACTTGCTGAGGCAGAACCCACTGACGTGTATTCCTGCTCCCTAAGCACGGTTCACCACCAGGCTGCACAGTTGTCGTGCATTATCTGCATGCACAGACAGACACGAGCGCCTTGCTGGGATTAGTGAGACGTGACGCTCTTGTATTTTATCACTACTGCTTACCCATGTCAGAATCCCAGGGTGTGCTTCATTTTCACTGGTTCTTATCCTCTCTGTTAGGAGGATACAATCACCCACTCAAGAAGCAGAAATAGTGCATGACTAACTATGTCACGGAACAAATGATTAGCACTAAGTAGTTTGTGCTAGCTGTTTGCAAACAATCCACGTGCTGACAATTATACTGAAGCAATTTTGTGAATACCTAACTCTGTGCATTTTGCATAACTCAGGATGGGCTCCCGTATCATTAAATCTGTAACTTTCGCGAAAATCGCCGGTGCACTTCCTTCATTGGCCATTATGCTGGGAGCCTGGACCACAAAGCCATCCTTAGCGAGGGTGGTAAGAGGAATGGTGCTACTCCAACATGTTGCAGCTGCAGTGCTGTGGAGGTTTATACACCATTGAGTGCCAGGGAGGGCAGCCACTTGCAGGCGGATCCACAGAAACAGCCAGTGTTTGTGGATTTGCAGTTATGCAAGCCAAGATGCTGATTTGCCCCAGCTGTACCCAGCCCACATGCAGAGATCCCAGTCTGGCTGCCATGCGTCAGAGCACTTGTTGGGTTCATTAGTGGGAGATGAGGGCCAGCTTGTCATCCACCTGCTGACGTTACAATTAGGGAGCTGACCTAATGAGCACCTGATGCTGATGCAAGACACTGCGGTGAGTAAGAAGGCATCTCATGCATCGCTGCAGAGCTCAGTGCTGACAAGAGCTTATTGATTCCTTTAGAGCAGAGTATTTGAGAGTATTTTGTTTGACAGAAATGTGCAGCCCTCCTGGATCCTAAAGCACAGAGCTCTGAAAAAATAAATACCCAACATACTTGGGTAACTGGTAGTTTAAAGTGAATGGAGTGGTTGTCAGCTGTCACGAGGCTGTGCAAACAGGAGGAGATGCATTATTTTATAAGAGGGGGATACTGAAGTAGTGGAGATTTAAAGGGGCTGCAGCAGAAGGGGAGTCAGTATCAAAAATGAAATTGCTAAAGCCTTTCACCTTGTTCCTATGCTACGAAGCATTCTGCCCATCAATAATACCCAGCCTGTTCAGTGAACACTATTACTTCATTACCTTCTCGTAAATGGAGCCAACCCCAGTAACCTGCCAGAACAACATCTTCCATTTCCCCCTCAAGAAACAAAAAGGAACAGTGCAAATATGTTTTTGCTTAAGTGGGCAGGATGATGACCCTTATTTACAGTGGAGCAAAGTTCACATGTATTTCCATCACAAATGCTTGTCTAGATTCTTCTCGCTAGTCTCGTTTTCTGTAAGGGCAAGAAGTACAAAGGCTGCTCCAAAAATAATGCTTCTCTTTTTATTTTGATGGCCTTTGCTATCTGAGGCGTATGTTGGTGGTATGGCTGTAGAAGCTGAACCTTCATTACAATATCCCGTTGTGTGGTATTAGCATGTGGCAGATGGCAGACAGGGGCAGTCTGACAGAATGGTGTCTGAAATGGAATTGTGTATGAAGCAAAGATTTGTTACTGATTTCCTCTGTACAGAAAAAATGGCCCCCACTGATATTCATCAGTGCTTGCTGAACGCTGATGGGGACCAACCAGTGGATGTGTGAGCACAAAGATGTGACGAGTGATGTGTTTCAGCAGAGATGGTAGCAACAGTGGGTCACCTCTGGTGGTGCAGATTGTTTTGAGTGAGGCATGCAGGCTCTTGTTCATGCTGGTGAAAATGCATAACTAATGGTGATGACTGTGCTGAAAAATAATGTTTTGTATTTGAGGATATGCTCTGTCAAACAGCGTTCTTATGCTCTTGGTATATATTGTAGTTTCCATGGTAATAAATAGGATGCATTACTTTTGGAGTGACCTACACATATTGAACTTCTCTATCACCACAGGCCTTGCTAGTAAGAGTGCTGAATCACTTTTGTCCATATGCTAGTGAGTTTCTCTTTAACAGAGGAAGATCAAATATTTCTTTGACACCATACAGACTTCCACTTTTTTTTTTTTTTTTAAACTCTTTGCAGTGCAGTAGCATTCATTTGGATGCATATGGTGATGGGAGCTGGAAGCTGGAAGTGCCACTCCAGGGGGAAAAGCCTGGTGGAGTTCCTTAGGCTAAGTCAGTGACACCCTCCAGAAAATGAACTACGGCTTCCTCAAGCCTCTGGTAACACATGCCAAAGGGCAGAGGCTGTGCACTTGTCTTGTGTACTTCTCGTTTCAAGGTCAGTAGACCCAGTCCTCCTGAGACCTCCAGCCTTGCTTTGGAGCCACTCTTGCATGACCAAAACAGGCCTCAGCTTCCTGTCCTGATGGGCATTTTGGGTTCCATCCGGAAACCAGATATCAGTATACTCAGACCAAATATGGCTGTTTGCAGAGGGCAATTGATCCCCCTCGAGCCATGCCAGCACTAGATACAACAATTTCCACAAGTGACATTATTCAGGAATGGCTAAAGGAGCAAGGTGGGCATAGTTCTTTGGAATACCTTGCTATGCACCCATAAAATAAAAAGGGGGGAACTGCAGGGTGTTTATTCTGGTTGGGTGCTCGAACTAGCTCGAAACGAATGCTACCTGACTAAGGAGCGTGACAAAGGAGCCAGTGGGGCATTGCGTTTGGAGTGTAGTGTAAACCATGTCCTAGCACCAGGACTTGTTGTTCTTGTTTAGAACTGCTTTGATTAGCGGAGTGGGTTGCATGGCTTCTGATCATTGTTCTGCTTGTTTGATTTTGTATCCATGGTATATGATTTATGGAGTTGTTTGTAATCATGGTAACGGATTCTGCATCTATAAAATGCCCAGAGTATAGACAATAAACGAAGCTTTTCGCTCACATTGGGTTAGTGTGCTTCCCTAGGTTTATCAGCAGGTACCCTGGCCAAGTGGGTTTATTCCCGACATCCAAGTTTGCGAGGAAAGGCTTGTCCTTGTGAGGAGTGGTGCGGCGTGGATCTCCAGCCTCACCAGAAGGCTTATCCTCTGCTGGATATGTGGGACACACACACACAAAAAAAACAAATAAAGGAAAGCTGTAAGGCAGAGAGCTCTCTCCTTGTGATAGAACCATAGGAGTGCAGCGAAATTCAGGGGCCATGGCCACCAGCACTGACCTGACCTTGTGGTGCTTTCATACTCCTTGCAGCAGAAAGAGGTCTGTGACGTAAAGCTGATGGGCTGCTCCTGGTGGTGAAATGCTGGAGCCAGTTGCACTCACCATTGGCACAGCCATACAAAGAGACATATTTAAGTGGCTGGTGGTAGCATCTTGTGATCAGTACCAGCTGCTGGAGAGTGGTGGTGGCAGGCACATAGTACAAGCCTTCAGTACAGCCAGGTGGTCATACCAGGAATGGTGTGCTGTGGTTCCCAGTGTGCACAGTCACATATTTATCTTCTGTATGTGCACGCTATCGTGTATCACATGTGTAAGAATGGCTTAAAGGCTAGAAAGCATTGATTGCCATTGTTCCAATGAATTTGGACTCAGTGTAAAGGAAATAAAAGTTGGAGTCATTAATATCTCCATGCTGTCACTTTATTGATGGCCTGAGTGTCCATGTTAGGTGCTGGTGACTGTAACCTGTACAAATATTTGTGCACAGTAGAGAGATAATGCGACTGTATATGTACTGTCAGGTATTCAGATTAGAATACCAGATAGGTTCAGAAGAGTTGATCACAACAAAGAGCTGTAAATGTCCACCTGATGGTTGAATATTATGAATCATGGTCATGGCTGGTGAGTTCTCATGAATTCTTCAAGCCCCACCACAGCTCCACGTGTGCTGTACACACTACCTTTACAGTAAGGTCTGCCTTTATCACATGATGATTGTTGTTGTTTACACACTTAGAATTAATGAAGAAGTCAGAGTATCCAAGTGCTTGGCAGGCATCAGGTCCTAATGAGGCAGTTATCACTGAGTCAGAGGAGTCCAGAAAGACAGGCCAGTGTGGTGTGTGTAGAGCAGTGGTATTAATATCCAAAGTACTTAACAGTAACTCATAAAATAAATGTATTTGTAACTTCACTCATTCTTTTATCTGATGAAGCAGCTGTGTATGGGTAGAACAGGAATTCTGAGCATTAGATTCTGCTTCTGGCAAGATCTTGGTATATCCTTTAAAATGTGACTTTTTTTTTTTTTTTTTTTGGTCCTTCAGATCCCTCTCTGTGCAAAGGGATGTGAAATATTTATCTTGCTGTAAGCTGCAGGACTTCTAGGGCAGAAAGCCACCCCACAAGGGAGAAACTCAGACATGCTGTGGTGTTCATACCCTGTGGTGCTCACTTATGCACTGTACTTCAGCAGGGCCATCCTTGTCTTGCAGAGAAGAGCTTACATGCAAAGGAAGCACAAAGCAGGGCAGGGATTTCAAGCAGGATTGCTCAGTTGCTATATTTGATGCATAGCCAGGGTATCTTCCTCCTCCTCTTTTATCTCCTATCCCTCTCTGCCTTGGTAACAGCACTGTGCAGTCAGTCACACACTTCTGTAGGAGGCTGCTGTGTGCTTGGTTGGAAACTTAAATGCTTCTGCTTTTGGTGAAGAGGGAATTCTGGATTGCAGAATCACACCTTGTTTGTCTTCTGCATGACCAGAAGAGAAATTTGCGGAGAGCATGACAAAGCTGCTAAACTGTACACTTGTCTTTATATATATATATATATATATATATATATATATAGGTGGCGGTTGTGTTTTTTGTTTGTTTGTTTGTTTCGCTGGTTTGTTTGTTCATGATCATGAATTCAGGATTAAGAGGGAAAAAATTGAAAGTAAATTGAAAACACTGAGCTTTACTGCATTTTCAGAAGTCATGCTTTCATCTCCTATTGAAGAAATGTAAATTTGCAGCCCAGAAGCCAACAAACATAGAACCATAGAATGTGTTGAGTTGGAAGGGACCTCAAAGCCCATTCAGCTCCAGTGCCCAGCTTTGGGCTGGTTGCCACTCACTGGATGAGGCTGCCCAGGGCTCCTTCCAACCTGGCCTGGAACACCTGTAGGAATGGGGCTTTCTTGGGCAGCTGTGCCAGGGCTTCATCACCTTCTGAGTGAAGAATTTCCTCTTAACATCTAAAGTAAATTTCCCCTCTTTTAGTGTAAAGCTATTCTCCATGTCCAGCTTTCTGTCTACCAAGACTCCAAGTTTGTCCCTGCAGAGCTGCTTTCATTGAGTTCTTCTCCCATTCTGTATATATCACGCCTCCCTCTTGCTCCTGAAGTTACTGCTGGCTTTGGCTGACATGTCTCCCTCTGATATTTCTTCTGCTGCTGGAATGGCAGAGCCCTACCATGCACTCATGGGGTACCTGCAGGGCTGCAACCCAGCAGGCCGCCTGGCAGCAACCCGCTTAGGCCGCAGTGCCTCCTAGCATTGCCCAAGCTTGGTGTAGGCGGGAGAAATCTGTCAGAGGGGATGGCTGGGGTGCTCTCATGGAAATCTCTGCATCTAGTGAAAAAAAAAACGAATTTGCAGGATTTGTTTTTTAGAAGAGTCGCTTGATGTAGTTTTTTCCTTCTTGCTCCCTTCCCCTAAGAGCTAATTATAAGTCTTTGTAATTTCCCAGCTTTCTAATTAAATCCTTGGTGTATTAAATAAAAAACCTCAAGCAGAGATTTTTAAATGCTATTCCTGATTTTAAGCCAAGCAAGTACACACAGAATTCACCTTAGAGCCGTGATTTACATGTCTAGCCTCATAAAGATGAACTACTAACTTAATTCACCCTGGCCTCTTTTAATGGAGTTAAAGAGATCGGTCTTTGCAAGCTTAATTTTCAGCTTTCCTTCATACAAAAAATCAATATAGAGTAAAATGCACCTGCAGGTGAAATTAATCCTGTGCAACATGCCCAGAACAAGGCCTAGCACAGAGGATCGATGGTGAGCTGGTGCATAAAATCATAGAATCGTTAAGGTTGGAAAAGACTCATAAGATCATCACATCGAACCAACAGCCCATCCCTGCTGTGCCCACTAACCATTTCCCTCAGAGCCACATCTACGCATGTTCTTGAGGAACCAGATCAGGGTTCATTTTTCCCACTGTACTTTGCCATAAATCTTTCAGTGACTGCTCCATGCAAAACACAGCAGTGCCAAGGGCACACAGTGATACAGGTGCTGACCCATGGCTGGTCAGTGTGCTGGAGGAGCAGTATCCAGCATGCTGGTTTCCTCCAAGACACGGCCTCAGGAAGAACAGGAGAGGCTTTTTGGTTAAATTGTTCCCCCTTTCCACATTTGTTTCCGAGAACAAATAGCTTAACTTTACTCTGCTGGGCTGCAACCACTGAGTGGGGCTGCAAAGATTGTTGACAGGCTTGTTGTCATCTTTAAAATAACAAGACATAGGATGCAGCTCCTGCGAGCACAGAGAATGCAAATGCGCTGGGCGGGTTGGAGATATTCTAAGCCAGTCTGGAATTGGAGCAGTGGGTGGAAAAGGTGCTCTAGTTTTTGTTCTTGCTGCCTGCATTAATGATGAATAAGATCTAATTGGATAAAGTGCTGCGTGGGTATGTGGGATACTTATCAGCTTCTGCAGACTGAGATCAACCTTCTTTTACTTTTTCATAGCCAGAACCAGGCTTCTCTGTACTCACTGCCCTCGTATTCTTTTTCTTTTTTTTTCCTGGAATTGCTTCTTTTGATTCTGTGAGAATTTTGTTCATGCCTAAAAAGCCAGGTGATAGTGAAAGCAAACTCACAGCTGCTTGTGCTTGTGGAAGAGTAGCATTTTCTTATGATACACTACAGAGAACCCATCTTGCTGTTGGGAAGATGAGGTCTGCTGCTAACCAGGCGAGGATGGGAATGCCATTGCAAGAACCCTTCTCAGTGGGGAACCTGGCACAGCTGATGTGCCAAGGAGCACAGTGGGGAACAGCACTTGGCAATGTGCATCATAATTACAGCCTTAGTTGCCAAATTCTCTGTCAACTTTCATGTTGTGTTAATGGTAGTCCTCAAGAGCGAGGCATTAGAGCAAACACTGTGTGCAATTAGCGTGAGCTATGGAAATATGCAAAGCCAAGAATTTGCTGTTAGTCTAATTAAAGTCCTAGCAGTCTAATCAAAGTAGCGTTATTGGTCCCGCTGCAACAATACTTACAGACAAATTATCCAAATAGAACAGCTCGTTCTCAGTAGTGACACAGTTCAAATTATTATACATGCACTTCTGCTGTCTCTTTTCATACCTTTCTCAGCACCTTTCCATTCATCTCTGGGTCCTGAGGTCAACATCACAAATATTTTTTAGGGGGCAGAGCAAATGCATTTGTCTTTTCAAGGGGTTGATAAAGAGAAGTCTGCCGATCTCTAAAGGTAGGAGTATTATGTTGGTGGTAGGAGTCTTTTTCTCCCGAGTTTGCTTTTGGTCATTTTTGTTTGCTAATGTCTGCGTATCTGCTGTACGGCTGCCAGTTTCTCATTCATTCACATTTAGGCCTTATCTGCACATCTTTTGTATGTGTAAGCTGGATACTTGTCCTTTGCACTCTATAGAGCAAGTTTTACTCTGCTCTCTAAAATAGTAATCTCTTAGTGACCTTAACTGACCACTGGTGACACCCTGACACCTCATATGCCATCCTGTGCTTGCAGTCTGCTGTCATCCTGTGATAGTGCTTATGGGGGTCCTTGATACAGCCTCTCCTAATTTTTTAGCAGCAGCCTTTGAGGTGTGATTTCTTCATAAATCAACTGACACTTTATTACAGCAGCCTTATCTAGGGTTGCTAGTAATCACTCTAAAAGAATAGTAAAAAGAGTTCTTCCAGTCAAAGACACTCATGGAGTGCTATGGTAGCTTCCTAAACCATTATCTTCAAGGTAAGACAGCATTTCGAGTGTGTTATAAGAACTGCTTTACAGCAACCTGGCCTTCCTGTGCTCCACTTCAAGGACCAGGACACGATGCAGGTTTGTAACTTCACAGCCTCAAAGCTCATGCTGTGCTCTCTCTGGTGCTGCCACAGTTTTGTCTCTGCTGACGGTGTCACTGCTGGACACCCAGCTATTCTGGCTGCACCAGAATATGTCATATTGCTTTAAGGGGATGAATGATTATTACTGAACACTGTTCTCAAACTTCCATGCTTGTAGTGCTGTTCAGACAAACTCCTGAAAGATGTGCCTCTCTGGAGCTGCCCCCATTATTCTCATCCTTTGCAGGAGTGAAAAACCTGTAGCAGGGTGGCTGCAGCACAAACACCAGATGAGAAATACTGTGCAGAGAAACAGCAGCCTCGATGAGGTCAGCTGTAAGAAAATGTGCTACAGGGAAATCACACTGCAAACAAAGCTTGGGGTAGAGCTGGCAAAGATCAGCATACGTTTGATTGAGTGTGTTCACCTGTCACAGCTGGATTCTGTAACAGTGCTGAACTTACAGAAAACAATGCTGTGCTGTACTGAATTGTCCATTGTGGATAATACTTGCATTTAATACCCCCTGGCATCTTTTATCCAAAAGCTTACAAGGGCTTTGCAGATTGAAGATTTGCTGATTATGAATCACATCTCTTTTCCCAGAAAAGAAGAATTCCTCAGGTAACTGTTGAGGCAAGAAAGGAACAAGCAGTCATTTACCAAATGCTATAAACTAATAGCCAGGTTAAGAGAAGGCAGTAATAATTTGGATTCTCTGCAATTTGTGTTGTTTAAAAGCAAGCAAGTACTTTATCTTCCCCATTTCTTTCTCCCACTAACATTAGTAGAGTTCTTGGGAGCCAGAGTCACAGACAAGGACCCAACCACCTTTCTCTCATACGGAGCATGCCACAGACCAGCGGTGATCTTCTAGGGCACTGCACTGGCATTTTAATGATGGGGGAAAGCCTTTTATGGAGGATTAGTGCAACTCCCCGATCTATTTGTGTTATCAATCATCTGTCTCCTAACAGTAGTGACATGTTTTAGGGAGAGAAAAACTATTTTGGTTCTTGGCATCTCTATGAAATATTCTCTGTTGAACTTTAAATGTTGTTTCGCCCCCCCACCCCACCCCCAGAGCAAAGAACACCTTGAAGTCTTTGAAGTAGTATTACTTACGATAATTTATAAATGACCATGAAGATAAATAATGGGTCTTTCTTTCCAAGAACAGCTGAATGTTCTTATTTTATACTGCCTGTTTGACCTTGTAGAGAACTGTACTTACTCAGATTAGTTTGAAGTTTTCAAATGTAGTCAGTAGAGATGTTAAGCAACCCAAATTCATGACTGTCTGGTCAAACAAGAGAAATCATTCTGAGGACAAACTAAGACAGCCCTTAAATTAATGCTTATTTTTGTTGTTGTTTCCTTTTTAAATCAACAGTTAGTGCCTCATTAGGATCTGCTGATAAGCGTTGCCTGGACAGTTGCCAGGCTTGTTTTGCTGTAGGAATAAGAACGGCTTTAGCTAGTTTGAACTGGCTTTTCTCTCTCAAAAGCTTTAAAATTGTCTGCAAAGAAAACAGCCTTTGTTTGGGGATCTGCATTGTTTCAAATTATAGTCTTGTTCAAACAGGTGCATATGTGGAGAGACAAGATGTGCAAGACGATAAAAGAGAATTAAAAGTCATCATCCTCTTCTTGGGCCAGTACGGGCGAAATTCCTTGCTTGACAGTGGCTTGTTTTACATAGATGAATAGTCGTAATCATCTGGGTCTAGGATTTTCTTCCCTTGAGAAACAAAAGATGAACTTATTCTTCTGTTTAAGTAGCAGAAGAAATTGGTATTTTTAATCATGCTGATGCTGTGTAAGTGAAGGCCTGAAGGCTGAATGTAACACTTAGTGATGTCCATGAGAAGCCTTAGGGAGTGTAGCTGGGCCTGGAAAAAGGCCAGAAGCAGCATTACACCATGGTTCCAGCATTTGATACCAAAGGCATGCTGGGCTCTTGGGACTAACGAGTGAGGCACAGAAATGAAATAACCTTGTCTGAAGGTACGGAATGCTGTAAGCTCCCCTTCTCATCGTATGTGGTGTGAAACAGTCAGTGACCCTGGTGAAGTGAGAGCTGCTTACTCTTTCCTGACTCACCTGTCTCAAGAATGCACCAGCAGCCGCTCTCCAACTGGTTGGGCCAACAATGGGAAACCTCTCCATCCGCAGCCCTTCCTGCACTCTGACAGCTGCCAACACAAAACCTCTATTAAGCGTTGCAGTTTCAGCAGCAAGGCAGCTATCAAAGAAAAAAAACAAACTATTTCACAGCATCTTTCTTCTTGGCATGTAAAGAAAAAGCAATAGGTAGGCACTTAGTCTGTAGGGAGCTGGGTATTGAGCCTAAACTTTGTTGTTTCAACCACAGAAGAAACAGCTTCTCAGTTTTTGAAGCTCCAGCATCAGCTTGCTCACAGCTGCCATTTAGCTCTGTTTGTAAAGCTGTGAGTCCCCACAGCTGCACTGAAAGCCAGAAGGCTTTTTTTTTTTTCTGTTTAGCAGAGGTTTCTCTGGTGTAATTATATAACTTGTTTTCTCTTTTGTTTCTTATCATAAAAGTACATTTGAACACTGCCTCTGCCCCTTAGAATCAGTGGGAAATAATATTTTCAATGTATTATTTATTTCTACAGTTAGCAAAAATTATTCACATACTGCTTTTAACTCTGCTAATGGATCTACCATAATGTCAGATAAAATGTCACCATGGCCATGTGTAATTAGCATTACAAATTTGTTGAAGAGTTAAACGGTCAGATCCTGCAGGGTGCGAGTCAACCTAGCTGCAGGCATTATGTTCACAAGATTTTCAAGATTTTCCTTTACTGAGAATGAGACAGCCTCGAAAATGATGTAATTAATGAAATGCAAATCATGTGTCGGGTGTTAAGTGGACCTGCTATCTCAAGTATCTCAGGCAATGAAAGTAAAAATTGCTCTAGTTGCAGTACAGAAAGCAAATAATTAGTTACTGTCTCTTTTTGTGTAGAGAACTGAAACACATCAGATCACGTAGAGTTCATTGTTCTGGGATTGGCTTGGTCTGAAGCCCACTGGACATCAGTGGAAAGGCTGTCGGTATCTGATCCAGAGGTGATTAATCAGAAAATAAGGATTCTAGGTTCGTTAGTTACACAGAAGATGAAATCAAGTCATCATGGCTGGTTTATAAAACACGAGTTAATTATGTGCAGTAAGAAATTAAGTCTTCATAAACATTGAAAATGCTTTTGCGAGTTGAGACTTTGTAAATACAAACACATTAAAAATAAATTCCAATTAACAATATTCAAATGAGTTTTAATTTTCTGTGCAATGTAGAAAAAAATTGATGCAAGTCATTCTACCTTTAATGACAGCTTAAAGTAAAATAGAAACAAAACGATTGATTTTCCATACAAGAATTAATTGACAGTTTAACTGAAACAGTCAAACTTTACAGATTTCCGAAGTCAAGTAATAAAGGTGTCTGCCTAAGAGTTTTGATAAGGATGGATGGGCACAGTTCAATACACTGATATTATCTCATAAATCTTCTGTTTCCTGATAAGTAAAAAGTTATGCATATCTGAACTATCATTTAAGTTGTCAAAAGCCTTTGCTCTGAAATTATGCAGCCTCAGTGATTGCTGCTGAATCACTGAATAGGCAGTTTTTGGAAGTTCTTCATTATAAAGCAGTAATTTTTTATTTTATAGAAAAATGAATCATCAAAAATAGATAAAGGCTCATCAAAGACTGTACACTGTATGTATACATGTGACTTTATCTGTGTAATTTTTTCAGCCCCCCTAGGCTCAGTTGCATCCTACTAATGACAGAAAAACCTTTCAAAACAAAATTAAGAAGGTATTAAATCCAAATATCTTCAAACATCATTGCATCGTTTCTTGAAAGGTTCTTTTGCATGCAAAAACAGTAAGGTCGACCAGTGTTTCTCTAGATGAACTCTGTAATTGGGTGTGTTGTGAACGAACCAGCCTGGCCCATCAAGTATCACTCTGGCTAAATCCCAAGCACAAAGCTGACATAAACTGCTCGTAAAACAAAGTTACTTGTTGATTCCCAAAGTCAGTAGGATTGTTTGCATGGTGGGCTGAAAGTTAAGCAGAACACAGAGGCCTTCTAATTGATTTTTCTGTGTGTCATTGTACCAGAAAAATTCTGAAGGCACGTTTATAGTCAGTTCCCTTCATATTACCATTTGGTCCTTACGCACTTCGTGCTACTTTTTTAGGGCTTATGGTTTACTTTCAAGCATGCTAACAATGAAATAAGCAGTTAATCACAGTGCTGGTAATTGCTAATGTATATGTACCTGTCGATTATAGAAAAGGACAACTGAAACATGTTAACAACCTCCTTTAAAAACATGTTTGATCTAAACAGGTTATACCAGTTCACATCCACTCAGTGAATTGAATTGAAGGGAGCCTTTGAATTGAAGGGAGCCTTAAAGGCCATCTCCTCTCACTCTCCTGCAATGAACAGGGACATCTGTAGATCGATCAGCATGTTCAGAGCTCTGTCCAGCCTGACCTTGAGTGAAGTGTCTCAATGCAAGAAGAGTTTGTTGGACCACAATGACACATTTAAGTATTTTCACACACTGTTAGAACTCCTCAGGATCAAACTTTTGGCTGCACTGCTATTGGAACTCCATCTTCCACCTGAGACTACCCACAGGTGCAGTGGAGCCTGTCTTCATCTGCACTGCTGAATAAAATTATAACCAGTTTTCTAGCCCCAGGGGAAAGTTTCTCTATGTGTGTGGAGTGCTGTGTTTCCTGTGGGTACAGTGTAATCCCCAGTGACCCCAGCATGTAATTTTTACCTGTTGTGTATCTTTTTTGCTTAAAAACTGCTTTGATATATGCAGTGTTTGGAAGAACTGTGCTGTGGAGAGGAGGAAATCTTATTTAATATGAAACAGTGCATTAGCACTGTGTTTAGCATAAGCACATACAGGTCTAGAGATATGTGAACCTGCTGGGTAAGGTGGAGCACCAGTTCTCATGTATTTACCCATACTGTCTACTGGGAATAATCCCCCAAATGTACTGGAACTCACACTGACACATGGTAGGACACCAAGAAGAGCTATTTGTCACAGGCCAAACCCAGTCTAGGGACAGATTACACAGCACAGATGCTATGAAGCTATGATTGAGATGCTATGCTTCTGAATGTACCAGTGAATTTTGAGCTTCCTGATGAAGTATGTACAGGTTGTATGCTGTCAAATGTTCTACTTATATTGAATAACTTACTTCTAAACTAGAAAATTAACTAAGTCAGTAGGTTTGCAAGGTTGTTTGGAGGCTAGACTTTTATTTGATCTTGGGCAGAGGACACAAGGAAAACTTTCTATTCCCTTCTGTTTCAACTGAGGGACAAACTAGAGCTACTTTATTGTATCAGCTCATAATTTTAGCCAGAAAAGTTTATCTTAATTGAGTTTTTAGACACTAATTTATTCAAATCAGCTTCCCAAATCCAGGTATTATGTGCAAAGCTTTTTTTTTTTTTTCCTGTGCTGATCATGTATTTTAATTAATAGGCAATGTTTAACTTAGAACTCACAGAGTCTGCACAGCTTAGCTTCTTTTGCATTCAGTAACTTGTCCTTTATCAAAGAGTCAATTCTCTTGTGTTTTATTGGCAGAACATGATGTGCATTGATTGTGGACACTGATCTATTCAATTAGCTTATTTATGAGTCTGTGTAAAAACAAGACACTGGTACCAAAACCAAGAAGTAACAAAAGAGCTTCTTCAATTAAAGTGTTCTCATAATTAAGCTCTTAATTTAAATGATTTGCTCAGGAAAATGCATGATGAGTTCATGTAGCTGCAAATGAACACAGTGAAAGCTTGCTGCTCTTAAATGGTGTTTAGCTTTTCCATTTGTTTGGGGGTTTTTTGCTAGGTTGTTTTTTTTTTATTTGCTGCATTCTACCTCTTACATCTAAAGCGCAGAGCCAAGGTTTCATTTTAATGCATTTCTGATTATTTCAAATTTAGAATGCTGTTTCTAAGATCCATCCAAGCTGGAGCCTGTAATGATCTAAAATATTGCTAAAATCAAAGGACAGCATTTTATACTGGCTTTAAACAGAGTAAAAGTCTAATTTCCTCTCATGTATGTTACTTGTTATCTGCCTAAAATGTAAGAGCCTGAGGAACAGACCTGAAGGGCTGAGCGACTTAGGAATGGATAGAAAGATGATGAAATTCAGGAACCTGTGTATCATAATATATAATTTGAGGGGGCATGAATTCTGGCAAATGTTGACATGAAGTCACAACAGAGATCTTACAAGCCAAATCAAATCCTGAAACTGACTTAATTGACTTCATAGAAAAGCTATACTGAGGACTGTCAAGTTCTGAGCTGAAACCAAGCAGGTGAATTAATCATATATAATATCAAATAATATATAATCAAATATAATAATCATATCCTCCCTCCTTTCCTGGAAAAGATACAGCAAAAGGCAGTATTGCTGGGAAATGTAACTGGTTACGTTCTATTCTATCATCAATGACTTAAAAAATATAAGTATGGAATGCCTATTTATCAAGTATTTTCCAACTCAGATAGCACAAAGTGTGCACATAGTAGCCTTTTGCTCATTCAGTACCTAGCCCTTTAGCAAGGAATTAATCTTCTCAGGTTTTGTTAGCAGTACATGATGTCCATTGGTTGTCAGTGATGATCTGTTCATTAGCTTCCTCATATGTCTGTGTATGAAAACTCTCCCACACCCCCATCCAAGACCCTGAAAAAAACCCCAAAAAACAAAAACCAAAAAACAAACAAAAAAAACCCCAAACAACAACAAAAAAAAAGACACAAAAACTGAGATTACCTTTTTATCTTCATTTACTTTTTACCAAAGTGCTTAGCAGTGTTCATTGAATTTAAGCATTACTGCCACGATTGAATGCAAATAATAGGCTTACTTTCTCATATGCTGTGTTAGAAGAAAATGGAATTCAGTGATCGAGAATGCCAAGAAATCCAAAAGTACAGGTGGATTTAAAGAAATTCAAATTATTGGAAACGGACTCTTTGATGATTATTGAAATTGACTCAGATTCTAGCCCAGGAAGCCCTTGATTCACTGTCTGTGTAAGTTGGGTAGGTCTGAGTCCCAGTTTCTCACACCATTACTTAGATCAATAATTGATTACTTTGAACAATGTGACTGAACATGTAATCCTCACATAAAAATTAAGAAAATGCATTAACTTCAGTTCCAGTTTATTTCTAATTAAAGTATTTTGTATTTTTAACTGCAGAATCCCCTCCATCTGCAAATGAGTTTAGAAAACTCATTGAGCTCTGATGCTGATGTCACATTCTCAATCCTTGCAATGAACAACTGGTACAACTTCAGCTTAATAGTATGCCAGGAGGAGTGGAACATCACAGATTTTCTCTTCCTCACGCAACAGAGCTCCAAGTTCCACCTGGGGTCCATTATAAACATCACAGCAAATCTCACTTCAGCCAAGGACCTTCTGAACTACCTACAGTTTTACCTGGAGAGCATCAAAGACACAACATCTACCATGGTCATGTTTGGATGTGACATGGAAAAAACAAGGAGAATTTTTGAAATTACCACCCAGTTTGGTGTGATGCCTCCAGAACTTCACTGGATTATTGGGGATTCACAGAACGTGGAGGAACTGAGGACAGAAGGTTTGCCACTCGGTCTCATTGCTCATGGCAAGACAACACAGTCTGTCTTTGAGCATTATGTGCAGGATGCAATGGAGCTGGTAGCAAGAGCTGTAGCGGCAGCCACCATGATTCAGCCTGAACTAGCTCTTATTCCGAGTACAATGAATTGCATGGACACAGATGAAAAAAATATAACCTCAGGACAATATTTGTCGAAGTAAGTTTGCTGCTGTTTTTGCTGTTTGTAGCTAGCATTTCTGGTATCAAATAACATCTTAGTTTTCTATCCCTTCTCAGACCTTCTTTATAGCATGGCTGTAATGCTATTCACCCTTACTAATGCATGCATTTGTTTCAGTATTTCTTCCTGCTTCATTCTTCTGGAAACATAATGAAACTTAAACTTAGCCGTAGAGGGAGGTGAGGCTAGTTGTGGAAAAAGATCCTGTTCCACAGAGGCAGAGATAGTACAGAGTGTGTGTAGGCTCAGCTCCAGCCTAAGCACTGAAAGTATCTTGTAATTATATATCTGTGGGAGAAGTCAAATTCTCTCGGGTTTTGAGATATGTGAGAGAATACAAAACACAAAATGAGTATTTACACTACCAAGGAAATGAGTATAAAAACAGGTGTGTGTTTTCAGGCCCTTGCTAGTATGCTTCCTTGGGTCAGGAATGAACAAACAAAAAAGCCCTTGACCATTTAGACACCACTTCTGCAGGCTGAGAGCTCTCAAAGCTACAAGAAATGCCAGAAACCAAATCTTCTGTAGGGTAGAGTGGGAAGCTTCTCTTGCAGCTTCTAAAGCTGTAGACCAGTTGTTCCCATAACCGCCTTGAGATTAATCTGTACAAATATTTGAGGCTTTAACATCTGAGAAAGATGCATGATTCCTTTTAGGAACAAACAAAAAAGTCCTTGTTATGTGTGTGAAGTAATCAGCTGTTTTACATTCAGTGACTGCTGCAGAGTTTTACTTCCTTACATCTGATTTTTAGCCTACAGATGTTAATGGATGGGGTTAGGATGGGAGTTCTTGTGCCAAATGTTTGAGTGTACAATCTTTTGAGGATTAAGGGAGAGTCAAAAAGAAACAAAATCTACATCAAAACACTTTTATGTACTCCTGCGTAACATTTCTTCATCATTATTTTCTTCAAAAAACTAGTAGCTCTTACATGATGAACATGGACTGCTGTCATCAGGTTGTTGTATTTTTCACATCTATGAAATGTCTTGTCCCTTCATCTTGATTAAGATACTGTGGAAGGCAAAAAAGGGTCAGGAGGTAGGGAGAAATCTGTCTTTAAAAAGAATGACTTGAATCGGCTGGGGAAAGAGACAGTTTATGGGGAATGTGATAAAGATGTACAAAATCACTAGTGAAATGGAGGGAGCAGACGAAGATAAATCATTCATTGTCTTTTTGCCTTAAAGAAACAAGGGAGATGAAGTCAGCGAGGTTCAGAACAAATCAAAAGCAGTGCTTCATACCGCTGCAGTGTGGTACAGTGCATTACAGAGAGATTATCTGTAAATTCAAGTAATACTAGCATTTTAAATGAGTCCAAGAGGAGGACCAAATGAAGTGCCTGCAAGACAATTCAGAGGGAGCAACACTGACAAATCACAGCTGGCTCTGGAAATGCCTGGAACTCAAAATGGTTGAGAACTGTCAGAGCACTAGGAGAAAATGTCATACACTTGGCCTGCTTTTCCCTAGGTACCTGCTGGTGGACTGTGTTGAGGAGAACACGCTTGATAAACCCTTGGTCTGAATCACTGCAGTGTATCAGTGAGGCAGACACCTGATGGCCAGTCCTTACGTATTTGAGTTAGCAGCACAACTATTAATTCCTAACAGCAGCAATGATTTATGAGTCACCAATGGGTGGCTTAATTGTGACCAGAGCAGAGACAAAACTTCTGTCTGGTGAGTAACCGAGTATTTACTGACGGGAGTCCTCTTCTGCCTGAGAGCTCATCTGTCTTGGTACACTGCCTTAGAGCTGTGGTGGCTGGGGATGGAGAGATGCAGAGACATGAGCATTGCCTCTGCAGCTGCAGCACGCAGAGTAAAAGCACATCCATGGCTGGCACACCAGGTCCAGGGCTTTCAGTGTGCTTGTACACTGACTCTGCAGCCATTTAAGTGACACCCAAGGGCAGCACAGCAGTGAACAAGGCCACTTTCCAGTCCGTGGCAAAGCAGGTTTTTATAGATACGAGTATGGAATTGGAGGAACACATGGTTATTGTAAATCTCCCATCTTCCTACAAGAAGTCTGATTCCCAGATCTATCCCTGTTGCTCCTGGGAGCACCCTTTTTGCCAGAATAAGATACTAAAATTTAAGAGCTTCATCTTTTCTTATAGCCTAAACTAGTCTCACAGCTTTAATTTGCCTTGGGTAATTTCTCCAGCCTCCTATTTGTCTGCCTGTTCTGGCTCTTGCTTATGGTAGTTTTTCCAAGAAAGATACAGAGTGGCCAAGCCACTGAAATTGAGTGGAAGTGAAATCATTTAATTAAGTCATTCTGCAAAGAGGGCTTTGCTCAAGTATAGTAACAACCAGTTCTTAGAACAAAGCACATGATAAAAACAGGAAGAAGGCTGAAAAGGACAAGTGGCACACTTGGGACTTCATGGTCAAGCTAAGTAATACTAGTAAAGTGTTGAGACAATTACCACAGTCGCTCAGTGCGATCATCAGCTCACAGACATTGACGCATCAAGGAATTAATTCACAGAAGATCTGTCCCTTTGCCTTCTGAGATCTATACACATTTTTCTGCATGAACCTGTCCGTAGCCCTTCTGAAGAGGAGCAGCTGAGTATATCATATATATAGATAGATCATATATATCAGATATATATCAGATATTTCCATTGTGTCTGCATGATATGTGGCACTTGTAAGTCCCAGAGATTTCACACTAGAGGCTGCTCATCTATATAATGTGGTCAGATCCTCAGATCTGTTTTTTAAAGTGACTGAGTTCTCATGCCCATAGCACATGCGGAAGATTAGGAGCCAGAGCCACTAACAACTTTTACAGAGTGTTGTTAAAATGTATATCTCCCACATGGTTCCCCTCATTTATTTTGATTAATGTCCTGTCACTACCAAAAATATGGAACATGCAAATGAGCTGCAAAAGTAAGCTACTGCCTCAAGAAGGTAGCAAAGTCTAAATGCTTCTAAATCTCTCAGGTAAATGCTTCTAACGCAATTCAACTATAGGACAGGAACAGAGTGCTTGGTTCACTCTCATGGGCATGCTTATTTCTACACTGAAAGTCAGAGAATGCAGTGCATAAATTTCACTGTTCTCATTCTACCTGTAGAAAGTAAATCTAATGCATTATTCCATAGCTTCATCTACTCTCTCCAGGTATGCAGCTTTCTAATATTCAGGTTGTGCTGCAATGGAAATTTGGGGCGAAATCCATCAGAATCTTGCTAATTTATTCCTCTTAGGAATTTATGTCTGTCAATTTTGGCATTGTTGTTAACACTGATGAGTTGTTAACACTATTTTCTACACTGCTTCTTTCATAATGTTGTGCACAGGCATATCTTTACCTTCAGTTATTGTCACAGTGATGACCTCAGCATATAAACTTTTTTTTTTCTTTTTTTAAACTTTTTTTTTAAAAACTTTTTTTTTTTTTCTTTTTTTAACAAAGACCAAGGAGAAGAGAGAGAGAAAACAAACATGTTCATGGTTATGTGAACCTTTCTTTAGTGCTCAGGATTGCTTTCCTCTATAGCTGTTGTCTTGATGATGTTTTCATTTGTAAACATGCACAGATCTTTCCAAATAGAGAAGCAGCCTGGGAGGAAAGCACCTGTCACACATGACTGACGCCAATGGTTAATGCAGTTACAGTTACATTTAGCTAATGCTAGACTAAGTGGAAAAGGACTTCTAGTATGTGATCCACTGTCATGCACCAATCCTGTATATTATTAACATTCGTGTGCATTTCTGGGCATAATTCTTAGACTCGGGTAACGTGTACAGATCTGTTGTTCTGGACAGTATAGGCTATATCATCTTGAATTGTGTCATCTTTTGTTCAGGATAGTATAGGTTGTATCATCTTGCACTGTGTCATCTTTTGGGTTGATGGTTGAACTAGATGATTTCAGTGTTTTTTTCCAACCTTAATGATTCTGTGTTTCTAAGGTCTTTCTGCGAACTTTATGCACAATAGACTGCTTGAGAGTAGTTTTGAAGCCATCACAGAAAAGGCTTTCACACATACGGCTATACTCAAACTGTATTATTTAGTTTCTTAAATTTGTTCTTAGCTGAGGGCAGATGTTAGTATGATCTGCACATATGCAGAATTTTTATGCTGAAGATACATAAAAATTTAACAGATTTCATCAGTGCAATGCAATCGGCAACGTGCATGCACAGACATTTGCTGTAGGTTTATCCTTTTTTAATCTATTTAAGGTTAGGTTTTTCTTCCCCTCTAGCTATTGACAAACAATTAACACTGCTTAAAGTTTATGCCTTGTCTATTGAGGCTGCAGTGACAGCTATACACTTTGTATTTCTTTCAGTACTTGCTTTCATCTAATTCTCAGAGCTATTATGACATGTTACATTCTACTATGACAGCTAAATACTCTGTCATCTGAATGCCTCTTACTGGAAAATATGTGCTTCACTTACCTTACACCGTATTAGCAGCAATACAACTCCGTTGTTTTTAATGGAATCGCTCTACCAAAACTTTCATAGTCGTAACAGAGTGCCTCTGCGGTCCCTGCAAAATGCACAGCAGCTTTCTCATTAACAGAGAGCAGTTCAGCTGGTCATGTTCCCACTCGCTTCCCTGCTCCCTTATCTGTATCATTTTAGCATACTGAATAATGAGTTACGAGAAGCTGTATTACACATAGGTGGATGACAACTACCAGCAAATGTTGCCAGCCCAATGTGAAGGAAATACTTAACTTTTGCCCTGAAGATGTGGGATAGTAAACATCCAAAAAATAAAGTGCAATTTAAGTGCAAATGCTTCATGAGATCAGCTGCACTTTTCAGAACATTGCTTTTGCAAGTATTTATATATATATATATATATATATAGTTCTTTCACTGAGTCCTTTCCTCATTCTGAAGTGGCTAGCAGTGACTTATCAGTGCCAAATGGGCATTTAGAATCTGGGTTGGTTCACCTGAGAGTGCTTGAAATATGTTGACAGCACTTCAGTAGCCTCTCTTACATATGCTACGTTTTACTAAGATCACGGATTTTTCTAGGGAGGGCATTTCTTCATTTCCATTCTTGCATTTTCATTCGTATTTTTATCTGGAAATCTGACTACTGATCTCTTTCAGTTCATTTGAGAACTAGCCTTTGTTTTGCTTACTTACAAAGCTAAGGGCAAAGGCAACTGAAAAAAAAAATGATATATCTTGTTTACATTTACATTACATAAAATATGCAGGGGAGAGAGCATTCCCAAGTATTTTAATTATAAGTGGCTTATTCATTGTGCAGTAGGAAAGCTATGAATATCTAGTGTTTAGCCAGATTTTCTAATCTAATCCCTTAAACATAAATTCATGGTGTCTGCATAAGTTTCAGCATATGGCTTATGATATCTGCTTCTGATTACTCCGCTTTCTCTCTCCATCAGGTTTTTAGCTAACACAAGTTTTGATGGTCTCAGTGGCCACATTAAGGTGAAAGGTTCCTCTGTTGTCAGCTCAGAAAACAACTTCTTCATCTGGAACCTGCAACATGACCCTGTTGGGAATCCTATGTGGACTCGTCTAGGGAGCTGGCAAGAAGGAAAGATTGTCATGGACTATGGGATATGGCCAGAACAGGCCCAGAGACATAAAAATCACATGCAGCACCCCACTCGGCTGCACCTCAGAGTGGTAACTCTCATTGAGCACCCTTTTGTCTTTACAAGAGATGTAGATGATGAAGGTCTTTGCCCAGCAGGGCAGCTGTGCCTGGATCCTTTGACCAATGACTCAGCAGTGCTGGATAACCTGTTTGAAACTCTTCAAGGAGGAAATGACACCGTTCCCATTGAGCTGAAGAAATGCTGCTATGGCTACTGCATTGATCTGCTGGAGAAATTGGCTGAGGATATGAACTTTGATTTTGACTTGTACATTGTTGGTGATGGAAAATACGGAGCCTGGAAGAATGGTCATTGGACTGGGCTGGTAGGAGACCTTCTTTCTGGGACAGCTCACATGGCAGTGACATCATTTAGCATTAACACTGCCCGCAGCCAAGTGATTGATTTCACTAGCCCTTTCTTTTCCACTAGTTTGGGGATATTGGTGAGGACCAGAGACACGGCAGCTCCGATTGGAGCCTTCATGTGGCCACTTCACTGGACTATGTGGCTGGGGATATTTGTTGCGCTCCACATCACTGCTGTTTTCCTCACCTTATACGAGTGGAAAAGTCCCTTTGGGATGACCCCCAAGGGAAGGAACAGAAACAAAGTCTTCTCTTTCTCCTCTGCCCTGAATGTGTGCTATGCGATCTTATTTGGAAGAACAGCTGCCATCAAACCCCCCAAGTGCTGGACTGGAAGGTTTTTAATGAATCTATGGGCTATTTTCTGTTTGTTTTGTTTATCCACGTACACAGCCAACCTAGCTGCTGTCATGGTTGGAGAGAAGATCTATGAAGAGCTTTCTGGAATACATGACCCAAAGGTAAAACATGTCTGTTGTTATTAGCTCAGCTTTTTCTTTTTCCCAGTCGAAATTCACTGCTACATAATTTATGGTTTCTTAATAAAATCAGAAAGCAACCTGTCTGCAGAACAGCAGTTATCCTACAGTTAATTATCATCTGACAGCACTTCAGGAGGAAAGTCCAGTGAGAGAAGGAATTTAAATATCCATTAAAGTGTATGAAATGATTTCATAGGTGTAAGGTTAGAGGTTGGTCAAGGATTTTTGTTTTGCTCACGGCGGAGATTTTAAGTGGTTTCTACATGCAGATTTAAGGTTAGATTACAGTTCTGAAGTCCCTTTGGCTGCAGTTGTTTGGATCAGTTAGGTGATATAGATCATTCTGAGATTTACTCAGGCAAAATAACCACACAGCGTGAAGACAAAAGCATGAACACAAAACCTGATATTCTAGGCAGGGTTTTGCTAGTATTTCAGAGGCCTGGTGTTACTGCAAACATTTTATTAATGGTGATAATTGCTAACGTTTTCCATGAATTTTAAATCAAATGGAGAAAAACTGAAATATTTTGAAAAACTACTTTTTGTATCAGAATGACAGAGTACTTTATGAGTAGTCAGACCATTGATTTTCAGTGTCGCTTCTGCTGTGGAACTGTTCATGCAGGAACTGGATGGCATAGTGGACAGCTTGTATGCACGTAGCTCAGAGGGCTTGGTACATATTGGGAAGGCAAGGAAAAATCAGAAGCAGGACTGCTCACACACACTCTCTCATTCTCAAGGTGGATGAAGCGAGGTGGTGCTGAAATTTAAGCCTCAGCCACATTCCATAGTTCAGCCATTTTAGAAGACTGTCGTGACTTTATTTGCTACTAATTTGTGGTCACAAATAAAACTGAGTAGAAGGGTTTATGGAGAGAATACACGACTGCAGGTGACACAAAAGCAGGCATCCTCTTCAAGTGACAGTCCCTCTAGGGAACAGGATGCCAACAGAAAATTTCCCTTGTTTATTTGAAGCTTCCACCGGCAAAAGTTTGATTCATGGTATTGTCCACAATTTTATACTCATAATTTAACTGCTAGTACACAGCTGTGAAACTATCTACCATCAGTCTCAGGTGGCTGAACTGATAAAACATTATGCCAGTGGAACAAATCACCTCACGAACTCCAGAACCAATTGCTTATTTTGCTTTCATAAAATTTATTAATAAAGGTTATATACATACCTCCAAACAACACAGGCCAAGCTCCATCTTCCTTATCAGTAAAACTTTGTGTTCAGACTGATGACCAAACACAATTTTGACTTTGTGAATATGATATCTGAATCACTTCCTCCAACATTTAGACCAATATTTTTTAAAAAGGACATTATTTTCTATGGTTGGCCTAAGGCACTCTGATTTATGACTTATAGTGCTTTTCCCCCTCCATAAAGATATCAGACACAGTAGACCTGTAATTTCATCAGGTTAAGCTTCAAGACTGCTGGAATCTTGTATTTGTTTTGTTCAGAGCATACTGGATGAGTAATTGAGAGTGTTTCAATCCTTGTTTGGTAAGCCTCAACTTGAACTTGAAAATGAAGTTAGTCCTCTGTTTTTTGTATGGGCATTACCTAATCCATTACCTAATCACATCATATTACATCCTAATTTTCTGCGTCACTATTATGACCATGCAGGCAGTTCCTATGAGAGATACTGGAAAACTTCTGCAAATTCTAAGAGGATAGAATTATTCTAAAGCTGCACTGTAAAGCTTTGCCATCAAGTTACAGAATTGAGCACAGAGTATTGAAGCATATTGCACACTGCAAACACAGGTCTTAGGCCTGAATAAAACACTGTTGACTAATGGTTTGGGATTAATCACCTCAGGGATTGGGTAAATCAGTGGCATTAGTGGCCTCTCCTAGACAGACACTTCTCTGCTTCATGGAACAAAGCTAAGCTTCTGAATTGTTCCCACTTTCCAATGTAGAAATAAAACAAATAGGTTTTATGAGAGAGGATTACCTGATGTTACATGAACTACAAAATATTTGTAGATATTTGGTTCTCGTGTTTGCCTCTGAAGTCTTAGTCTGTATGATCAGTTGTAACAGAAAACGTACTGCTTTAATCTCTTCTCACACAAAGCCTGAGCTGCGCTCTGACAGAGTCCTCCCTAACATATAAAGCTCAGGTTTGGAAAACGTCTGAAGCACAACAGTTGTAGAGGTACACCCACCAGTTTGGTTAGTTTTTAAAATATTTTTTAGGTGATTTAAATATTTTACCTTCTTTTTCAGATTTACATGCCTCTTCATCCTTTTGAAAAAAATGGCAACAAGATGCAGAAATAATCTTTTTAATATTAATGTGCTTTTGAACATTCCCCTGCTGTTCTCCAGGCAGATACGCTCTTGTACTGTGCTTCTGGAAAGTATTTAAAAAGCAAAACCTGAAATAGATGAGCAGCCTGTTTGAGGTGGTGTAAAACGTACGATTTCCCCAAGCTGGCACCACAGACAGTAAATCCCATGTGAGACTCTAAGCAGGAGGGGAGGGATGGTAAGATGGGAAGAAGCAAAAGTCTTTTTTTCATCATGAGAAACCTGGTTTCTAAAGCCGGTGCTGACAGAAGGACCTATGCTCTTGTTTCTGATTAAAAAAATATCCAAGGTTAGCTATGGCCTGAATAAACAGCATTTGCCTTTCTAGAGGAATACATGCTGCAGCGGTGATGTGTAGTTGACCAAGCAGCACCGTGTTTTAGCAGTTGCTCAGTACGGCTCTGAAAGGAGAGTCTCAGAGGTACAACCTTCTCATCAGAGATCAACAGAAAATTAGTTGCGGTACAACCGCTGATGACATGGAAATATGGAATGAGGGGTCTCCCCAGTGGACCTTAAATGTGCTCTGACAAGCCAGGCACGGTGCTACCCAGAGCAGCAGTGGGAGGCAGGGGAATGTCGTTCTGGGAACAAGCCTTGTGCCTGTGGTTCTCGGTGTGCATTTTCTGTGCGAGGCTTGCACAGAATGTTAACAAGGGCAAGCCAAATGTCCGGAGCATCCATCCAACCAGGTACTCCACTGACTCGGGTTTTCAAACCTGAAAGCCCTTTTGATGCTGAAAGGATTAAAAATGCATCTCATCTCATGCCTGTTGCGCAGGTTGCTTCCAGTCCTTCACATCACATCTCATGAATACTGAGCTAAAGTATCCGGGCTCTGAGCAACCATAGGTGAAGGCCTTCAGGAGCACCAGGTGGTTGCTCTCTGGGAAGCTCCCACCTCAGGGGCAGCCAGTCGCAGCCTTTCTTTAAGCACACCTTTCTTTAAGCAGAAGCTGCAAAATGTACACCACCACTGAGCTGCAGAAATATGTAAAAGCAATTTTCTGTAACCTTAAGATCTTACCCTCCTAAGAAAATGGGCAGCTGGGGACCACAGCTGCCTTATCTCCTCCTGTTTTCTAATCTTGCACATTTTATACCACCATCTCTTCTCAGTGCAAACTGGCACACCCATCTTTCGGGGAAAAAAAAACACAAAAAGACATTAACTTGAATGAATCCAGGCTGCTGTTTGAGCAGTAGAGGAGAGCTGCAGCATGAATGCAGTCTCAACACAGATGAAGGTTGCAGCAGTGTCCTGAGCCCTCATCTGAAGCAGCAGGCTGCTCTCCACACCACGGGCAATGAGTTTATAGGCTCGCTTGCAGGCAGAAGACAGACAAATATTTTGTTCAGATCATTTTCTACTGCTTTCATCCTTTCTGCTATCTGAATCCTGGGTTGTTTTCCTAGTGTCAGATCTTTGGGTGCATAAGAATTTATGGCATTCCTGTTTTTCGGACTGCTTGGCAGACTGTCTGTTGTGCAGACCTGACTTCCGTACAAGGTCAGTTATTCATCCTGTGAGCACGCAGACCAGCAGGCTGCCTTGGAGCAGGTCTGATCGTTTGTCCTGCCTTCCTGTCACAGCCTGGAAGACGCCTGGCACTATTCCTGACATCTCCCCAATCTGCTTGCCACCTTGTTTGTTTTATAGCTCCTTAGTCCCCTGGCCATGACATTATGCTAAGTCTGAGTTGAAAAAGCCACCACCAAAAGCTTTTATCCCTTGCTGTGGTCAGGCCAGTGCATATTTTCACAGAGACTGGATTGCAAAAGGTAACCCATTAAAAATGCTGATAGAGAGGCACTGAGGTGTGCAAATGGGAATAGATGGGGACAAGACAGCTGCCTGCTCTATCTGTTCCCTGACTGACAGGCAGCGACCGCATTACTGCAGTGCAGCAGGCACAGGCTGAGTAGAGAAGGAGCATGGAGATAAACTTGGGGTACAGAAAGAGAATTTGCTACCAGGTTGCTTTGAAAGCAAGTATCTCTTTGGGTTTTGTCTGTTCTAGCCAGTCTTGTGACAAGTCCTGATATTTTATGTCTTAGTTTCCAGTATGGTTTCTGTAGAGCAATACCATCTGCTTGCGAGTGATCTACATCTCAGTGCCACAGGCAGGGAAAAGAAGAGATTATAAGTACATAAACATTCCCATTGCCTTTCTTTGCTCTGTAACCCTGCAGTCTGAGGCCTGGATCCAGGAAAATTTCTCTGTCAAATCCAAAAGAAAGGCTCTGGATTGTAGACTCTCCCCAGGGAGCAGAGCTTGTCAGTGTCAAGTTCTTTGAAGCAGGGGCTTTGCTTTCAGGCTTCTACTGTATGTCACATGTTGGAAATGTACTGTAGAAGTCAGGAGCATATTGAGATGCCCATATTATCTAAGGGAAAATGATTGTGGAAGCCCAGAGGACCAAAGATGCACTGCAAATTTGTCAATAAGAAAGCATCCATCAGTAGAAGCTGAAGAGCAGGGAGGATCTTCCAGGAGGTGGTCCCACACCTGACTTTTCTTTCTACTAGTAAAGATGTCATGCTTTCAGCAGTACCACAGACTTTTCTGGTATTACCCTATCATTGTCACAGCTGTAACAGATGTCAGCTTTTCTTTGCCAAATTCATGATACATTTTTGTATCTGTGTATGCTAATTTAGTATGGTGGTACTTTGGTCCCTCTGGATCACTTTGCCTTCACAGTGCTCAATGGCAGTGGCAGAATTACTTTCCATGTTGTATCTTGACAGAAAATACCATACCTGTTGAGATTCATTTAAGAAGAAGTGCTACAGCTGTGAGTTGTGCAATTTCCTTGCATTATCTCACCTGACTTTACATGTCTGCTCTGGGGACATTATGTGTGATTCACTCGATCTGATATGCTTTCACAGTTAGCTGGGAGAGGTAGGCACATCTGGCTGTGAGTCCTCTGTTGAAGACACTTTGGGAAAAGATCACCAAAACCGTTTCCTGAAAGCATAAACCTCTCCATCATATGTGATAGTGTGCTAGCACATCCAGCACTGATGTCTCACAACACTGTAGAAGCCTTGGGGACTGCAGACACCTGCGATCACTCTGACAAGCCCCATCTGCTACATCCTTCCAACCACCATGCTTTGGAATGAATCCTCAGAAATCTCTGATGCTCTCTCTTGGAAATTTCCAATCCACCTCCTGACATGCCACCAGAACACATGCTTTTATGAGCTATCTCTCTGTTACAAGATTAAGCGCTTAGAATAATCCAAGCAAGATGTTTTTGAGAGTATTTTATCCAACAATTCAGCATTCACAATCAAACAGACTTTTTTTTCTAAATTTAAAGTGTAATATGTGAGGTTGCAGACTCTTGTTTCTGATTTATGGAAATCTAAATTAATTTAAAGGCATTATGTCTGTAACTGTATCAGCTGAAAACTCCTTGCTATGTATAGTATTAAAACAGCCCAGAAATAGTAACCAGCTGGCAGGTGAGCTTTAGCAATATCAAACCACGGAAAGGGAAAGCTCTAAACACTTTACAGGCCTTTTTCACAGTTAGCAGCGTGATCCAAGAAGAACTGCATTTATTGAGGTTTTCCCATGAGTTCAACAAGCTTCATAGTGAGGCCATAACTGTTATATATTTAAAGGGAATATGCATACGTATATATATATATAAAAGGAAGTCTTGTAAGAATTACACTTAAGCAAATGCACTTAAAGTGCTGTGGTCTTTCACTGCAGCCACCTGAGAGGAACCACTGTCAGGAGCGCTACTTGAGCTGCTATGTATTAAATAAATAATGAAATAGCATGTATTTAAATATGCATTAAATGCATTTAAATTGTACGGCAAAAAAATAAGCACAGTCTCAATGGAGTTAACAGAAATCTTAGTACTACCATGGGATTTTGTACTTTCTAGGACTGTAAAGTTCATTTCTTTTTAGAATTCCAAGAAGTAGGCAGCAGTATCTATAGAGCATACGTGTCTGTGCTGGAAGATACTGGATGCAGGAAGGTCAGAACTGACAGCACCACAGCCTACTAATTAGTGTATGGTGCTTTTCTGAGTATTAATCAGTCAATGAACTCAAGAGGACTTTAAATGTCGTGGAGTCCAGACAAAGTGCAAAAATCTCAAATGGAAGAGAAATTAAGTATATCAGACTGAAGGGTCAGATGAGGAAGGTCTTTGCAGACTAATCTCATATGGGGATGAAGACATCTGTTGTCTGTGGAGGTGAAATCCTGGCTTCCTTAGCTCTCCCATGCAGTTTATAGCAGTGAAAAACATGTTTAGCTTTCTGTTCACCTTATTAAAGATGTCTTGTAAAGTTATGGCTTTGAAGCTTCAGAATCCTGCTAATTTGGATTTTGCCATGCTAATATTCTATCTAGCAGACACTGTAGCAGACACTGCCCCATTCTCCAAAGAACTCTCCTTCAAAACCTGCTTTTTTACACCATTTTGTCGTCATCCTTGTGGTATCTTTACATGTTATCCTCCTGCTGCTCCAGGTCTTTGTCTACATAGAATATTTCAGTCACATGCCATCTGGGCTGCTCTTCACTATGCAATTTGACCCAAAACGTGTAGGTAGGGGGATAGAAGGGAGGAAGTTCTGCTGTCTTTGTGCCTTTTGGTGTAAGGGTTATGAAGGTTGTTCTTTCAGAACCAGGAGGAGTCAGTGTGTTCTAGGATTTTCCCAGCAGTTTTCACATCAGTATCCCACTCTAAGACTGCAGTATACCTTTATGCCATGTTAGGTAAAAGCAATGAAAGTGAGCCCACCGTCAGAAACAGCAACATAATCCTTGATGAGACTGAAACCCTTGCAAGAAGTGATGCAGTAAGGCAAGCAGAGAAAGATGACCAGAAGATGCTACAGAGTAACTAGCAAAGAACAGAGCACAGAGAAGACACATAATGTTGATCTTATCCCATGGCAGATTGAAGATTGTTGTACAGCTGACTTAGCAGCCTGAAGGAAATTTATTACTGCTCACAGCCATTGTGGTCTATAAAAACACACCTGGATACCAGCCTAGCTCATCTTTCCAATGATAGCAGTCCTCGCTCAGCACCAGCACCAGTGAATTTCAGGGACACCAAAGGATCAAGCCTTCTGGAAAGAACCATAGATCTCACCAAGTGCAACGAGGTTCAGCTGAACACCAAGTAAAGTCAAGTACCGTTGTCCATATTTCACTGTGCAAAAAGTCATGGCCTCCAAATGAGCCCAACATTGTATTTTACACCCCGGGCTTTACACATGCTTCACTGTTAAAAGTTTCCTAATTTCTTCTAACCAGTCACCCACTTCCACCATGACACTGCTGTCTTCCCCTTCCCACAAACTGCAGAACGCTGTCCTTGCCATACCAGCGTAGTACAGTGTAGGGATGAGTGCCACATGGCTGGGACTGGCAGCATGGCTCTGACCAACCAGTGACTGACAGCTGGGGCAGGAGGGACATCTAAGAAAAATGATTTTAAAAGATGGTTGTTTTGAAATGTGGTGAGGAAGCTACCCTACATGATATGCTACTGTGATGTTAGGTGTGCTCTTCCAGCCCGCCGAATTGGGGAGCTCTTCAAATACTTTCCATCAGAAGGCATTATAGCCTGGGTGGAAGGTGAAGAGGGACTATGGAACCAGAAATGCCCCTTGTCTTTTTGGTGTGGAAAACATACTCATCCAAGCAGCTCTCTTTCGGACTGGGAAGGACTTGACATTAAAGCAGCGTTAACCCTATTTACAGGTGGGAGCAGAAGAACACAGGCTGGCACATTTTTATGGCTGCTTTGTGCCAGTAAAGTTAACTGGAAGCAGTGATCTGTTGTCTGCTGGGAATTACATCCTTATTTTTTCCCTCAGCCTATCAACTTGGCTTATAACTGTTTACACATACTATCATGCAGTTGTCAACTTTTCTGGAATAAATCCTGTCTGAAAGATCTCTCTATCTGGACCAAAAGGGCTGTTAAAAACAGAGATTAACATACCCTTAAGTTTATATTCATCACTGTTCTGTTCTTATAGAGCTTTTTGCACTAAGATTTTGCCCAGAAACTCAATCAGCAGAGCAATCCTCAGAAATTAATACCTGCAGCACATAGGAAAGTAAAGGAGATCTTAAAATTTATTCTTACCACTCACAGAAGGAGCCTTTATGTTTTTAAGAGACCTAAGTTAGACTTTATTTTCATTTGCAATCATGTTGAGATATAGGAGAAATAACTCTCAGTACTGTGCATTTGTTCCTGGATTAAATCTGCTCATTTACTTCAGTGGAGCTGTAAAGATTTATGCCTACTAATGACCTAGTTGAGCTGAATTCAAAATTACAGGACTTTAACAAAATCTGATATTATCCTGGCAAGCCGAGAATCAGCTCTGCTGACACTTTACTCAACGGGGAAAGGAAGGTGAGCTTTCAGACATATCCTGCATACACCATCTCCTGGAGACCCTGGGAACACTTCCACATCTCAAGCCTGCACACACGGGACAGCTTCTAAACAAAGCTTACTCTTCCAGAAGTTCGGCTGTGAATTTTCATCTGCTAAAACATGAAATTCATGTGCTTCACTATGAATAATTTCCTTTCGTCCCCCTCTGCAACCCATAAATATTCACTGGAGTTAGCTTTCAGAAATTCTTGTTGATAAGTAGGGAACAGCCCATGAACAGCTACACTTTGTAGGTATTTTCTTTTATTTTGTTTGTTTCGTTCTTTTTACTCTGAAACTTTGTTTAATGTCAGCAGTTGCATTTCTTCTGTCAGCAGGTCATGAGGAATCTATCATGAGAAGCTATATGACCGTGCAGGTGTGTGGGTTATGTAAGGCAGAATAAAAACCTACTGCTTCATAAAGGCTGATGGAAAAGCAGCAGAACTCTAAAAGCGTTATCAGTTCTTCACAGCAGAGCAGAGCACTTGATGCCACCACTCTCTAGCAATTAACAGCCAAAACTGAACAGTCTGCAGCAGTTCCCTTGTGCAGATCATGCTGGCACTCGCAGCACAGCTGCTGATGGATGCAGTGACCATTAAACACTGCAGTAGGCGTTACACCAAGCAGCTAGCAAAAGCATGAGGCAGAGCTACCGAAGCCCTTTTACAACAATTCTGCCTTAAAAGTTTTTGTAAAAGTTAGGAGAGTGCTTTCAGCTGTGTTCACCCTTTCTGTACCCTCTTAAAATCGAAAAGCAGTATCATAGGTGTCACTAAAAGCTGAATCTGTGTGACCTCTGCATCTCTCACTCAGGGTGCTGTCACTACCACTGCATCCCACTGTATATTGTCCTCCTCTTCACAGAGGTGTATTTTGGATGAATGATGAAATCACACTGATGATTTAAGATGCTAATTAGAAACCGAGCCCCAGAAGCATTCCTCCTCCCACCAGCTATCAAGGTGCACAAAACAGTCTTGAATTAAAACCAGCGAGACAGGTACTGCACCCCATCAATCAAGTGCTGGGAAAGCATTTCCTAGATGTCAATCATGTATGGATAATGTTGATCTTCCTGCTTGTTGGAGATAGCCACGATTTCACTTCCCAGCATTTTCTCTGTCAAGAACTTCCTTATCTCTTCACAGTTCCCTGCAAGCTCAAACTCCACTGGATCAGAAGGACGCAAAGCCAGAAATCCACCTGGCCAGTTCATGCTTCAGGATAACTCCTGTCACTTAGAGACCTCACTGTACTCCATTCGTTAAGTGGTCTTGGCACAGTCTGGCATCTTCTGTCTTGTTAACAGGCTTCTATTAAAATTGACAAATACAGAAGAAGCACTGCAATCAGGCAATCAGTGCAGCTTCTCTCCCTTACACAGACATGTAGAAAGCTAGTTTCTCAGGATAACCATAAGGATGTGGTACAGAACTTCCTCAAGAAAAAACTGCCCTTCTCACTGGGTATGTTCACTCCAGCTATTCTACTGCTTGCCTTCCTGGGACTGAGGCAAATCTTTTCACTCTATTTGTATTCTGAACAAGTAAGATTTCCTCACGCAGCAAAATATGTGACAGCCAAATGTGATGCAAACCTCAAAGTAATGGTAGATAAAGTGAGCAGGGCACGAAAGGGGAAAAGTCTTTGAGCCCAATCTAGTTATGCAGCAGTGAAAGTTCATTCAGAAGCCGGAGTCTGCTATAAAGGCCCCGCAGCCTAACAGCCAAACTTTGGATTATGTCAAATCCTAGCAGCATTTCATGCATTTTCAGTTTTAAATCCCAACTTGAACAGGACATTTCTATGCCTAAGTATTTTCAACTGAGTCTAGGTGATCTCAGCCTGGCTGATGGTACTGAATGCAGTGGCACTGTATTACATAAACTGGAATGTGCCAAGTAATTCAAAATCCCTGACATTTAGGATTTTATTTTTCTGTTTCTGCTCCTCTGGTTTTATCACATTGGTATTTTCATGCATAATTGGCACCCCAAGGCATAGATGTATGTACATACCCAATTCTTCTCAACATCTTCCCAAATAAAACACAAGCTCTCCACTTCCCACTCAGCAGATGTTTTAACAACAAGACGAAAACTAAGAACATGCAGAAGTAAGGTGGTAAGCTGGTGGAACTGGTATCTGCAATGAGCAGCACAAACATCATTTTTTAGTAGCAGAGTGTTATACAAGAAAACTCTGAGGCATCCAAAGCTTTTTCTGGAGCTTTCGTAGAGGTTGAATGTTCTGCAGAGCTCTGGGTTTTCCTTGGATGCTCTGTGAGCTCCTTGCCTCAGCACTTAAGTGACCCAACCACCACTTTACCTCCTCAGTACTTGGAAGCAATCATATTACCCCTAACTTGGATACCATATTTTCTTACACAGTGAGATTTGTCCTTAGAAACACTGGCATAACCCATGAACCCTACAGTAGATGAATATCCTCAGGAGCCCCATGTACAGAAAGCCTAGTCATTTCCAAAGGTCTTTAGCCTTTCGCACCTTTGGCTTGCTCTTCCCAGCAGCATTTCGTAGGCATCCTGAGAGTTCTGTCTCCATAGAAGATGGGTCATCTTCCTGATCTGTCTGCACCTGATCTGTGAACCAAGATCGCTAGGTCCTGCATTTCACAGCCTTGCATCTGTGCAGTCAGACTACAGACCAAAGAAAACTGAGTACTCAGCTCCATCTGGTTCTGCATCCCTCTCCTGCAAGGGCTCTCATGGCCATATTTTCTTTCTTGAGTTGGCCGCAGACACCATCCCAGGTCTGAATGGGAGGCACCATGTCTCACTGCCTCACAGGCAGCAGCTCTCACAGCAGAAAGGGGATGGTTTACAAAATTTGGGATAAACCGAATTAGCATAGCCATTCATGGTATGCACCAGTGCTTCAAATATAAAACACAATTAACTTTACTAATGCAAAATATGATAGGAGATTTGCTTTAGCAGGAAGATTGGACTCAATCTCCAGAAGTATCTTCCAGCACCTACAGTTCTGTGATTTTGTGAAATCCCTGATCTTGACCATTTGAGCTGCAGAAGTGCAATTCTTAGCTGGCAATATTCAGCTTTTTTTAGGAGAGGCACTAGCTCCAACACTAAATAGCTTTTTAACCCAGGAAATATTTTAACTACTCCATAAATGTGTTTTTATGCATACTGTTAAGTTACCAGGCCATCACAGATATCATATTCTAATGGGATGCAACCTAGAGCTTTAGTTAGCCTCTGGGAATGTCAGGTATGTCTTATGTTCAGCGTTTACAGTGATAGTCTTACCAGCAGTATTTACAGAACAATTCATTTTGGAAGGACTCAATCTGAAAGACTGCAAACCATCCATCTCCCTTCAGTTCTCAACCACACTTAATGCACCCAGATCCCTCCAGGGGTTGGGAGGGCCAGGACTCTGCTCCATCCTCCAGCAGCTCCCGGTGGTGCTCTTCTGCTTCTCCAGATCCATCACTCTGCGCTGCAGTGTGCAGTTTGTGATGGTGGTCTTGCTGGCTGACATCCTAATGCCGGCTTACGGAAAGAAGCCCCATGCGTGGCAGCAATGCTCAGTTCCTGTGCAGTGCATGGAAGTGCACTATTGGTTGAGGAGCCTTTACATTCAGGAGCAATGATCCTTCTGGAGTAAAGAGTGATTTCTTTTTCTCCCAGGCCTTTAGAAGGGAAGTCTGGCAGAGAGAGAGATGATTAAACAGGGATGTCTTCTGTACCCTTAACTGTCTTTTTAGTTTGTTCAGTGTGTTATCAGAGTGCTAATTTCTTGCTCCTCTCTAGATGAAAACAAACTCTGATCCTTCAATTTCTTACAGCAATAGATAGATACCAGATTTTGGAGAGTTCTTGTAACATTAGCTGAGTACCAAGAAAGCTTGTACCACCACTTGGAGATGGATCTGCAGTCATTGCATTCATTTATTTTAAACACAGTAGCATCAGCAGTAGATCTCCAGGTCAGTACACACGTTGTGCCCACGGTGTGCTTTGTGTTGGTTATTCACCTTAAGTACTGGCTAGGCTTAGAGTAAAAAAATTCAGTCGAGTTTACACAGAAATGCAGTCTCTGAATGTCAGAAATTCCTATAATTTGGGCAGCTTTATCTTCTGAGTGAGACAGCCTTTATATTTGCTATTAGTGATACCAACACTAAGTAACTATCTCCCACAATCACCAGTTTAAAAAATAAATCCACTCCTGAATCTTCAGATTGTGATTCTTCAAATGCAGATTTGTTTAGAGTCAGGTTTTCAGGGATTCCTATAAGTTCTAGGCATTACAATCCTGTGATCTGGTTTTGGAAAGACACTTCTATTATAGAATTCATCAGGTCTGAGAAACACAGAAGAAACAGCATGAGAAACAGGAAAGAAAAATCTAAGAAGACAATTACTAAGGCAAGACTGACACAAAGACTGCCATTTACCTGTACTCTTAGCATATAGATACTTTGGTTTCCATCTTTTCACAGAATCTTCCCAGAGATGGCTACAGAAAATAAGAAAGCAACAGTGACGCCACAATGAAAGCCGAAGAGCCTTGTTTCAATCCTGAAGTTTTTATCTTCCGCTGAAGCAAGTAGCCCTCAGGAGCCTTAGTGGATTAGGCAGCAAGGCTAGTGCAGGTAGTCCATTATCTGCTTTTGGCAGCATTTTGCTTTGTTAGTCTGCTGCTCACTATAGCTGAAAGTAAGCCTTTTCCTCATGTGAATAAGCAGCAGTAAGAAGAAAGCAGAAGTGACAAGAGGCGTACAGGATTAGAATACTATTAAGATTTATCCTTCATAAAAAGAGTCAAGAGTCACCAAATACAGACTTGCAGACGCATAATTATTCCTAAGAAAAAACATAGAATGCTGGAAGCAGGAAGAGCACTGTGTGCAAAGGATCGCTGCACAACTTTCCTACACAGACTTTTCCAGACTTCCCACCAGGCATATGGTGTTCCTAGAGACAGGATATTAAGCCAGATGGACTTCTGGTCTAATCCTTGTTCCTGTGTTGTTATTATTTGTGGTGAAATTTGACAGTATGCCCAACACAGAGCAAAGCACAGAGAGTCCTTGGTAAAACTTTTGGGGCAGAAAATTAAATTGAGATAGGCTCAATTATTTCCTCTGTTCCTGTTTTTCCCATGGAGTCTAGAATTGTGCTGGTGACATAGCGAGATGCTTTCCAGTGAGCTCAGGCATCAGCCATCACTGTCTTCAGATCAGTTGTTGCACTGCAGTTGCCATTACTGGGTGGACCACAAATGTCACAGCAAAAACCTAAGCTGGCTTGAGCGGTTAATATAGGTCAGAGTCTAGATCTTGTGATGTTGTTTGTTTCTTCACTGAAACTGACAATAAATAAAACCTGAAGAACTGACATTTATTGTGGTGATTACTTCTTAGGGCAGCATAAGTACTTGGAGCCCCTGTCCAAGCTCATTCTCTACGGAAGTTATCTTTGGTGTGTGGAAGCTAGACTAGACCTAGATTTGGATGGACAACATTGTGCTGGAAAGCTCCACGATGTATTGTCACAGAACCACTCTCTGTTATTTATGTCTTCTGGCACTTAAATGCTGCTTCCACACTTACAGGCAAGAACATTTCCCTCTGCGCCCACAGACCTTCTGGCACAGTGTGCTCTGTGGCCAGCTCCCAATGGAGGCAGTTCCTGCATTGTGCATCCTGCTGTCATCCGGGCTAGGACAGCTCAAAAAACATGCTTAGACTCACTCCATGCCCACACATTTGTAGGGCTTAATTCTGGGTTGTGACACAAGATCCAGGTCAGCAGAGCACAGTGTGGAAAACACCTGCCTGCTTTCCAGAGATAAACTATGGGTTTCACGATATCAGAATATCATCGATATACCCTTCCTATTCCTTTCAGACTGAAGTAGATGATGATGAGTTTACGTTGTACCTGTTATTCTTCTAAAAGCCAGGAATAGTCTTTTATCCACAGTGTCATTGAAGAGTGGGGAAAGTCTTCTCTACAACTTTGTGTTCCTTTGCACTCTGTTTTGCATAGATGATAATGCAGGGAGACAGATGGATTGGCAGAAAGCCTCTCTGCTTGCTCTTTGCAAAGCAGAGCATGGCCATGGTGAGATCATCATTACAGACTGCTGTGGAGACCTTCAGCTTCCTAGGAAGCAAGTAGAACACATCTTCTTCAGCCTTAGCTTTATTTGGCTTCCTGTGCTCCAAAATCTTGATTTTTTGAAGGCAGGCACATTGCTGAAGGCCTTCCAATTAGCCTGCTTTTGGCAACATGCAGCTATCTTGGGGCAGTGTTTGACTTACTAGAGGGCACTGCCTGAGCAATGCTCCACTACCACTAAAATTTCATTATCAGGTTTGTTAAATGCTCCCAAGACAAAGAGGATACTGTAGAAACACAGGTCTCCGAAATTTATGAACATCTAAGCATTTCAGGACTTTAATACAGAAGGTAAAACCTGCTTGCCATTTGTGCAAAGAGTGCACAACTGTATGTATGTTCTGTACAAAAATTGTACGTATAATTGGCTGTACTGTGGGTGTTCTTCTCCTTTCAGCCAAGGAAGACTTAATGTCCAGAACTATTCAGTCTCAGTTTCTCTGCAGAGAATGATAGTAAAGACAGAAATGGTCTGGGATTTGATTTCTCAGTTTCTACAAAAGATAATTACCCTTCTGCAGAAGAGTAAACTTAACTTAAGGAGTCAGTATTATTCCGGAGTACAGACTCTGCTGTCTAACCAGAGCTTCAGGAAATGGGTCCTAGCAGGTATAGAGGCTTGCCTGAAACTTTGCTGATACTTGCTGCAACTTTGACTGGCTTTAAGACAAATAATGCCACACTTAGATTTTGGGGTCCTAAGTGTCTCAAGGGAAATATATTTAACGGTGTGAAGAAAATCCTGAATACATAAACAGGCTGATCAGTGACCTGGTAAATCTGTACATACTTCAGTGAAATGGCAAGCTGGCTGTAGGAAAACATTTGATACAGACCTATGAGCACTGAGAATTTCTGACAAACGTTCACAAATGAGACCGAGTTACCCTGTGTGAATGATGCTGCTAATCTGTAATTTCGCCTCTTTAGCTCCATCACCCGTCCCAAGGGTTTCGCTTTGGAACTGTGCGAGAAAGCAGCGCAGAAGACTACGTGAGGCAAAGCTTTCCTGAGATGCACGAGTACATGCGACGGTACAATGTCCCTGCAACCCCAGATGGAGTAGCATATCTAAAGTGAGCCTCTGCATGCAACAGCACATCTGGTCCATTGGCCAGAACACGCGGCAGTGAGGTGGTGATGAGCTTCCCACTTTCACTGGCCAGCAAGCATATAGTCACCTGGATGGAGGGGTACTTGGAGAGCACAGGAAGCGGTACATTGCATTAACTGCTAGGCTGCCATCAAGCATAGGCAGTGTTTAAATTCTGGCAATCTTCTGTGCATGGGAGACCTTCACCAGGCAGTGATTAACACTCAGAAAAAAACATTGCTGTCCAGGCAAAAGTTGAGAATGAAGATCCTTAGCATCTTCAGCATGCTAGTAGATTTTGTCAGGGAGAACCCTTAGAGCATTTGTCATTTAAATGAGTAAAAGTATTAGACGTGAAAAGTAATAAACACTGAAACTTGCTCTAGGGAATCATAATGTCCTTATGTCAAAGACAGTTGTGGCTATCAATCTGGAATCATACAATTGATTCTCTCTGCTGGGACACTGCAGAAGTGATAACACACCTGAAATACTTCATTTTACGCACAGAAGTTGCATAATGGATGGACTCAGGAATTTCCACCAAAAGTTGCTTCTTTTTTACATGTTTTTCTCAGAGCCATCCTAATAATAAGATACAGGCAGTCCTTTGCTTGAGTTAAGCTGGAATCATTCTATAAAATCAATAAAGTAATGTAACTTTTCATCAGGAGAATATCGTAACCCTTATAAAGACAAGGGTGAAGATGGAGGGTGCAGCCCTTTGGTCACATGAAAGCATGCAGTGCAGCTGTTCTTTTGTACCGTCAGCTTTTGTAGGTGTGCTATTCACTAATTATTAGGTTAGTAAAATTGAATCCCCTGTGTTCATGAAGGCTCAGCACAGAGAAGAGCTGATCTGAGAAGGAAATTAATTTACCACATGCTCAGGAGGAAGGAAGAGGAACACTTCTGTATGAGTTATCCTCTCGCATTTTTGCTCTAATGACCTCAATTTCAACATCACAAAGAAAACCAAGACAGCACAAGTGTATTAACAATTTTTGTTCTTCTCTTCCAATAATGCTGTGTGCTGCTTTTCAGTTGAGCCAAAGTTTGGCTTGCAGTGTTTTCCATTTTTCAGATCAGATATTTCATGAGAGTGAAATAAGCCCAAGCCCAGCTGCCCTGCTCTGGGTGCACAAAGGTTGTGTCTTTCATGCACAGTTCCCTCCTTCAAAATGTCTATCAGTTTAGCAATTAAAGTGGAAGTCCCTGATTCCCTTTGCTATGCCTCCAGAGAACCAGACAGATAAATGTTCAGTGCACACCACTGAGTCTTGGACTGTGAAGTGATTCTGTTTGTGACTTTGATGCTGAATGCAGGAATGACCCAGAGAAACTTGATGCCTTCATTATGGATAAAGCACTCCTGGACTACGAAGTATCCATAGATGCCGACTGCAAGCTTCTAACTGTGGGAAAGCCCTTTGCCATTGAAGGTAATAATGAATTTTACAGCATGGTGCTCTATTTCACATATGTTGCATTTGCTTTATTCTAATTCAGTATTCTAATTTAAACTGTTTATGTGAAACTGAGGACCCCTTTAAGCTAATGGGAAGCATTCACAGTGATTAAGCAGAGCGAAGGCTTTGCCCTTTTTTGTGTGTTTTTGAGCTTTCAGATCACTCGTACCATCTGTTGCCATACTCTGCATAGGAATTATTCAGTACTCATGTGGTCTGTCTCCAGCAGGCAGGAGGAACAGCCCATCCCACTGCTCACACTGAAATAAAGCTGCTCCCGAGATAAGACTTGCTTCTCTAGGCTCACTTTCCAGAATTCAGTGAAGTGTATTCAGAATGCTGTTCCACAGTTTCACCATTCCCTTTCTAAAGGCCAGGTGGGATCCTTGCTGGATCTGTTGCTATGTGCATCCGAATATTGTAGAGCCTTACTGGTCCTGCAGCCCTGATGTATTCAGAGGGGCAGAGCAGAAGGCAGCCTGGAAGCAAGGCTGGTCAGGAGCCACCTGCAGCAAACACCTAGCACTGTTAATCTTCAGGAGTCACTTTTGCAATAGATGGGCAGTGAAAGCAATTGAAATTCCTCCTTCCCTCCTTCCAAGAGCAATTGCTTTGGCTCGCTGTTCCCATTTCACATTAAAACAATCTCCTAAAGAACCGTTGCAGCCGAAAGAGAAAGGCAGAAGGAAGGGAAACTGGTGGAAGCCGAGTGATATATTAATTTCAGCTACAAGCCAACAGCTCAAGAGATTTTCTAAAATGTTTAATTTCACTCTGTCAGTGCTTCCTGTTTGAATTTGCACCAGAGACTTGAAAGCATTCCTTTTTTTTCCTGTCTTTGTGTTACTGAGGACAGATGCTCAGATGCCCAGGCTGAAGCAGGTGTGTGCAGCAGCATGTTCTACCTTTCACGTGTAGTGATGTCAGTCTCAGGTCAGCTCTACTGAAGGAAATCACCAGCTTTCACAACTTTGAGTGTTTCAAAGCAGAAAAAAAAGCAACCCTCAAATATACATTTTAAAAGAACTGGTCTTTTGTAGCACCCAACTGTGCAACAGTTAAAAGTAACGAAAATGTATTAATGAGCCCTGGTTGTGCATTCTCTGAAACCATTTCTTCAGTGCTAGCAGATATATTCAGCTACAAATATAGGCACAGTATACACCCCTCTCTAAAGCAGCAGGCCATATTTATAGTTCCTGAACGCAGCTGCACTTTGGCTGAGTCCTGTAGCAGCACCCTGAAGTGTCCAAAGAATACATAATAATTAAATTCTGTCCAGAGCAGAACCACAGTAATGGAAAGCCCAGCCCCTGGGGCTTAAATTTTGGTGAAAAGAATACAGACTGCTCCCATGGGCATGTGTGCAACTTCTTATCAGAAAATACACAGGAAGAAAAAATGTCACATCCGACACCACAATCACATCCACGGCTCTAACAGCATAAAGGGATCACACAGTCATTTACTAGGCATTAAAGCCTTGTTGCATTGTTAAAGCAATGTAAACCAGAAGGACCTATGGTAAAAGCAGTGTGAAGGCTGTGCTTCTGGACACAAGACAGATTTATTCATCTGTCTGTACTGACATCTTAGGTTTTTGAATCTCCAGTTTCACATACTACTTTTGTGACTGTAAATATTTTGAAGCTACATATCCTGTTTGTATTAAGCTACTTAGACACCAAGAAGTCTCATCTCAGCATTTTCAGTCCATGGGAAGCATCCAGGTTTGAACACCAACCAGCTCTGCTGTGCTGGCAGTTGATACTATAAAACAATGCACTTCAGCAAAAAAAAACAGTAAGAGAGATGACTGTTGTTATCCTTCCTTCCAGGATATGGCATTGGTCTTCCCCCCAACTCTCCACTCACCTCCAACATCTCCGAGCTGATAAGCCAGTACAAATCCCACGGCTTCATGGATGTTCTGCATGACAAGTGGTACAAAGTTGTTCCATGTGGGAAAAGAAGCTTTGCTGTCACAGAGGTAAGTGATGAACGATGGATGACCTAATTGAAAGTGCTGAGGTTACACCCAACTTGCCAATTATTTCCCTTCGTTCTCCACATGACATAAACATAGGGATGGCATGCAGCTGCAGGGAAGCATTAAGCATTAGAAGCAGGAGTCATTACTCTCAGCAGCGTTGAGGTCAGAGCACAAGGAAAACATCAGCAAGGCTGTGCTGCTAAGTTAGGCTTGAAGTGCACGCGTCAGAGAGCATATCTGGGGACAAACAGGATATGTAATGTTGTGTTAGAAAAAGTGATCTGCTTGCTGCACAGCAGATCTGTCTGATTCCACTCCATTATGTGTATCACCGCTGCCATGGACTCTGGACCACCTCACACTGCAGTGGTGGCTGAAGCAGCCAAAACAAATAATGACAGAAGCGAAAGAAGCAGAGGCAGCAGGAATTTAATACATCCCAAGTTACTGATGTAACCCTGGCCACTTCCTAACATGGCTAGCAGGTTGTTATACCAAAATCAGGAGTCCATAAAAGAAATGGCCCACCAAGAGACACTGCTGAGTACTGACACAAGAAGAAGAATCAGTTCTCATGTTGAAGTACAGTTACAGGAAATGGAAGCAAATCCTCATGGATTTACAGACTGGTATTAAATCAGGGGAGTTATGCCAGCTCGTGGCAGCTGAAGATATAGGCATTATTTATGAGAAAAAAGACTGCTCTTATCGGAATAGCGGTTTTTCTCAAGTTCTCAAGACTGTCAAGTAAAAAAGATAAAGTACTGACAAATCAAAAGATCCAGCATGCCTGCCGCTCAGAACATAGATTTTTAACTCAGAGGTGTTCCAAAAGACATCAGTTACGTGTTCTCACAGAACACATGGCTAGGAGTAAGTTGTCTCCTCTTCAGAGCAGGCTTAGCCGAGTATTAAACCAACCCTCCTGTTGTCCAGGGATGTAGCAGCATGGCAGATTTCACCTGTAAAGGAAGTGCAGGTTCCTAGAGCTCTGACTCGTGCTCTTCGGTGGTCATCCGAAAATACAGTTTATTTTTATTCAACTCACTCAATTTTTTGTGATTGCTTCAACACACACACACACACACAAAAGTTCAATGTGCATTCACTGCTATTTTTGATCTGGGTTATCGAAAGATTATGTGATCTAACAAGACAAGTGTTGGAGGAATTTGCTTTTAACGGAGCTTACAAATGTGTTCCTGACAAGCACTTCACTCAGTGGCCTTTTTTAATTCTGCACTTTAACACAGTCTTTTGAATTACATCATATGAAAATTACCAGATGGTAATGATATTAATTACCCTAACTGTCTTAAAACTGGAGAAACAGACTTACCTTGTTATTAATTCCCAGTGAAGCAATTAAATACTTTTATTAAGTGTTTGCATTTTAAAAGAGGGCAGAGAGGTCAAATATTTGCCAGAAAACTATCTTTTGGAAATTCCCTTCTAGATACCAACAAAGTCTCGTGATGATTCAGACTCCAGCTTCCTCCACTGCAAACATTTTGATACATCTGCATCTTCTGTTGCCTTTCCTTGTTCTTCCCCTCCTTATACTAATATTTGCACCAGGGAAATGCTGACCTATCCATCTCCTCTGATGCCAGACCCTAGAATTAAAACAGAATTTGTTACTTTTGTAATAAGAACAAGCTTTTTATTGCCCAGAAAGCAGTGGCTGGTAGCGGTGACTGTTCCCACTGATTGCTGATCAGTAGCAGTACCACGTGAGTACTCCTTATGTAAAATTGCAATGCTCTTGCCTCAAACATATTTCTTTGTGTGCCTCTACCTGGAGCACAGCATTGTGTGGAAGGGTACATCTGGATATAATAATTGTGGCATTTTCAGTTTATTTATAATACATTTAGACATTCCTCAGTCTGCTGTTCCTCTCTTATTGCCATGTCAGCACGAATCATAGAATAGCTAGTCAAGAAAAGGATGAACAAAGGTGGGACTGTAAATTCCTTCTTCCTATGGAACTTTTGCGAACTGGCAGCTTTTCAGCCTCCTGCTCATGGGAGTGGAACAGCTTGAGCAGTTGTTACCATAGGCAGTGGATAACCTGAACAGGAAAGCTGCACATCAGTTAGCGGTGGTCTTTACTGTTAGGACCAGTTAGCAGTGATCAGGGTAGCGTGCTCAGGAGGTGAGCTGGCACTGAGAGCTTTCTCGGGACAGTATGAAAGAGAACAGCCCGTTATGATCCAGGGGATGGTCAGCTGTTGGGGGCAGCTAGCTTTACATACAGACTTCTTAATAGCTCTTAAGGCACATTTTCAAAAATACTGTTATTTAAATTTTAACTTCCATTTCATTGAAAAGGTTGATTATTCTCCGTTCGTAAGTGTAATATAACGGAAGCTCTGGAGCTTAAAGACTGACTGGCACATGGACTGGCAATTCAGTCCTAACAAATAATAGAAGGATTAAAAAGTCATGCTATCCTGTATTGCACACAGTGACAGCGCAGTCCCTTCATCCTTTCTCATCAGTGCTGGAATCCACCAATGCTGTTCTCTGGAATCTTTGAAGAAACTGGCAAAACTTGACTTGCTGTGTCTGGTGCCTGCATTGGTGATCCTTGGCCTCAGTATCGCACAGGATGCACCATCAGACAGCGCCTTGTTCATCCTGCCATGATTTTACCCCATTATCATCTGACGATCTGTGCTCTAAGTTTTGACCAGTGTCCTCAAGGATCCCATTTTGTTGTCACTTGACAACAGCTGGGTTTCTCCCCATCTCCCCGAAGCTCTGGTTTACTGGCTTGTCGCTGGTGCACTGCAGATATCAAGGGAGGGCCATACAGACCACCCCCCCCCCCCCCCCCCCCAGGAAGAAAAGCAGTGCCTGTGCTTATTTGGCTAATCAAGAAAAGCCTCCATCAGTCACATGTGGTTATAACTTGTTATCAGTCCATGTAAAACTATACAAAGAGTAGGAACAAAGTTATTGCTATCAAGATTTCCTCAGCCTGCACATATACTGTGTGGGAGGAGAGCTGACCCTTGCTCACTGCAGGACTGGAAACTTGACAGAGGTTGTCATAAAACAACAGACACTACATTGCGAAGGGGTTGTATCTCTGTGGGACAATCTAATGACATCTGCACATGCTGAAGAAAGAAAACTGCTTTCCACATTGTCCTCAAGAAACAAGTACATGAGTATTGAGTCTTGCAGCACAGTACAGAAGAGTGTTTTTGAGCCTCTTGGAAAACGAGTATCAGATTTAGATTTATCTGTCCAAATGGAGAAAAAAGTTGTGTATGTTAGGAGGCAGAATTATTATTCCCAAGTCATCAGCCTGTAATGTCACAGAAACAGACAGCCCACTGCCTGATTCTGATGGTATTTGTGTTGTTGTTCTTCCTACTGCTGACAGGAGTTGAGTAATGTATGAGTTAAATGAAAAAGATTGATTACAGAAGAGAGTTTTTTCCAGTTCTGTGCAGAACTTTCCTCATGAGGGGAAAGGGACTTGTAATGTGAGACAAAGTTATTTACAGTATCTTAAAATTTGACACTCGATACCCCGAAGCTGTAGTCACCAGTCTTTGCCATGGATAATCCTCTAAAGAGATTAAATATATATTACTTCAATGCTGCCACTTCTTTGAAAGCACACAAAGCCGTAAGAATAATAAATGAATGAAGAATGAACCAATGGATGAGTGCATGGATGGATGGATGAATGCCTGTCTGCAGCTACAAGGAATGCTACAATGTGGGGATAGGGACAGCTTTTAAGACTGTCTACTTACTTAAATATGTGCATCAGTGTCAGCAGGATTTTGGAAATCTACAGATATGTCTTTAAAAATCTGCCCTTTATATCCATTTCTCCCTAGTAAAGCTGGAATTAATTCTTTCTTCAGAGAAATTTTGCAAAGGTGCTGTAAAATCTAACTGCCTGATCTCACTAAAGCTTTTTAAAATCTTTGAGGGAAAAATGCTATCAAAAAGGGTAGCTTGTTTTACTATTATAGCTAATACAAACATGACATCCCTACTCAGTGTTGTGTTCGGCACCATATAGCATAATAGCTGCCAACCTGCAAGGAATCCACAGAAATCTTTAGAAGTTTCTAACTAATCCAAGCTAGACCTTGGATTATTTGATGGCTTATTCACTGCTCTCAGTACATCGAGGGTGAGAAAATTATTTGTTGTCTCTTGTAACAGGGGGTAAAGCAGGAGTTTTGCACATTAAATCCAATAATGAAACACTGTGTGCTGTTTTTGCATGCTTTCCCCTACAAGCAGAAAACAAGTATTGAGCTTTCTGCATCACCTCCCTTCTCCTCAGTGCCCAGAGAAAAAAGTAAACAACTCTGAAGAGGCAGCACAAACTATTTAGGTAGCAATTGGAGATATGGGTCAGTGAATCAGAAATGTGTCTCTGAGGATATATAAAAAGGCAGATACCTCCATGTCTGTGCTTGCATTTGTTAGTTTCCACAAATTGCCAATTTCCCCATTTGTAAGAAGCAGATGACTTAGAGGCTGTTGCCAGCGTGTCCTCACCACCCATCAGATGTAATTATCACAGGACTGACTGTAGTTGCTTATTGCTTCAGAGCCACCACACAGGCATAACGGAGTTGCTTCTAAAAGGCAGGGAGCTACCTCCTCAGTTTATGATTACAAATGTGGAGCGAGAACTGTTCTTTCACCTTCGGTTAATAGAGAATATGGCACATTATGAGCTTTTATTGCTAAAAAGTTGTGCAGTGTAGAAGGCATTTGCCGGTTTTATGTTGTCGGCAAAGGACTTAGCACCTGACCACTTCAGCAGTCATCTACAGAGAATGCAGTCAATTGCTGCTCTTTCCAAATATAATCTATATACATACCCACAAATGTAAAAGAACTACATGGAGAAGTATCGAAGCTTGCTGCTTTGATATTGATCAGCATGATATTATGAAAAGGAGAGGCACCCCTACCAGGTGATTTCATCTATTATTTAACATGTGTGCTTCTTGAATAACTGCGAAGAGCTGATAAATTGCCTTCTTAGAAGGGTATGTAAGTCTGCTGATTTCAGTGTAGATCCTCACTCAGACTGTCAGGCACACTGTGTTATTTGTCCTCTAACTCTTTGCATGCGATTTGTTCTCAAGATTTCCCTCTGATGTTCAGCCTTTGTCAGGCAGCTCTTTCAGAGTGTTATCTTTTTTATTGCTAGATGAAATACTATTGGAGCCTTGTTTCAGCATTGCCCTTCCCAGTGAAAGATGTCTTGTTTGCGACAATTACAGAAGCTATCCATTACAAGTGAAAAACACATCTGGGATGCCAGGGTTGGAATTTCTTTCTCCTGTTTCCAAGGAAGGTAGAAAACTATTCTGCAGAGCTGACAGGACAGTGAGCCAGACCCTCATCAGCATAAATCAGCACAGATACTGCTACTTTACTGTAGACAACAGAGTTGTTTTTCATGTGAAGAGCTGGCCAACTGTTCTTTCTGCAGCTAGTGCTAGAATGGAATTAATCACCGAGCTCAAGCTGGAGAAGATGTCTCAGGTGTGCAGGAATTCCCACTGCAGTTCCTGTGGTCTATTGCCAGTGCAGCATAGAAGTGTTCATACTACTGAAGCTCTGTTCTTGTTAAAAAAATGTGTTACACTGCTTCCTTTCATTGTGTTCTAAAGAACAGAAACCAAGCATAGAAGCCAGAAGAGAGAAAGTATGCTATCAGTAACTCAGTAAAAGAGAGAGAGAGAGATTTCAGAGCCTTCAATTTCAGTGAGCTCATCACAAATTAGCTCTTTAGCTTAAAATGACCTCTTAACAAGATTTATCAAAAAATGTGATTTATCACAGATTGGATATTAGGAACAATTTCTTTTTGTGATGATGCATTGAAATGGGCTGCCCAGGGATTTGGTGGAGTCACCATCTCTGGAGGTGTTCAAGAAATGTGGAGGTAGAGCACTGAGGGACATGGTTAGTGGGCATGGTGGGGATGGGTTGCTGGTTGGACTTGGTGATCTTAGAGGATTTTACCAACCTTAATGATCCTATAATTCTGTGATCTAACTTTGAACTAAATCCAATTTATTTTCTAGATTGCACAGTTGTAGTGCTAACAAAGCACAGTCCCTGTGCCCACCACACAAACAAACTCAAGGAATGCACAGGTCAATTATTCAAGGTGTGACAGCATTTTCCAGGTGGCATCTCCTGGCATATAGCCCTATCCATGCAATTTTTATCAACAAGGCAAATAATGTTCTTCAATAGAAAGACAAGCGTAAAATTTATATTCCTGGAAATATTTCCCAAGTAGTATTTGGGCAGTATTTATTAGGGAGAGTTTTTAAGTTGTTGATAAATTCAGAAGTGGGTTATGGTGGCATGAGAATAAAAGTACATGATACACATCCCTGACCAAAAAATTGGAGTTCAGGTATTTCTGGTATAGACTGCTGCTGTACATGATTCCAGTCTTCAAACATGATTAAAGACAAGAAGAGATTCAAACTAATTAAAGACCTCCTACTCTACATGAAAGGAGTGGGTCAGGGGAAGTCAAGATGAGATTGCTTCTGTTTTTTATAACAGTTACATTAATGTAGCAAGTGGAGAGATTCTGTGTTTATGCTACTGCTTCAAAACATTTTTTCCACGACCTTCCATCAAGGGCAGAGCATGAAAAAGGCAGTTAGTGATCAGTTCTCAGAAAATAGGAATAGTCTTAGGTCACTGCTGATGAAAGATTTGCTCTACAGTTCATTGACTGTATTCCTTGAAGCAGTATTTGCTTTCAGAAACACAAGTGCAGAGACACCGCAAGTACTGGATTCTCCTATGTTCAGCACTTCATCTCATTAGCAAGACAGCATAGTGATGAAAATCTCTCTGTATGCCCAAATCTCACTCCTATTTGCTGTGACATAACACCAAGTTTTCAAGTAGCCATGCAGCACAGAAAGGCTTTGTTGTGACCAGGATCCAGACTGCTGTGTATCCAGTCAGACCACATTTCCAACTAAGAAAATATATCTGTCTGTTAAAATAAGCCAGCAGCTTCCTTTATTTACTTCCCCTTTTGATTTTATTCACAGACACTGCAAATGGGCATCAAGCATTTTTCTGGGCTCTTTGTGATGTTGTGTATTGGGTTTGTTTTATCCATTCTTGCTACCATTGGGGAGCACATAGTGTACAGACTGGTGCTACCACGAATCAAGAAGAAATCCAAGATGAAGTACTGGCTCCATACAAGCCAGGTAAGAATTCGGTAGTGACCCCATGAAAGTCATGCTGGAAAAGAACAATGTATAAAAGGTTGTAAGAAGAGCACTGGTGAATGACATTGGAAGGATAGCAGCAGCTACTGGAATTTGAAGAGGCTCACTTACGGGTAAAATCAGAAGTATATAGGAGTTGCTAGAAATATTCACAATTCACAGAAGGGAGCTTCTCCATTTGCCCTTTTAACTTTACATTTTTTTTGGACACCCAAAACAATAATGTTATCCTAGTCTGAAAGATTTTATCTTATGATAGCAGGTTCCCAAATTTTGACGTGTGCAGGAGGTGCTGGCTAGTTTATGCCACTACTCTAAGGAATATAATACAAGAAAATTGCTCTAAGCGTTTGCTGTAAAGGAAGAGGTTACGTTGCAGAAAAAGGCAAAGAAAATAAGAGTTTCTATTGCTTTCAAGCAGACAGTGAAAAGAGCTTCTTTAGAAAATAACATCATCTGCTAAGACTTTTCTTTGGAATAATTCTAACACCAACAATTCTTTGCCAACTATCTATCTACCTTTCAGAGTGCCCTTTCTCAGGAAACCATGGGAAAAAAGATTGTTGTAATGACAAAGCACAGACATTGCTTGTATCCTTGAAAATGCAAAATAATTTATGCTTAAGTCCATCACACAAAGCCCAAATTGTTTATGTATTTATGGAGCTATTTTTAATCTTGCTTTTAGTAATTTATTTTCTTTTTCCTCTAGAGATTACATCGTGCCCTGAACAGTTCATTTATTGAGGACAAACGCCAGACTAAAACAAAACGAGCAGAAAAGAGGTAGGACTTTTTGAATGCCTTTAAAACAAACTATAGAAATCACTGTGATATGCAGTACTCTCTGCCAGGATATCTATTTATGGATCTAATACATGTCAAACATAACAACAACAACAACAAAGAAATAACAGACATGACAAAGGAGTGAAGCAAAAATGAGCTGTTGCCAACAAAAAGCATTAAATGTAGAAATCTTTTTCTTTCATGATTTCCCTAATAGGATAAAAGCACTCCATTCAAAGCACAGGCTTTTCAGATTTTTAGATCTGTTGCTGTTGGTTTTCTTCATATAAGAACCAGGAGATAAATAGGCCACGTGGAGAAGCTTCACAGGAATGTCAGATCAGGTGGTACATATGTTTAAAAAACTTCCAACTTTATTATTTTTCAGAAGTACTATTTAAAAAAAAAAAACTGAAAAAATGCAGTCCTTTCAAAAGCCTTTGTCTCAACTCTTGTTATTGAAAAAGTAGGTGACAAACTTACCTTGTGTTCATAACTTGTGTGCTGTGAAGAGCAGACAGTCTGACTTATCTGTTGCAATAAGGACCACAAGGCATTCTCATAAAACTAAACATTTGCTCAGTAACTCAAAACTATCTGTGCATTTTTTAAAGACACTGGCATCAGTAATTGCTTTTCTGCAGATGGGTAGAGACAGAATTCAGAAAAGAAAAGTCTTGTTGGCTGCTGCTGTGTGTTTGGTATGACTGAAACGCCGCATAACTTCATTCTGGCCAGAATGCATAAATGTACATTTTGTTCAGTTCATTACTGCTGTGCCAGTGTCAGCAGATATAAGAAGAAACATGTACAGGCTTCTAGACTGAGCTAGATCATCTGTTTTGTATCTTTGATGATTAAAACAGTGGAGGGCTAATCTATTTGCCATGTACTGAGCAGTGCAGAAACTTTGTAGGTGGTGTCCAAAAGCTCCACAGAGAACAGCTCTGAGAAAGAACTGCACAAGTATTCTTTCATCATTCAGACTGAGCATGTGCTGCTACCCCAGAAACTCTGCTTGCACAGCACCCAGCCCACGTGTGTTTCTGCATGGTGGTCTGAGTGTGGTCTGAGCTGCCATTTGCACGGAATTGTGATAGTTTAACTCAAAACACCTAGTAGTGTGGTGCCCAGCTTGTAATCAACACTTACACAGCAAGGTGCAACCCAGAGCTTTCAGATCAGTTGGATTATTACACTTTATTTTGCTCCTGCGGAGGACTGTGTAGTTACTACAAGCAGCAAGATATAGAAAAGAGGTGGAAAAAATTTGTATTATGGGACTTACCTCAGAGAGGAAACTACTCAGGTTGCAACTTTCCAAAACTCCTTAAAGTCTGTGCTGAGAGAACTTCTCAGCCTCAGTGGCTGAACTCTAAAAGTTTTCATTTGCTTGCTGATAGCCAAGTGCTAATTTTGGTTTGGGGCCTTTGTTAGAACTAGCTCCCCAGACCAGCCAGCCATGAGCAGCAGGAGCTATGGCAGTAACTAATGCTTTATCAATGAGCTTCAATTTGTGGAAGAAAAATACATCAGAAATGACAGTGATGATGACTCACCCTGGGAAGCTCCTGTTGCTGTGCTGCAAGGTTATTAAGCCATATCCATTCTTTCAAAGCACAAGGAGCTTTCAACAAGAAATCAACACATTTTCCCCTTTGTCTTTGCACACCAACTCGAGGCATCCCCTTCCCCCACCATGAGAACAAATTACAGCACCTTAATGGTATAACAAACTTTGGATATTGCGTCCACAAACCTTTCAGAGAGCTCTGGAGGCAGACTTACGTCTTCCTATGCCGGAGCTGAGAGTACTGCAATTCAGTAACTAAAATTAAAAAAAAATGGTGGGGGAACTTGAATTTTAGAATTCTTTTCGAGTCTCAGCTGTAGTTTACCATAAGCATTTGGCTATTGGTGTTCATAAATTGTGCTTCCGAGTAATAATAATTAAAAATAAAGAAATAATACATATAATTGATAACAGCAGCATCATATTTCTCCAGTGGGATGGATCACAGGGAAGACATGCATACGTATAGGAGAAGGCTCTGATTTTGTACTAACTCTCACACCTCTCTGTTCAGGTCCCATGTAGGGAACAGCCAGCATGCCGTGTGGAATACAGCCAACACAGGCAACTGTCACCGGAAAAAGTACATCTGCACTGATGAAGGGCAGAACGAGGTGATGGTCCGACAGCACCAAGACATCCCCCTGCCACAGGTGAGGAGGGAGACTCCAGCTTCTTTAACGACCAACGGGAAAGCAGAGTCCCTCAGTATTGCTAGGACCTCAGTGATGCAAGAGCTCACAGAGCTGGAGAAGCAGATCCAAATTATCAAACAAGAGCTGCAACTTGCCATGGATCGGAAATCAGAGCTGGAAGAATATCAGAGGACAAACAGGACTGCAGAGCCCTAGGCCAGCACACTTGGCCCCTTTCCCCTGTTCTTCCTTCCTCCCCTTCTCTGTAAAATTTGTAACACGCTTTTGTAATGCCAGAAAGAGGCATGAAAATAAAGCAGGCAATATGCTCTTCATGAGAGCAGAGTTGCAGCAGCCCACAGCCACTGCCACCATCCTGAGTCCTCCTCCTTTCATAACAAGTTTCTCATTCTCGTGGCCAACATCAGCCATTCCCAAGGGATTAGAGAAACAAGAAGTGTCTGAAAAGCAGGAATTCCGTCACTTGGCACTACAGTGAAGTTTCCTCTTTTTTAGCCCTTTCTGTGCATTAATTCAAAAGGAAACAAAAAAAAAAAAAAAAAAAAAAAAAAAAAAAAAACACAGAAGGAAATCTAAACTGCTCATTGGAAGCATGTCCCTTGTTGGTATGTTTTTGTTGTGGTACCTATGGGTTTAGTCTCTGTTGATGCTAAGGCTCCTTATGGTTGCCTCATTACACCAGGTGCTAGTTCTGTGTTGGCAACCCCTTCCCTCCTGGCACAGGCTGTGGTTCACGAGACATATTCTTGGTGGTAGTCCCAGTACACAGTGTTCCCTTAGTTCTTCAGCACAAACGCAGACGTGGCTGCTCTGTGACTGTAAGAAAGAAACTTCACCAGCTTAAAAATAACTTTGCAGAAACCAAACTGTCACCTCTGTCTGTGTCTGAGCCCAGGTTCACTTTGCACTTCCACACAGAGAGAAGCCATGCAAACAGCTGCACTGGCAAGTGTGAGGGATTGGGTTCACAGTGGCACAGGATGAGGATGAGAGAGGAAGGGAGGGGCTAACCGTGCTGCAGACCACTACCTCTGCCCTCTGCTGAAGGTGAAGTATTTACCACTGTGAAACCACTCCCTTAATGTTCTCTGTCTACAGCAGACATTAAGGTTCTTCCTTACAGTCAAAATGACATAAAGGGGATTTATTCTGACACCAAACTCCCACCAAAGTCAAAGGGAGCTTGGCACCAAAGGCCTCCTTGTGGACCAGGGCTCACAGTAATGGAAAATGAGATTTGCTGTTTCAAAGTCAATGTACTGAGTGGAGCTCCCTCCCACCTGAATGATAAGTAAAGGGAAGGAAGGGTAAGCTGTTCAGCATCTGAATAAATAATACATCAATCCAAATGACTGTGTTATCTATACAGGATTTCTGTGAACTGTTAAACACTTCCCAACATATTGTGTGTTACAGAGAAAAAGAATGCCTTAACACTGTCAGAATTAACAGTGTTATCCAAGATACGTCACTGAGGTCATCTTTTCCCTCTTTGTATCTCCAGCCAACCGTGTGAATGTTGCCAAGGGTAATGTTCTCAGCAGGCATGGTTAAAGGCTACAGCTAGATCTGAAACTGCATTCTAGGGTTTGAATAAAGCATACTACCTTTCTGCACCTTTAACCTTTGAAAAATAGTTGTTAATGAAAGCTCTATATGGACAACTAAAAGCTGGTAGCAGTAATGTGCACAGCATTTAGCTCCATCAAAACAAGCTCATCCCTGCTCATTCTTTGGATTCTGCTTTTGGGAATTAAGTCTGGCTGCTTCCTTCAATGCAGCCAATTTCTCAGAGCACTGTGGATTTGATCAGAAAACAGCAAAGTGGGGCCAGGCGACTTGCACCATCAGAGAGGTCTGAAAGACTCAGGGTGCCCCTTCTTCCCTTCTAACAAAATACATGACTGGTCAAGTCACTTAAGTTGTATTTATTGCCTTTCCTTAGCTTTACCCACCTCACTCATTTAGATGCTCAGCTAATTTGGAAGAACTTTGAATATATCTAGCACCCACTGTCTTCCAATCTCTAACATAATTTGGTTAGAACAGAAGATTTTTTTTTTTTAACATTATTAGACAAAAACTAAGTATTCCAAGCCAATTCCAATCTTAACCACTTTTTTCTTTTTTTTTTTTTTTTACTTCTGTATCTCTACATGTGTGAATTCAGGAAAAGACCATCAAAATGAGTTTTAAAAAAGGTGAAATTAAAAAAGCTAATGGCATCTTAAACAAAAATCACAGAATCACAGAATCGTAGGGGTTGGAAGGGACCTCCAGAGATCATCGAGTCCAACCCCCCTTCCAAAGCAGGATCCCTACACCAGGTCGCATAAGTAGGTGTCCAGGCGGGTCTTGAATATCTCCAGAGAAGGAGACCCCACCACCTCCCTGGGCAGCCTGTTCCAGTGCTCCGTCACCTCACTGTAAAGTTCTTGCGCACATTGGTGCGGAACTTCCTATGCTGCAGCTTCTGGCCATTTCCCCTTGTCCCGTCTCCGCACACTGCTGAAAACAGTCTGGCCTCGCCACTTTGCCCCCCACACCTTAGATATTTATAGACCTGGATCAGGTCCCCTCTCAGTCTTCTCTTCTCAAGGCTAAACAGACCCAGATCACTTAGCCTTTCTTCATAGGGGAGATGCTCCAGGCCCAAATGTACATGTTCTGTTTCAAAGTTCCAATGCAAACATCCAATCTTTCAAAAAATTACTCTTCCTTTAAAGATAGAAGTGAGTGAAGAAGTGTCAGCCAGCTGATAACTAATGGTAAACAAAAATCTCTTTCTGGTGGGTGCCCAGAGGGCCATCCCGTGGCAAACACAGAATAGGGATTGTTGCAAAATATTGCAGTATTAACCAGAGGCTTTTAGGGAAGGGTCAAAGTTCTCACTGCACATCAGACACATTTTGGCTACAGGCAGCACTATTTCCTCAAAACAAAAATGTTCTGTAGCATTATCAAAATGGTTTGGAACAGTCAGGCAGTCACTCAAAGCTGGAAGCTGCTTTAAAATTCAAGGTAAAATGAAGGTACATGGATTCCCTCTAATCAAAACATTAACTTGAATTACACACACAAAAAGGAAACATTTAAAGGTTCTTGCAACTTTTCACCAGACTACAATCTTAGTACAGGGAAGAATGTGTTAATCCCCCACAAAACGTACAAGATAGAAAAATGCAGAGAACATCAGATCTTCCATGTCTTATCATTTGTCCACTCCTGAGTCTTGCCAACCCTACACACATCTCTAAAGGCAACAGGAAGAAGTCAAAGAAGGCAGTGCTTACCAGATCACAGTCAGTAGATTGGAATCAGAACACTACCCTTAGAACCAGCTTCATTTTAAAGAAGAGGTGGGCAAGAGGTTTATAGGACAGTTCACACACTTTTTGAGCTTCACTACCTCAGAAGCAGGACATAATCTGAATTCACAGATTTGAAGAACAGATGGTGTCTCAGTCAAGGTAAGAACACAGGTAATGATCTTCCTGCCTAACACAAGGTCAAGCTAGTGATAGAAGTAGCTCATGGGCTAGTCCCGAGACTTTTACACTATGCGTAAGATGTGTAGCAAGAAGGAAAATCCAAGGAAATTTCCAGACTCCAGAGTTTTCATTCTTTCTGACACATCTGCTTTCTTGGATGGTTGCTCTTTTCTTTGTTGTCGTTGTAGTTTTGATTTGTTTTATAAATAGTAATACTTTCAGCTCATCAATCTGTACTGGTTTATTTTGCCTATGACAAACAGTTGTCACCTTTATAGGTTACCTCTTTATAACAGTGCTCTGCAGAAATCATATTGTGAGTTCTTCTAAAGACACTCCTTTATACACACATACCCTGATACGCGTGCATGCACACAGCACCTCTTGTTAGTGCTAGAGATGTTTGCTTCATTTATACTTGATTACTCCGTCTCAGTCACTGAATTTAGATGGTTTTCTCTAGAGAATATTTGCTACCTTTCCCTCATTTTTCACCAAAATATTTTTAGTTCTGATAACCTTTAAAGTCATTTTTCTTCATTTTGGAAGTCAAAGCACTATGTTTTTCACCATTTCTCAGTGTTTAAATTCTAATCCTGAAAATACAATCACTTCCACAGTAATAAGATTAAACACAACTATTACCTTAAAATAAGAAAATATTTTTACCTGGGGAAGAAATGAGAAAAAGTGCTTGCATACCTTATCTGTGAACCAAGTCAAGACTGCTTCAGGTGTCTGGTTGCTACAGTGCCTACAGTGAACCCACACTGTTATTATATGCATAAAAGTTCAGGCTTGACTTTCAGTAGAAACACAGTGCAACTTTGTGAGTGGATGGTGGTAAAGGACTTGGTACACCCATAAGGGCAGTGTTGTTTGCAACTGTGAAAAAGTATGCTGTTACTGCAAAGCTGATCAAAGATACAGACATTTGCTGATGAGTCAAATCCTGGCTTTGATGAGAAAGTATGTGTACCACAAAATACATAACATGAGCATTAGCATTCCAAACACATGCTCTTACTTCTGACACAACATCATGAACTGTAATCCAGACAGCAACTTAACATAAGTGATAAAGGCTTGGTTTCATTCCCCTTGCACAGGCTGAGACAGCATAGAAGCTTTACCATTCAGGTAGGATTCAGCATCCTAGCCTCTTCATGCACCATCACGGACACATGTTCCTTCTCAACTTTCAGAACTCATAGTTAATTTACATAGTTCACAAGTTTTCAGTCATTAATATGTTTTTGGAAGGTTAAAAATAGTCATGCATGCTACAAGGCACTATGAGATTAATTACTTTCACTTCTGTTTTTGTTTTCTTTAAAGTGAACACAGGAAAACAATTCAGATTTTGTGGTTTAGGGAAGGCACGTGGACAAGGCAACTCTCTGAGAGTTGCATCTTCCAAGCGAAGGAAGCTTACAGGAAAAACTCTGTCTCATGAAAGAATGTTTCAAATAAATGACTTAGCTTTTCATATTTAGCGGCAGATTTCTAATGCAGCTTTGCAGCACAGAATGTACAGAGACTGTGACGTATGCCACGTCCTTTCACAAGATTTCTGTCACTATGACAGAACAGCTGCACAAAAAAGCCAGCATTTTGGTCCTTCTGTTACACCAGGAATAAGGTGATGAAGGTACAGCCAAAATGACAGAGGTTGTTCTAGTTAACTTTTTTTGAAGAGTGAAAAGAAGAAATTCATCTCTTTGCTTTAGAAACTTAAAACCTGGAAAAAACATTGCCATTAATTGGACAAAGACAGAAACATAGCTAGATACTATCAAAGTTAATACAAACAGAAAAGTAATTCAGACCAGAGCTTTTATTATAGCATGTGCATTACAAGATTAATCTTTGTGGCAAAATTGCACCAAAGTAATCCTTACAAATTAATTTCAGGAAACAATGAGCTGTGTCTCAGCCTAGAGGAAGATGTCCACATCAACGGGATGCTATTTTCAAAGATTTTTCCATTGCCTTATCTTTCTCGTTTTCCAGATGCAAAGACACACATATGCTTTTGGTGACAGAGGCATGCTCACTAATGCAGCAGCCTTCACAGATACTTGTCCTGACACAGAAAGGTATGTGCCTCAGGAGGCCTGGGGCCTTAGGACTTGGACACAGAACTCCAGATGGGGCCCCTACCCAAGGCATCCAGCAGAAGAATGCAGTGCTGTTGGAAAGGGTCCACAAAGGAAGCCATGAAGATGGTGAGAGGGCTGGAACTCCTCTCCTACAAAAAAAGGCTGAGGGAGCTGGGTTTGTTTAGCTTGGAGAAGTCCCCAGGGAGATAACACTAGGCCCTTCTAATAGCTGAAAGGAACTTCTAAGCAGGAGGGAACCCAACCTCTACACAGTCTGATAGGGACAGGGCAAGGAGGAATGGCTTTAAACTAAGACAGGAAATTTAGGTAAGATATTAAGAAATTCTTCACTCAGTGGGTATAAAGCACTGGAACAGGCTGCCCAGAGAAGCCATGGGTGCCCCATCCCTGGAAGCATTCAAGTTCAGGTCCCTGGATGGGGCCCCAGGCTGCCTGGTGTGGTGGAGGGAAACGAGCTCATAGCAGGGGGCTAGAGAGTAGGTTGTAAGGTCCCTTCCAACATATGTTACTCTAATTCTATGAGTCATTCCACTGAAATCTACATACGTACTATCAGTTCCTTCTTTAGTTGGTCTTTTAATAGGGAGGCTATTCACACTCAGCAACACCAGACTTGAAACAAAAAGCAGAGCAAATTCTTCAAACAAAATCCTCATTTATTCTGCTGCAGAGAGCTTCCATGCCATCCACACAAGGCTTAAGTTAGATGTTTCCAACTTGACAGTGTGAAAGTGATAAATGGAAAATGTCCTCTGAACCGTAAGAAAAAGAAATTCACAAAAACTGAAGAGAAAAACAGAAGAACAGGGACAAGAAAGGAACTGAGATCCACTACCTTTTTTGTTGTTGTTTTTTTAAAAAAGCATTCGCTAGAACACTGCAGACTGCCCCAATGGTGCCAGTTAGAGAAAGTGAAGGAGGCTGGGTAGTCAGCATAAGCAGCGGTTTCAGATTCCAGTGGAAAGAATCAACCAATGTAGATCCTATGGAAATCATTGGCACCAAAAGCAGCATTACACTTTGGGCACTTACGCTGCCGGGTGTCATAGCGTGTTTTCACACACTCAAAACAGAAGACGTGAAAACACTTTGTTAGGACAGCATCCTTTTTGCGCATGTTACAGCATGGGCAGGTCAAGCGGGCCTGGAAGATGGAAACATTATAGTTAGGGCCTGCTGCATTGTAGTAGGTATGTTAAAAGATGACTAAAGATAAAGGTCTTTCAACTTCTGCTAAGGGAAGGGTGCTTTTTTCAATACAAAACAGGTCTACAGCGACAGTGTTCAGATAACAGATGTCAAATACTTAGAAGTGTGACTACAAAGCCTTCTGACTAAAGCAGAATTCAAGAGAGAAGCGTAGACAGCTACTCACCTTGTAATCCTTGATTTCTTCCATCAATATCTCATCACAATTGGGAACCATGTCAGGCTTCTTAGTGGTTTCCAGCTTCCTGCGTAACCTAGAAATGTCTTCCTGCATAAAAACACAGACCAAATAAATGAGCAATGTTTTCTCTCCACAGCTTCTTCAAGAAAGAAACAGAACTAGCACCCGACTAACTATGCATCTAGCTATATCACTCTATCTTATACCTTTATCCCAAGAGGCATACCTATCATCTGGTACTACTTGCATTGTCACATTTCAGTGGCCAAGACCTGAAATAGTCAATACTTTATCAAGCAGAAACCCAAGCAAACGGACAAAAAAAAAAAAAATATTAACCAGGAAACGGTGAGGAAATTAATGTAGTTGAAACCTACTCTGACTTCAGTGCATAAAGAGCAGACACAAAATGAAACGATATTGAAGGATTATGCATGGGGAGTATACCTCAGCCCTTTTGAAGTTGAACATCTCTTTCTCTCTAGTTACTCTGTTTTCCACTATCTCATCCTGGAAATCATGTAGCTTCTTCTGAGCCAGTTCCAGCTGGGTTTTCAGATCATCCGCAAGCTGGGCTGCATCCATAGCCTGAAAAAAGTAAACGATCACAGAATTAACAAACACGAAAGAAGTTCTAGTGATTTCTGGTCCCTCTATTTGTAAACTAAAGACTGCTCACAAAACACTTCTATAGCTACTGGAGATGAATTTTTTTTCAAGTCTGCTTTTGGTAGTTTCAAACTGAAGAAAAATCATTCCCTAAACATTACTTCAAACAGCAAAATATCTTTCTGCCCACAAGCTCTAATAATTTAGCTTGAACTCTCCTCTTTAACAGAGACAACTTGTTACATAACAATGCATTTCATTTGGAAAACGTGAATGCCCCCTCAAATTCCCTGTTAGCATTTTTCGCTTTCCATTTCCACTTTTTCCTATTGAATCTAGAAGCAGATCTACAGAGAAATTAGACAAAACTGCAAGAGAAGGCCTTTTTGTATGGGCAGTTTTTGTTGTTTTTTTTTTTTTTTTTTTGTCATTTTCTTTCTGGAGCCATTCTCTTACCACTTTCTGTGCCTGCACTAACAAATCTATTAGCTGAGTTCTCTCAGAACCCAGAACATGACTGCAATGAATTCCCCTATCTCTTCTTCAAAACAATGTTTCTTTCATCGTTTCATCTTTCATTTCTACCTGTTTTGATGCAATCCCCGTATTTCTACTACAGCATTGTTAACAATGGCTGGATCAACCATGACACTTAGTTTTAGCCTACAGACCAACTTCATTTAGGTATCTTACACATTTAAGAAATGTTTTCATGTTCCCTAATCATAATTTTCTTTTACTGACCTCATGTTTCCTATGAAAGCTTTAACTGACCTTTAACACCTGATTGCTGCCTCTTTTTCCCTAAGTTCCCCTACCTAATCAAGACTTTCACAGAAACAACTACACCTTACTTATCTTTATAAAAGTAAACAATCACTCTATGACACTTAAATCAGCACACTCTTCATTGCTCCTCAGCCTTCTCATATTCTAGTTCACAAGCAGGAAATATCAGGTTCCATAATGTCAGTGAGACCTGGAGATTCCCAAAAGACAACAATTCCATCTCTAAAAAGAACCATTCACCTTGCGTTTGTTCATTTCCAGGGCCTGTGTTCGGAGACCAAGTTCTTTCTCGCCCGTTCCAATACTGCTTTGCAGCAAGTGCTCCTTCTCTTCCAGCTTACGTACAACCTGCAGCTGGGCATCCACCTTTAGAAAAAGAGAAAGAATACACAGAAAAACTGAAACGAATGCTCTACAGGTCTTCAGAGTTGTCCTTAAAACTACATGCAAAAACTATTCCTGCCTCCTCATCACTAAAGATGGTATCTCTTTATCTTCCCTTTTTCTTCTTGGATACAGATACACTGGCGCACCTAACAGACTTATTCAGATCTCTCTAGTGAATGCTTTAAAAATCTAGCAAACACTTGCAACAAAGATTCATCTTTTGGTGGGTGGCTTACAGAATTGCTGCTAGACGGTAAGCAGTTCTACTTTGGTTCCAAATACAGCAGAACACATATGTGGAAGAACTGTAACCACAGGAAAGTGGTTTACCACTTCTTCACCGCTTCCTTCCACTTGCTCTTCATAACAACGAACCTGCAGGACAGTTTATACTCATACAGCAGTTTTCTTACTGACAAATGCCTTGAAGTTCAATGTAGAATACTTCAGTTGATGTGAGGAACATTTCCTTCTGTTCCAATTCTGGCTGAGATAGAAGTAATTTTCATTAAAGTGACTTATATAGCACTGTATTTTGAATTTCTGGCCAAAATAGTGTTGATAACAAATCCAGATTTTAGTTGTTGACAAAAAGTGTTTAAACAGCAGCAAAGCTTTCTCTGTATCTCATGCTATCTCACTCTCACCAGTGCAGACATGGGGTGCACAAGAAGCTGTGGAAGGGCACAGCTGGAACTACTGTCCTAAGCTGAACAAATAGATATTCCACACTGTATGATGTTATGCTCAGCAATGAAATCTGAGCAAAGAAGGATGACTAGGAGAACATGTTCAGAGTTACATTGTTTGTCTTCCCAGATGACCAGTACATAGACCTCCTTTCCTGAAAGTAGCTAAACATTTATCTGCTAACATCAAGTAGTGAAATAATTTTGTGCTTCTCTTGCACATGCAACTTTTGCTTTATTTACTATGTTGCCTTTCTCTCATGGACATTCTCACTTTTGCCCCTCTGTCTCCTGTTCTACTGGGGGAAGATAGACAAGCAGCTGTGTGGGCCTTTGCTACCTACTAGGGTTAACTTACAATAATTTCACCCTCCCATGAGTTTGGCTGTCCTCTTTCCTTCTCAAGTTACCTGTGTCTTCAGTGTCAAAACCTGATCTGCCAGCTCCTCCTTCTCTTCTTTCAGCAGCTTGTGAATCTGGTTGGACTTGATGCGTTCTGACATCAGCTTGAAGTTGGCATCATCTTTCTCCCGTAGCTGCTGCATCAGCCGTATGTTCTGCTCCTGCATGTCTTCAAAGGCTTGGCCTGTGACATCCATTTCTGACAGCAGAGCCTCCTCCTCCTGTAAGAGAATCATTGGCTCTGGCAGAGCTGTTTCCTGTACCACTACAATTATCCTGGATATTGTACAGAGACACCAATACTAACACAGATCAAGGAAAATGCATCAGCCTCTAGAGTCTGAATTATAAACTGGAGAAGAGAGGCTCATCTTCATAGAAACTCACAGATGCTCACTTATCTGGTGGGAAAAAAGTCATCTGCGATCATTGCCAGAGCTAGGCAGAAACCACCTACCAACTTTAGGCAGCTACCTAACCAGCTGTCATAAACTAGGCCAATTAATGCCCTAGGTTGATAACTCAACAGCTTCCAATTAAAAGGCTGTCAAGCCCTTTATACTCATGATGCTTCATCATTAAAGGAGTAAGTGACAAGATAGTGTAACTGTGTACTAAAAGGGAAAGAATTTAAATTCTAAAAAAGAACACATCAAATTACTCCCTTGCCTTGCCTGTACTCAGCTAAGTCCTTCCCTGTTAATATTAGATTATGTCCTTTTTTGTGGAAGGTATATCAAAGCACCACACAAATGTATTATATGAATGTACATGTACAAACACTATTAAAAACAAATGTCACCTGCCCTCCCCCCCTCTAGATGCTGACCCAGCCATTTTCCTTCTTTACTTTCCACCTACGCTTCACGAACAGCTAAATTTTTCCTACCTCTTCTACCATGAACTTTGTCATAGTTGCTGTTGAGATTTCCTTTTTCCCCCTTCAATACACAAGGACAAATATCGCACATCTCTGAAACATATGGCAACAGAAATTCTGTCTTCCTAGCAGTAAACTAAAGACACTTACTTCCCAAATGCACAAGCCATGACAGAAGTTACTAGAAACTCACCTGTTTAGCCATGGCTAACTTCTTCTGTAAATACTCAATCTGTTCTTCTACTGCTCGGATCTTCCGAAGAGCATCCTCATCAGCCATCTTCTTACTCTCCTTTTTCTCCTTGTCTTCCAATTCTTTCACTCTCTGCCTTAGTTCTTCCAGCTTGAGAAAAGACAAGACAGAAATGATGCTAAATACAAGAATGTGGCCTGAGCTTTGTTAAGTGCTTGTTTTCCCCACTGTTCTTCAAAGCATCAGAAAAAACACCTTCTAAGCATGGGAAAATAAAATCCATTTCAACTCAACACGATACTGTAATACTGGCAGACAGACCATTAACATGGGCTCTAAGTTTAAGACCTTTATTTCAAAACCTTGGAAAATTCAACAAAACCTTTACGAAAATAATAGCAATTTTTTCTAGCACTTGTATATGTAAGGCTATGTGGAAGAAGAGCATCTGCTCCTTTAAAGGTATCTGGTCAAGCACCTTTTTCAATGCAAAAAGGGGGAACAAAAGAAAAAAAAAGAAACCATCCTACAGAGACACAAACCTGACTGACAAAACAAGGAAACCAAACCTGGTAAGTCATGCTAATTGATGAGGGAATGTGAGAACACTTAATCCAAGGTCAACTGACTGGGGACCCTGCCAACTAGGAAACTAAGGTGGGAAAAAGAAGGAAGTGGCCAGAAACAAGATTCACAGAGGCACTGACCTGAGAAAACAGACATGCATACAAGAACAACAAACCAACCTTGTCTGTCACACTAATTGTACGGCTTTCAAAAAACTAGAGGTGCTACTTCCAGGAAGACTAAGTTGGGTTTTGCAAATGAAAAGACTGGACCAGAAGGGGCCTGAACTAAGAAGACTATAGGAATCAGAGTTCTGAACACCACTGAGCATTCAAAAGGGGAGCAGATTAACAAAGGGGTGTGCAGACAGAAAGGACTTGGTTGTGCATGAAATCAGGCTGGTCAGCATGGTCATCAGGCTGACTGTTGCAGTCTGGCCTATCTTCTTACAGTACCTACATGTATCCCTTTCTTAACTATCACTCTGTGATCTCACTATCCAAGCCACCTGTATGTGTGCTGCAAGGACTAAGTGCCAACTTTTGGCAAGACAGTTTGTGAATTGGGTAAAGAGGCCTGGGATGCTGGCAGAAATGCAGGACTGAAAGAAGGACTGTGCTAGTACTGGAGGGATCTGCTAAAATGTGCATGCTTGTGAAACTGGACAGAGCTGCGTGTATGTGTGTGTACCTTCCACAGTGAATTTTTACCCCTACCATGTGAAGATGTAGGGGCTTGTCTATTCATGTTAATGTTTTGAGTCCAGTAAGTGGGTACTGCTGAAGGCAGCAGCTTGTCCATGGCAATCTGCTTGACTGCCCATGTCTGTGTCTTGTATTCTCTGTGCGTGTCCCTGAGACATGTGCTTAGCATCACTACTGCTGGGCCTGCACTCAGAAAAGCAGCACCCACACCCAGTCCCCAGCCTGGACTCCAGTGGCTAGGCAGAAGAATGTCCTGAAGCAGAGTGGTTGGAGGAGGAAACCATACTCATGACACCTCTTAACATCACATGGTAACTTTTTTCAGTGCTCCCTGCAGCTTCACTCACATGGAACATTTCAAAATTTCATTCCCAAATCACTATCCAAAACCCATCTAAAATATGTTGGGTGATGTCCCCTGCCACATCCACTAAGAGATCTGAGACCACACTCTACATTTTTCTAATAGCACACCTAACTCTATCTTCAGGTCTTTCTAAATTTTTAATGATGTAAGGCTAATCTACATATAATAGAAATGGAAAACTAAAAACAGCTTTGAACAACCAACCTCCTTTAACACCAACGATTAAAACACTGTCCTTCAAGAGGACATATCAACACCTCTTCTCAGCTCCAAACCACTTCAGCCTCTGTAGTAAGTGACAAATGTGAAAAGAGAAATAACCTCTCATTTTGACAACAAAGGCACCACAGTTCAGGTACAGAGTATTTGAAAAGAAGGTTTAAGGAGAATGTGATTGAGGAAAAAATAGCAAGAGAAATGAGCTTTACCTCTGCTTTTGCCTTCTTCTCAGCTGCCATGAGCTGCACTTTGTCTCTCTGCTCTTTGGGGGCAGAACGGTACATATCTAACAACAGTTTCATCTCCTTCTGGCTCTCCTGGGCCTTCCTGTAAATATAAAGATAGAGGACTGTGAGAACAAAGCAGAAAAGCTACATTATCACACATTCAACAATATTCTCTCCGTATTCCACACTGCAGCTAGGTACAGTCTTCTTCCATGGCTCACTGCACTCTAGTAAGTGCAAAGAACAGGTTCAAGCACACATGGATTGAAAAGCTAGCAGAACACAGAGGGTGAAGGAAGCATGCATCCTAAAAATAAGCAATAGCTATCTGTCTCTGCTTTAGTACTGATCTAAGAAGGAGAGATCACTGTGCCCTTCATTAGTAACATGCTGCTGTAGAGTTTTACACAACTGTAGTGACATCAACTTGACATATATGATGAAGTACCTGGTTTGGTTTTAAAGTTTCATGGTATTCTGAGTGAAATGTTACTATGCTGTCCAAAACATGATCACACAGAAGGTGTTAGAAATTTCTAATTTCAGGAACATATCACCTAAGAGCTGCAAGTGATCTCATACAAACACCTGAGTTAGGGCATAACTTGCACAAGAAAGGGAGAAACAGCAACTCTTACTTGAGCTCAGCCTTCAACTGCTTGATCACTTCAGCCTCCTTCTTTCTTCCATCTTCATGCTTCCCTTTCTCCTTCTCTTTGGACTCTCTCTCCTTCTCAGATTCCTTCTGTTTCTGTTTTTCTCGCTCTCGTTCTTTTTCTTTCTCTTTCTCTTTCTCTCTTTCCCTCTCTTTCTCTTTTTCCTTTTCTCGTTCCCTCTCCCTCTCCCGTCTTTCTCGTTCCCGTTCCTCTTCATCTCGCCTGGCCTTAACTTCACTAGCTTCTTCAGAAGCAGCTTTGGGAGCAGATGCTTGGGCAGAAGGGTCATCAGGCTCCTGTTTGATCTCTGGAGGCTCCTCCTTTGTGTCTTCAGTGCTGGACTGGGATTGCAGAAGAGCACTACCACTACGAGAGCGGATCTGTCATGAAACAGCAACAGAGAAAACAGAGATGGAAATAAGGTATTAGGTTATCAGCCAGAAACTTGTATGACAGTTATCTGCCTATACTAGTCTTTCCAAACTCCATTTGCATGCTTCTTCTAACGCCACTAACACTGTTCACAGAGCTCTATAAAGCTACAGAAAGAAGACAATTAATCTGGTAAGCGGAAAGGAGGAGAGCATGGAACTCCATCAGAAATTACACTGCATCTTGCATACCATAACAGAAAAGCTGATACAACAGGTAAGGAAAGACTGACAGCATCCACATTTTCACTAAGCATTTTCTGCTCTTTACTGGCATTTTGTAATTGGATACCTTGCTCAAGTCAGATTGGGCCTCTCTCAGTTTGCGTTTGTACCTCAATACCTCTCCCTTCAGCTGGTGATTATGATTCTGGAGGCTGCTGATGAGATGACGCATCTCCCGATTAATTGGGCCTAGAAAAACAGAAACACAAATGTAACAAAACATACTTTCACTCATTTCTATAGACTTTAATGGTGAGGGAGTGACAAGAGACAAAAATAGGACTATAATCATTCCACTGCACAACATACCATCACAACACATTCACAGAAAAGTCATGCCAGCTATGATAAGTCTATGGAGACTTCCAGCCTTAGTTTCTCCTTTACTTCTTTCCCCCCAGCATTCCTTCAAGGAAAAACACATTTATTTTTAATTTGATCTGGCTGTGATAGAGCTAATTTTCTTCATAGCAGCTCATAAAACATTGTTTTATGAACAAAAACAATGATGGCAACACACAAATGTAGTGGCTATTGTCAAATGTTTGCATGTTGTCGAGGTCTTTCCTTTTTCTCACTCTGTGTCCCCAGTAAGCAAACTGAGGGTACATAAGAAGTTGGGAAGAGACAAAGAAAGCAGATGATCCAAACTGACCAGAGATACTCTATGTTATGTAATGTTGTCAGTAAAAACTGAAAAAGAAGGGGGATTTAGAAACATTAGCCATCTTATGCTTGTGAACTGACTTGACATCAGTGAGGAGGGTTGAGGGGTGGGAGGGATGGGTGAGTGACTACTTTGCATCACCTATTTTTATTTCTGTTCCACTTCTTGCTTATCAAACATTTTTAATCTTGATCTGTAAGTTTTCTTGCTATTACTCTTCCTTTCCTTTTTCACCTCTACAAGGGCAGGCTGAGAGCTGGGGACCTTATAGCTGACTTCCAAAACATGAAGGGGGTCTTCAGTACCTGAAGTTGGGGATGGTCTTTTTATAAGGGCATGTAGGGAGAGAATGAGGAGAAAAAGCTTTAAACTAGAACAACACAGATTAAGACTTGATGTTAAGAAGAAATTCTTAACTGTGAGGGTGGTGAGACACTGGAACAGACTGCCCAGGGTGGTCGTGGATGCCTTCTTCCTGGAGGCTTTGAAAGCCAGAGTGGCTGGGGCTGCGAGCAACCTGGTCTACTGGGAGGTATCCCTGTCTGCAGCAGGAGGGCGGGAACTAGATGATTTTATCCTTCCAATTCAAACCATTCTATGACTCAACAATTCTATGAAAATGAAACATTTTGCAAAACCTAAAAGGAAGTTGGATAACATGCAACTGTCTTCTGAAAATTGTCAGGACAAGTATTTAAAAATAACAGAAAAAAATGAAATCATGCCAACCGTTTTACTGCAATGAAACCTCTAATGGGGCTGATTTTCTTAAAACAAAACAAAATAACAACAACAAAAAAAACAAAAACAAAGAAACAAAAACAAACATAGCAGAAGAACTCCATACCTGCTTGTTCATTGGCAGCAAGCGTCTGTTCAAACTCAATCCTCAACATCTCATACTCTTTGCGGACTTGTGCCAGGGTGTCCTCTAACTGAATTACTTCTGTGCGTAGTTTCTTGTGAAGGCTGACCTCATCCCTCTGAGGAGTAAGAAGGAGACAGAACTTGGTGTTGTAAACTGGAAGTCTCTCTCACCTCACCAGCAACACTCAATGGGTGATAAAGTTCTCCTAGTTCAATGGAGCAGAGGTACTACCTCAATTAGTTCCACCTGGCGCTGGTGTGTGGTGCGAGTGCCATGAAGTAGAGTGCGGGCCTCATCAAGATGTGCCTTCAGCTGCAGACTCTCATTATACAAAACAGAAAACTGAGACTGCATACAGCGATATTCCGGAGTCTCCTTCACAGCCTCTTCCACTGCTCGTCGCAGCTCAACCTGGTCAGGACACACGAAGATGTCACAGAAAGTAAAGTCATCTCCTTATGTTAAAGCTGCCACAAGCAACTTTTCAGTGGCAACAGAATAAGTATCTTAAAAACAACAAAGAAAATAGTGTAGAAATAGCATTGCTGAGAAATGGATACAAGCGATGCTTAAGTATCGACTATAACAGTCTGTGCTTTCTCTCTGCTGGTATATACGAAGCTGTTTCTCATACAGAGTCACACAGTAAGTTTTTTTTTTTCATTTTCAGGTTTTGCAACAATTTATATCAAATATATGAGTTTGGGAAGCACAATAAATATTTTCAAATGATTTACTGTAAAATCATAAAGATGTAAATGAATTAAGACAGAAACACAGAAAAATATAACTGTAAATTAGAAAAACTAAGTGCCAATAAGTGACACATGAACAGAAAGCAAATGAGAGAAAGTACAGAATCTGAATTTTACTACAGAAAACTCAGGAAATAGGTGTGACTTGAAGCAGTGAAACCAATATATAAGTACACACACAATGCTCAACACTAATAAAAAGAAAGCTGTATGCCAAACAGAGTTCCTCTCAAAACAAACTCATGTGGATAAACAGTATTTACTCGTGCCTCAAGTCAATCTCTGGTGTCTCATCTCTGAAACTTAAATATCAGCTCAGATGTTCCTACTATCAGGCTAAACTAAGTATAAGATAAACAGAATCTAAATTTTATCTACAAATTTATTGCAAATTTTAGTGCTACTGTCGCTAAGATTTAAGAAATTCGTATGTTTTTTCCTCTCTATCCATTCTACCACAAATAAAAGGTTTAAGTTAATCTATTCTTTCCAGAATCTCCTACTCAGGTTCCATGGTTCCATTCACATGGGGTGGAGGGAAGGTGAAAAAGGGGAACTAAATAACCAGACAGATTAAAACATACTAAAGGAAGGGAACACAACTGAGAACAGGAAATAAAAAATTAGTACAATTCCCACTGATGACCACACGGTGTCACCAATGCACTGAACTGCAAGCTTAAGTCACACAAACACACTTATTTTGAGAACACAGCCCAGCTATAAAACACATAGCTTGAGTTGGCAAGAATCTTTAAAGAGTACTTAGTTCAGTGTGCCCAGCATGAACAGGGACATAGAAAGAATGGTTTGGACTGGAAGGGAGCTTCAAGCCCAACCACTTCCAACCTCCTGCCACCCACTAAATAAGGCTCCCCACAGCCAAGTCCAACCAGACCTTGAATGCTTTCAGAGATGGGGCACTAACAGCTTCACTGTACAACTTGCTTCAGCCAATAAAAAAAAAAAAAAAGAAGAAATCATATTTTTAAACTATGAGGATAGTTGGTGTATAAGCATTACCTCCTTGTCCTATCATTCTGGTAAAAAAAAATGCTTTACTTTTCAGCAAGCTCCCTTTGAATATTGACAGGTTGCAATAAAGTATCCTGAAAGCCTTCTCTTCTCTAGCTCTGAAGAACTCCTCAGCATTTAATCATAGGAAAGCGTTCTGGTCATTTTCATGCCTCTCCTCTAGACCCAGCCTAAAAACTTCTTGTCTGTTAAGGTGCTGAGAACCCCAAAGCTGGATGCAGTACTCTAAGCAGGGTCTCACAAGAGGGAAGCGCAGAATGATCTCTCTCAGCCAGCTAGTCATGCTTTTTATGTGGTTCAGGATACAAAGAGCAAGTACAGAACAGAAGAATATTAATAAGGATTCCCAGAGATATAACACAGCATGACAGATGGGAACAGGCCACAAAACATCTTTGTCTTTAGACAGGTATAGACATCTCACCTTGAGTTTTTCATTCTGCGTTGTTACTTCCTGAAGATCATGCCGCAGTTCCTCTAACTCATTGAGGCGGTTCCCAGCAAGCTCTTTATTCTCTTCCAGCTCTGCATTCATCTCCTCAAACTGGCAGAGATAAATTATTTTTTAAGTTCCTCTATTCATGTACAGTACTAATCAAGTGATCATTTCTATAGTAAAGACCAGATAATGCTACTGAGTGGGATAGCCCCTATTTCCCCCAGGTCTTATTATACCAGGAAACTTATAAGGAAACAAAATGATTTGTCAAGGCCCCCCAGGAGATTTGTAGTAAAGGAAGTTTTTAATTCTGTAAAAAATCAAGATCCTACACACAAGCTCTCCTTGAATATATTCTTTCCCTTGGACAAAACCAAGGACCTGACCTTACCTTACGGGCATTAATGGTGATTGTGCCCCCATAGAGACTGCTTCCTGCTCCATACACCTTGTAACCTTTAGAATTCACCTGTAAAAAGGCACCAAATTTCATAAATGCTTGATTAAATGCATAAGTATATAAAAAAATATACAACAGCACATTCAGAATTAGACTGTATACCAGAGATTCTCACTTCTCACAATGAAATACACTAGGAAAAATGCCAGTCAGAACTAAACCCATTTCTCTGGCTGGTGCTCACCCGTTCAAGAACATCTGCCAAGTGCCGGTTAAGTCGCTGCTCTCTCTTACGAATCTTGTCAATATTCCACTGAAGGTCATCAATCATAGTCTCCAGAACAGACACTCGAGACTCTGCTGTCTCCACTTTTTCTTGCAACTTGGAGAACTACAGTCAAGAATATTTTAGTTGCAATTTTAGATAGAACCAACAATTTTCCAGAGTGCTAAGAATTTTTTTTTCTTCATATTCATCATACACTGCATTCACACTCTTTGTACATTTTGTGGTTGTCTTTTCCTATTCAGACAATTTATTCCAAGCTTACTTTTTTAAGAAGAGAACAAGTCAGGCAGCACAGCTGAAATGCCTCTACACCAATGCATGTAGCATGGGAAACAAGCAGATAGAAGCCATGGTGCATCTAGAAATCTAAGGCCTAACTGCTATCATGCAAATGCAGTGGGACAAATTGCACAACTAGAGTACAACGATTAAGAGCTGCAAGCTTTTTGCAAGCATGGAAGGTGAGGGGGAATTGCTCTTTATGTTAAGAAGTGGACAGTATGCAAAGCGATGGCTCTGAGAAACAGCCATAAAAAGGTTGAGAGCTTATGGGTTGACATTAGGGACCACTCCAGTAACGGACATCTGGTGGTCAGCATCTATTACAAGCCACCTGATTAAGAGACTGCTTAAGGCCTTACTGCTTTAGCTACAAGAAGCAGCATGCTCACAGGCTCTCATCCTGACTAGGGATTTCAACTATCCGGTTATCTACCCATTGGAAACTTGATGGGCTGCAAAAAAACAAGCAGACTGCCTGGGTGCACTGAAAATAACTTCCAGGTCCAGGCATTGGGCAGACCAACAAGAAGAGAAGCATTACTGGACCTGGTACTCATCAACACAGAAGAGATCATTAAAAAGCTTAAGATTGGAGGTCATGATCTCGAGGATTATGAGTCTGACAAAAAGCAAAGCCAGGACCCTGAACTTCAGGAAAGTGAGTTTTCAGCTGTTTAAGTAATTATTGAGTGAGATCTCTGGGAAGCTCTCCAAAGAAGTTGTGGACACCCCATCCCTGGAAGTGTTCAAAGCCGTGGGCAGCCCGATTTCATATGGCCACCCTGCACACATCAGGAAGGCATGAACTGGGTGATCTTTGGGTACTTTAAAACCCAAACCATTCTATGATATTCAGTAAACTGTCATAAATGAAAAGAATTTAAAAAAAAGTGAAAATAAAAATAGGAAAGAAGTTGGGAATACCAAGCAGAGTGCAGCAGCAGCCACCTCACCTTACTCAAAGGTGTTGTTTTTTTTTTTAATCTTTTAAATACTTATCTATAAACCACCTAAGTGCTTTTGGACACTGAACCAGGCCAGCATTACCACAAATGGTTATGGATGCCTCATAAAGCATTCCTTAATTTCTCAATTACTTAAAGACTGTATTCATCCTACAATTCAGGTTGTACAACTTTCACACACAACCCAGAAAAAAAAAAACAGAAAAAAAACCTGAGAGGTAAAATGACAGGAACAGCAAGTGTCATAGACAGCTTAGCATAACCTTACTACTTTCACTGTTTCATTTGCTTCTGAAAATCATATCCATGTAATTTATTAATCATTATATTGTGTTCTTCATTATACAGCAGTCAAATCCATCCAAATCACACAGAAAATCTACATGCAACCATTCTTTCCATAACCTTTGTTCAGAATCTGAATTTCCATTCTTGTTCCTGCTGCCTTTCTCTAAGGCAACAATCTGCTTTGCAAACAGATTATTCTAAATGGAAAATAATCAAGTACAGTCTCCCAAACAGATTTTTTTCCTCTCTTCTTTTTATACCTCCTGAGACATTATCCGATGCTTCTCCTGAAGAAGATCAGCCAGTTCCTGTAGGCGTCCATTCTCATGTGAAAGGTAGGAATTAAGCTCCAAGACTGCTTCTTCCATCAGTGAAATATCTGAGACAAGCAAAAAGAAAAAGAAGCAAATAAAGAAGTTATATTCTATTCTTAAACAGAAAAAGAGAAAAGTTAAAAGGAGTTTCTGTTGTTAACTGCTTCTTAATACATCTCTCCTTGGAATGGTATCTTGCATTCACCAAGCAAAAAACTTTGCCATTTAACATATCGTTCATTCCCGTCTGTTGCCATCTCTTAATGCCAGAGATCATTCCAATCACATCAGTATCAGCAACATAGAAAACACACTTCTATTACACCAACATCCTATTGCAGGTCAAACTCATGTGCAGACCTATTATAACACACGCTAATAAACCAAATGACAAACTGCAACCAAGTACAGGCACACACGATAGCACTGGCATTACTGCAACAGTCTGAGACTGCCAGCTAAGCACAGTAGTATTTTACCACACCAGTGCTGTATTTCTCAAAGCTCTTTTATCAAAGCATGTAACACTCTGGACAACAAGAAAAAAAAACAAAGAGTTGGTAATTCTACCTAAATTTTCACTCAGAAAAGATTAGAATTCTGCCCCTAAGCCAACAATTTTTTTCCAAGATTAATCTCAGCATGAACTGCTATATCAATTTTTGGACTCTCATCACTCACCTCTCTTCTGCAAAACTGTTTTGCGTTCAAAATTAACGGTCACACTGGATACACAGTGATATTAGATGGTTTCCATTGGGCTTAAAGCCCACAGAAAACTGAGAAGACTGTTACTCTATGTCTTTTAGTGAACTGCAAGTGAGAAGTCAAGCATCAGTTTGCAATATAGTTTCATTTCCTTACTGGTAAGCCTGATAAGGTTTAATCTGTAGCCTCTCAGGTGAGCAAGCACACTTCAGACAGAAACAAAACCTTCCTCAGTCCAGTACTGAGGGTAGAACTCTCAGCATTCATATTCAGAGGCAGTTACCATACTCTTCTAATACAAAGCCTTTATTGAAGGTTTTGATAATTAGGCATTAGAAGAGGTAAGCGAATTTATTTTGGAAACTAAATGAGCTTAAAGCCTAGTCATTCTTAGAATGGAAGATCACATCTAAGATGGAATTAGACATGGATCCTTGAGCATCAGCCAGGGATTCACCACTTTGGTCCTACCTCCACTGTTCAGCTTGTGTGACAGCACATCCACTTTCTCCTGCAGTTTGTCATACATTGTCACAATCTGGGCAACAGCACGCCGGGAGGACTCTACACGCTCTTGCAGCTGAGATTCTATCTCCTCACTAGTGCTGCTGGCTAGGGTTGCTAGGAAGGAGAATGCTGGCTCCAACCCTTCTCCTGGGAACAGAAAGAAGTGCAAAAAGTAAGCATGTTCTGGCAGAAAAATAACACTACTCTTTATCATCAGAAAGCCTGTGACAGCTTTTAGAAAAACAAACCAGTAGCATCCCAGCTGAAATCCATCTTTTCCACTGTACCCAGCCATGTGCCTCACCTCTTTCCCTTTCATCTTTTCGTTCCTGATTACTGTCTGAATCTGGTTCAGGTTCTGGTACAACAAGTGCTTTTCTTTCAGACAGGAGGTCTCCAAGGCCTTGGTCCAGGTCAAAACGTTTAAGGATGATGCGGATATTTTCATCAAACTGAGTAACAAAGAAAGACAAGGCACATTCATCAAGGGATGAATGTGTAGGTGAACAGAAGGCACAAGGAGAACAAAATTAATAAAATATACATGTCACTCCAAAAGCAATGCCTCCTATTTATTTCCACTGAAACAACAACAGATAAAAAGAATACAGTGGCATTATTTGACAGAGCAAATACTCAGCTACACAACTCTATTTTTCAACATAATCATCACCGTTAGCTATGCATCTTCACCAGCAACAAACTACAGTATGCATGCCACATGCCATCCCAGTGGTGGTCACTCACTGCTTCATACCTGCTATGGACACCCTTGCTTCATAAGCACTTCCATGTCAGACGCCATTCTGTCAGACTGCTTCTCTGCTGCCATCTGTTGCGCAGCAACAAAATGTAATGGAATATTGGCAGAAAGGTTCAAATTTTACTGCCACACCACAAGCATCTGCCTCTAACATTGTTGGCCAACAGAATGAAATAGGAGGCATTACTTTCAGAGCAGCCCTTGCACATTACTGACTTGATTCCAGTAACGGTTGATAATCAGCAGAGAGGCATCATCAGTGGCCTGCCGACGCTCCAGCTTCTCAATGTGTTCCCGTAGCTCATCTTCAATGGCTTGCCGCTGGTCAAGCATCTCTGCTAGTTTCCGGTTCTTGGTCTGTAGGGTCCGAATGTCCAACTCCTCCTGCACAGAAGCACAAGTCAGTGGCACATTCCTCACAAACCAGTTCACTAGGCTCATCAAGGAAGGACAATTTGGTTTCCAGATAAGAAAAACCAAGAACCTGAGAGGCAGTAAGCAGGAAAGACATACCGTTGAAGAAACGCCACCAAGCTTAATGGTCTCTACTGTGGTCCCCGAGTCTTCAACCCCTGCCTTTTTCTCTGGAGGTGCAGAAGGGCCAGGCTCTCCAGCTGCCCGTTTATTGCCAGCTCCAGACATGGTGGCTGAGACATACAGGCTCCCTCCTTCTCCAAGTTCTGCCTGATCATTAAAGAACACCATTAAAAGAAAAGCAAAGACACCAACCTAACCACAACCAATTCATTATGGTAATAAGATACACAACACAGTACAGAAGAAGTAACTCCGGTAGCTCTGGAAAATACTTGCCAAAAGTTAAGTCTTAAAAGACGCCACTGGGTTTAGCACTGTGAACAGCAACGTGATGGGGAAAAAATTACCCTCCATGAGAACCACCAATCTGTGATGTTCAAATGGCAGCACTGCATTTTACTATGCTTTGGAAAAAAAAAAAAAAATCATGCAGCTTTCATCTCTTTTTTTTTTTAAACACTCGATTATGAGAAAAACAATTTGAGTTAAACTTTCATGGGGTATGCCTGAGACTTCTTGACACAGTAAATACACGGCACCGGTTCACACCAATCAAATTGCTCTTCTTGTACCAACACTCAAAGTCAGTTAAAGCCAAGGGAAGCAATTCCTTGAAGACAACCCCTCAGAGATTTTACAAAACAAACTTCTATATCCTAGTGAATTGAACAGTAATTCCTAATAAAGTTTTGCAGAAGAGTTGTGAGTTTCATCTGAGATATAGACACATTAGAAACATACTTATGACCAAATTAATGGGATTTTAAAAGCTCTGGACTACTAGTTACAGAATTGAGGCTAGAAAGGACTTTTACTAATGACCTGTTCAGTGCTCAGAAATAAATCAGATTCAACAGGAGCAGAGCTGTATGGGAACTGCTGAGTCACAGCCTGAACCTCTGATTAGTCACCTGAGGTGAGCAATGTATCAGCCCTGGAAGCACAGGTGAAAGCAATTCACCTGTGCTGCAGGAAGGGGTGGAGCCAGGCTCCACCTCTCCTAGACCCATTTAAGTGCTCAATAGCAATGGGGAAGGATCTCTTCTGGAGATTCACTCCTCTGGAGTTTCTTGAGTGAGCCCACAACATGGGTAAGCATCTCATCTGTTCTCTTTTGTCCTCACTTTGCATAACTCTCTTGTTTATTTCATTATAATACTTTGATTATATCTTTTGATTATACAAGAGCCAATGGCCTTCCTCAGACAGGTTTCTGTTATCTCCAGGGACTCCATCATCTCCCTGAGCAACCTGCTCCAGTGACTGACGAAGACCTTCGCTACCAAAAACGCTTTTTCTTACATTTTTGCATATTAATTTACCAAACCAAACAACCTTTCCTTGGAGGGTTCCCAAAACAAGCACTGCAGCCAGTGCTAGAAAACAAAATATATCTTCAATAGATCTAAGCAGCATTCTGCTCCCATATTCAGAGGTATTGTACTGGTTTAATACTCAGATAACTAAGCTACACAAAGTCCAGAAGGCAATAAAACGCAGAGTATACAAATAAAGCTAATATTGCCCCATTTTGATCCACTGACAGAACCAAATCTTTTTCAACAAGTGTTTTATCACGGCAGTGCCTTTCACCACATACAGAACAGCAGCTCCTTCCTAGATGAGTTCATGAAACACCACCATAATCCTCCATTCCTGCAGCTTGCCTCGAAATACAAATACCAAACAAACCTCAAGAATGACCAGAAGCAATCAAAGGTAACTCTAATTTAACTGTTATTTTTCCCCTCTCTCTCTGCAACACCGTCCCACAACACCCACGGCCCCCCTGCTACCTGCGGGCATCCACAGGCCTACAGCCACCCACCCACGCGATCCGTCCCCGCCGCCACGACCACTGCCGCGCAGAGCCGCCCCCTCCCTCCCGCACTTCACAGCCCGACCCGGTCCAGCCGCAACGCTGCGGGCGGCCACCCCCACCCACCCTAAAACAGCCCACCGACCCCAGCCGTTTTCCTCAGGCCCACCGGAAAGCAACTCGGCGCATGGGCCAATCCTCTTTGGGATGTACTGCTAAGCACCTCCCTCACAGGCGGCCGCCCCTTCCGGCGGCCATTTCGCCCTTACTTGTTATGGGCGCTTCGCTGGCTGCCGCTTGCCCTCGCCTAACATGGCCGCCGTTGCCATGGTGCTGCAAATGGCGCCTGAGCGCAGCGCCCTTGCCCTTAAGGAAAATGGCGGCCGCCGACGAGGCGGCGCTCTTGCCCTTAAGGAAGATGGCGGCCGCCGGCTAGGAGGTGCTCTTGCCCTTAGGGAAAACGGTGGCCGCCGACTAGGCGGTGCTCTTGCCCTTAAGGAAAATGGCAGCCGCCCGAGCGCTTGGTGTTTCGAGGTGGTGCTTGCACGGAACACCCCGTATCCCCCATGGGAGCCCTGCGCTCCTGCTGGCGGTATGCCTTTATAGCTCCCCGGACGAAAAGCAACAAATAAGCCGAAATTACGACCCCCAGCTGGAGCCGAAGGCAGAGGAGATGCTGCTTGCTGGCAGGGTGCAGCTCTTGGCTTCAAGGAAGTCAGACCTAATGGCGTGCACACCTCTGTAGTGCACGAAAGGTGTAGTGGTTGTGTGCGCTTGCGAGAATACTTCCATTGCTCAGGTTTAGCTCCAATAACGTTTAAAGTACTCAACTGTGTGAATTAAAAGTAAAATTTAGGCTTAAAGTACCACCTTCGTGACCACCCATCTCTGCAGAACATGAAAAGCATGAAACAGAAACCCCCTAGCAGATGGCACCAGTCTGGTAACAGTCCTATGTCAATGCTTACAGGAAGTTTGCAGCCTTCAGGAACGGATTTCTTGTTTTACCATCTCCCCAGCAGCTGGCTGTGCTCGAAATACCAAAGATGTCAAAATTGTACACAAAACTACACCCAAGAGTGATAAGCTACCAGGGAGAAGATTTCAGGCTCCACAGATTTTGGTTTATTCTTGTTTTTGCTCCACTACACATATTTTTTCTCCAGTGCTGATCCCATGGGGACTTGAAACATTCACAGCTTTACGTCATTAAAGAAAACTGTAATTGAAACACAGGTAATCACAAACTTATGTTTCATTTTGCCTTTTCTATACAGCTTAGTGTTTTCTTCGTAGGAAAAGAGAAAACCATTTCTGTTATCAATTACCATGTTTTACATACACATTCTTTCCTCTGGGCAGCTCAAAACACTTGCTCACCTCCTTTAGAAGAAATGCAGTATTTTCCTTTGTGATGTTTACTGTGTAACTCCTTGTAAACTGTTAGGGGCAGACAGTAGGCAGTATAGGACAGCAACTATAGATGAGAATGCAATCTGTAGGCTTTGACCATCCTTATCTAGATGCAAGTGTCCCTGTTCACTGCAGGGAAGTGGGACTAGATGACCCTTACAAGTCCTTCCAACTCAAATGATCCTGTAATTCTATAATGCAAGTTTAAGAACCTGTGCTAGGGAGAGAAGGGGGGCATTTAATCCATGAGAAACTTCTGTAAAGAAACTATGAAAGCTGAGCATTTTAAGAGCTACTGTTGTTTTAAGAGAACGTACTGCAGAAACGCGACAACTTTTTCAGTCTGTTAGCAATGTCAGAAGTAGAATTGCTTCTTCTTGAAACAAGCAGTTCAGCAACAGTCTTTCCTTTGCAATTTGTAGAAGAAATTGAGCACATACTTCATTCAAAATTCCAGCTTCTTAAGAATTTTAATGACTAAGGCAGATATTTTCTTGGAAAGTGTGTGCACTTGCTTTTGTATGTGAAGAGGGAAGGCTAATATGAGGAAACACATCAGATATCCAGAGATTAAATGAAAAAAATAAAGCTGTCCAAGGAATAGCCTACAGAGGACAATTCCAGGTGTTAACTGTGCTCTAGGACTGTGACCGCAAAATGGCTCTCAGAATGGCTTATCCTCTGTGTGTAAGCATGAGCTGCAGTTCTGCAACCATGGTTGTGCCGAGGGTCCCCGACCCTGGTGGCAGTTAATCTCTATTGCAAGCCAGAAGGACCGACAAAGTTTCAATATTGGCTCTCCCTCAAGTTGCAAAAGCAGCAACATATGCCAGAATTCGTTATGAAAGTCTTACAAATTGGCCTGAAAATTCTTCTTTCTGCCAAGATACTGAGACACGGTGTCATGAACTATTCAGTCATCGTCCAGGTGCATCTGGGAAGGCACTATAAAGCTAGGTGGTGAAATGTGAAAGTGTGACACACCCAGGGCTCTAACTATAAGAGCCTTCATCCAGCAGAACTGTGCTGCTTCTGGGAGAAAAGGTCAAACGGAAGCCACTATGATTACTGATCTTGATAAAAACCTGTTAGAGAAACTGTCTTAGACAGTGGCTAACAGAAGGCTCTGCCCTAGAGATTCTGCCCTGGAATCTATTGAGGGAACAGGAGAAGACAGATATATCTCAAAGATGGAACAGGAAAACTTCAGCTAGACAGTCCCTGATGCCATCAGCCAGTGACAGATGGAGAAGGGGACTGCAAGTTGCAAGGAAACAGGCCAGAAAATGGACTTCAGGACTTCATTAAGATGCAGTTAGCTTAAGGTAATAAGCTGGAAAAAAAAATCATCTTCAGGCAACCACTGTGAAACAGCAAAGCAGAGCAGTATGCAGGCACAGTGATTAATTGACCTAAGAGAGCTAACCTGGGGCCTAAATTAAATGAGCAAAGCCCTTGCTATAAATAATTATTAGAAGGGGAAAAAAAATCTCTTTTGTTGTCAGCACAGATTAGCGTTTCATTTGCTAGGATGTAACCAGGAAGCACTGAAGTTACTTACCCAGAGACAGCTACCACTGAAGAGCCTGTATGAAACATAACCCTTAGTGTGCCCTGTGGTAGTGTGTGCTCACAGCCTGCTACACTGGGTCGTGTTCTCTCAGAAAGTTAATCCTACAGTGTACAGCTCTAGCACTACAATACTTATGATGCATCTAGAAAGGGAGATACAAATTATATTTTACTTGATTAAGGAATAAAATTCCATTGTCATCTGACGCAAACTGATTTGGGCAGAAATGTAATTATACTCTGTACAGAAATCCTTGCTTGTTTTTGCCTTGCAGGAATTTTACTTCCCTAATTGTCTCACTCCTGCAGAGAAACACTTGATGCTGTAAGCTAAGTAGAGAACACAAATATGAATACAGGAGGTCATTAGGTGACTGCATTTTATGAAATAATGAGTTTTGTGAAACATGCCTTACATAATTCCTTCTCCTATTTAGTAACCCACAAGAATGGCACTTTATGCGTATTTCAGGCATTAGCGTTGTATATGACAACTTCTACACAATAGCAGTAACTTCTACACAGTTCACTAAGACACAAATATGATCTCCTACAGTAACCCAAGTTCTGTTTGCTCACACCAGCAGTGCCTGAAATACCAGACAACCCTGGAGCTACAGGAAGATAATTGCTAGAACTGGCCAATTAAAAGGGAAGACTATACAGAAGAGTAGTGCACATGCTTGCTCTCTTGACCCAAAACATCCTGGCAGGCACTCCAAAGAAAGAAGAAATGGAAGGCATCAGTAAGTAAGGCAAAGTGAGCACTCAGGAGGGGTTAGTACCTGCTTATATAATTGTTTGATTTGGAAGGAACTCTTAGAGGCCACCTAGTCCAACTCCCCTGCAATGAACAGAGACATACAACTTCATCAGGGTGCTCAAAGCCTGGTCCAGTCTGGCCTTGAATGTCTCCAGGGATGGGACATCAACCAGCTCTCTGCATACAGTTGGCTTTCTAGGCAGCAAGAGCACACTTTCTCCTTACCATCCACCAGTATTCCAAGTCCTTTTCACCAGGGCTGTGCTTAATCCTTTTATTCCCCAGCTTGTACCAATAGTGGGGTACCCACATGCAAGACCTTGCCCTTGGATTTGCTGAATCTTATGAGGTTCTCTAGGACCCACTGCTCAGCCTGTTTAGGTCTCTCTGAGTATCTCTGAGCATCCTGTCTTTTGGGCCTGTCAGATGCACTGCACAGCTTGATGTCCCCACAAAGTTGGTGAGGGTACATAATTGCCTTGTTATCTCACTGCCTAGTTGCAGCAATGATAGAGAGAGATGAAAATGTCCAGCAAATGGAGCAGGGGCTTGAGTGTTTTCTTTCTCTTTTAACTCCGTAATTTGCATTCTGTATATGGAGAGATCCTGTGCACATAAGATTTTGGAAACTGCTATGAACCGTTTCCTCAGCTTAAACATATGTTTACTACCCATACTAACAGATGTGCTTATATTTTTAAGAGCTGATATTCAAAAATTTGTTGGATCTCGGGCAATTCTATGTGTTGTCCTTTAAGACTGGGAAAATAGGACGTGTCTGCAAATACACATTCCTGTCAGCAGAGAAATTTACAGAATAAGTTCTAGAAAAAAACACTCAGCTTCATGCTGAGTTCTGGTTAATATAGTAGGTATAATTCTAGACCTCTATGAGACACTCATGTCTCATTCATGGACTTTTTTGTCACTCTTCAAGTAAGGCTTGTGCCTGTAGCTGAGTTTCTAAGACTTGTCTAAACTTAAACATTCAAGAAAATTTATCTGTATTACTTAAAAGTATGTACCAAAAGTGAACCATTTAGTCTGTTACATCCCGGAGAGATGCTATCATTTAGAGGGAAAAAAGCTTAAATTTTATTTCTTTTACTTCCAAAACACCATTCAGCTAAACTGAATTAAAACTACTTCAATTTCAAATGATGTTCTCTCTTAGAGATTTGATGCAGTGTAAAAATAGCCATCATTTGATACAATTTTCCTGACAGTCTTCGTATGGTTAAAACCTCATTCCAATGTTACCCAGATTTTCCATCTACACATTAGCTTATCTCACCCCAGCAGCAGAACTCTAGTTCCAGAAGTGCACACCTGGAAATTTGCCATTGAATAGAACAACAATTACCTGTGCTCCGTGCTTCTCACATAGGCACAGAATTTGTTGTGTACTCAGCAACCATGCAAAATAACTTTGACTCCCTTTTGCAAGGAGAAATTAAAGTCTTTCCAGCAGTCCAAGGGAATAGTTCTTGTTTAGAAATCATCTGTTTGGAAACCTTCGGTCTTGTCAGTTCATCCCATTCTGGTTTTTGGCATTGCAAAATGTTCACTGTTTCAGACTGTTCTCCTATGTTACAAAACATAACAATTAACTGAAAGCCCATGTATTCTAACAGCAGTTGGAGAGCCATGTGATTCTGTTTCTTAATTGACAACTTTGTGCCTTTGTGGACTGCAGGACATGGAATGTTGGAGCTTGGCAGCCAAGTTATTGGGCCATAGAGCATTACAATTAAGATGGCAAGATACATCCATTTTTCAAAGTGCCATCATGCTTGTAGACTTGAAATCTTTCCATCATTTAACACCTTGTGGCGTTGCCTCCCATCGGTGTTTTGCTGTAAACAGCCTCAGTCGATGATTTGATCAAAGAAGCAAAGGAAGCACAGAAAAGCTGTGTGTGTGTACATGCAGTAGCCTCTGAAAAGAAGTGGGATTGCAGTTAGCAATAATTGTGTTTCTGTCATCTTCGGATTTGTAGAGTGTAGGTAGAAGAAACAGGAAATAACAGTAAAAAAAAAAAAACAAAAAACCAATAAATAGCAATGTTTATGCAAGATGAAATAGTTACAGAAATAAGCCTGAGAGGTCTGAAGTGCAGTTATGTATAGCAGACCTCAGGCCTGGGAGATGTATGAAGGATCCTTAGTCCTTAATAGATAACTGAACGTACAGACTGTAGTGAAAAGAATCATAGAATCATTTGAGTTGGAAGGGGCCCTTAGAAGCCATCTAGTCCAACTCCCCTGCAATGAGTAGAGACAGCTACAGCTCCATCAGGTGCTCAGAGCCCTGTCTAGACTGGCCTTGATTATCTCCAGGGATGCGACATCCACCACCTTTCTGGACAGCCTGTGCCAGAGCCTCATCACCCTTATTTTAAAAGCTTTACTCTTACATTCAAAAGATCTAAAGACTGCAGGCTTTTCAGAGAATGTTCGTGTACCCTGGATAGCTAAGGCAGCTAATTTGTCTGCTTTGGAGCTGCATTTAATCTCACCACTATTGTCTAAAGCCAAACACAAAAGCTCTCACATATAAGCTCACAGTTTCTGGTATACAATAGTGGACTATGAACAGTTTCTGTTTCCTCAGTGATCAACACTAACTCTAAAAGAAAACCAGAGAAAGCCAGTGTACATTATTCGGTTTTCATCAGTATTCATCATATTCCTTTAAAAACTGACAACTGAAATGTCTGCTGCTTCTTACAAAGCAGACTATGAGCAGGAACTATTACTTGATTTACTCTGTGGATTTTCTTTAAGTAGAAAGAGAAGAAAAACATTTAAAAATTTAGCTGTTGAATTGAAAACAGATAAGATACCTATTCAGAAGGTACAGGAATAACCAGGTAATTACTGCCATCCGTTAGCTAAATGCAAATGTGTAATGTAGTCACTGCACCACAGAACTTCACACCTTGTGCAGCCGCCGAGGTTATACACATACTGATACAACGTGTTATGTTAAACATGCTGTTCATTCCTCTGGCTAGAATGTGCTGTCTTTGGATTTTATCCTGAAGACATTAGGGTTACAAAATCTTTCTTCTTTTCTTTCTTTCTGCCTGTCTTTTCCTGGCCTTTCACAGCTACCTGCGTGACCCTGATATATTTTGAATGTTTGTTAATTTTCATTGCAGCTGGCTGAAGGAGGTCAGTTTCACACGTAGGTGTGCTGCTGCTTTAGACTTCATGCTGTCTTGTGCAGGGCAGAGACCCACCGCCCGGGAGTGGGGCCACAAGGAAAATGAGACAGGTACTACAGGTGTTTTTGAAAGAGATGCCTGGATACAAATGACACAGATCCATCAGAGAACAGGGTTCTCAATTCAGCTGCCTCTAAGACCAGGAATTTCTGCTCTGCGGTTTGCTGGGAGTGCTGAACACGTTGTGCAAGCATCTGGACATCACCCTGTTAGCTTATCCAGCTAACAAGAATGTTTTATAAAAAGCAAGAGCTGTGCCTAATCTCAAGCAAACTACAAAAACTAATAACTCCTTCCACTTGCACAAAATGTTCGATGCTGTGAGTGGCCAGTTGCATGGCACAGAAAAGATTATTTTAACAGAAAATTCTCTTACCTCCGTGGCTGCTCTGAACTTCCCCTGCTTGGACCCAATTCTCATCACATGCTTTTTTCTTTTTTTTTTTTTCCTGATTATAACTTCAAAGGATTGTCCTGCCATTATGAATAAAGATGAATAACTCCAGAAAGGCATCTCAGGTTGCATATAAATTACTGCGTGCACTGTCATGTTCCCAAACATTCATTTCTGCTCTCCAAGCCCTGCCTGCACTGTGAGGCTCACATAATCGCTTGGTGGGGTGGGCTGAAAGTGATCCGGATAAGAAATAATCCATCATAAGAAAAGGTTTATTTTTCAGCCAGATCAGCCTCTCTCATGCCAGCACACAGCAGGGAACAGAGCACTGTGATGGCAACAAGCAGTCAGGGATGGCAGATGTGCTGCTGCCCCAGAATTACCTGTGACTTTTCTCCCTTTGTCTTTAAAGTCTAATAGGAGTTGTTTCATAAGAGTAAGTGTTGAAGAGTGACTGTCAAGCGCTCAGTGAGAAGCAATCAGCTGAGTCAACTAGTAGCAGAGAGGACTATAAAGAAAGGCTTTAAACAAAAATACAACTACCCAAACATCCATCCTGCAGAGAAGGCCTTGTGTCCCATTCCTGTTAACTTGCTGCTACCAAATTGTTCTGCCATCTGAAACCCCATCTGAATTAACACTGGGTGCACTGCAATGTGTGTTTTGACTGATGTCACTCAACAGCTCTCCCACACACATACTGTCACAGGAGGGAGAAAAAATATTTTGTGTTTCTCACAAATTTTGCAGTTCTAATCCAGGGGAGAGCACAGACCTCTCATGAACATAGAATCTCTTTTCCACTCCATTTCCTCTGTTCTGAGCCAGGATCTATCATGTCTCAAGTGCATCAGTATTGGGAGGCCTGAGAACATGTAAGGGGAGGGTGGAGTATGAATCACTGTCATTCAAAATTGGCAGAAAAAGAGAGGTGGTGGAAAATAAAGGATTCTGGGAAACAAATCACTTGAAAAACAAGCAAACAAATAAACAAACTATGCTTTCTTCTGTGAGCATCACCGTACCTCTGGCTTTTTGCCTCTTCATTCACCTTGTCTCTACAATAAAAAGCCTTGGCTGAGCAATGGCTCTTGACAGTGGTATGAACCCAAAGGCTAACTTTGTTCATAATGTTTACCAGAGGAAACAATGCAAGTTGTGAAGTTAAAATCATAACAAAACATAGAGCCATAGAATTATTAAGGTTGGAAAAGACCATTAGGAGCATCTATTCTAACCATTAGCTGACCGTCACCATGTGTCCCCCAGTGCCACACCTCTACGGTTCTTGAACAACTGGGACTCTCCCTGCTGACTCCACCACCTCCCTGGGCAGCCTGTTTTCCTAATTTTTCCTAACTGACCTCCACTGGTAAAACTTGAGGCACTACTACCCCCTCCTCGCTACAACCTCCTTTCAAGGAGTTGTAGAGGGCAATAAAGTCTCCCCAGAGCCTCCCCCAGACCACACAACCCTAGTTCCCCCAGCTGCTCCACATCACACTTGTGCCGCAGACACTTCACTGCCCTTTGAATGCACTCCAGAGTTTCCACGTCTTTCCTGAACCAAGGGGCCCAAAACACGGTGCTCGAGGTGTGACCTCACCAGCACCACACGTGCTGGAGCTTTCTGCCCATAGGATTGAGCTTTGGCAAAGTTCTGCCTGTGCCTAACAGAACATAGCGTCGTGCTGATAGCGCAGTTTTATTTTATTTTCATTTCGTATTTGTTCAAGCAGCCGAGAGGCCACAGCCTGCAATCATTCAGCCTAAATACGTGCGCTTTTTTTTTTTTTTTTTTCCTTGCAGACGTAGGCACAAAGTGATGGTAGTCTACGAGTCTGTGCAAAAGGCAACTTTCTCAATGGCACACCTAAGCTAGCCGCGGTTAGAAGTAATCGGCAGAACGAAGGCTTAAGGCGGCACTGCGGGAAGGTGCGTGGGCAGCAGGGGAACTCAGGTGGCACAGCGGACCGGCGCGGGGCGATGCACTCCTGCGCTCCGCTTGGGCGGCCGCTGCCCCCGCGCACTGCGGCCCCCGCCGGGCTGTGCGGGGCGGACCCTGCGCAGGGCGGGCACCGCGGCTCCGACAGCGGAGAGAGGTACGCGCGGCGCGGCCCGGTAGAGGCACCCGGGTAGCGCCCAGAGCCTGGCGAAGGACTGCACAGCTTCGGCACCGAGCGGGGTAACGCTTCGCTGCTCCTCGGGCACAGCTGGGGGATCTCCATCCCTTCTCCGCCTCCTCTCTCGTTTTCGGCTCCCGCACGCTCCTTGCACTCTTTCGGATCGTTTAATCCCACCCTCACGGTCCGGGAGGGAGGCAGCGAAGAGGGAGGGGGAAGAAAAAAGGGATTTGGGGGAGCGAAGGGAGCAGCGAGCGGAGCGGGTCCGGACGGGAGGGGCAGCGTCTGCCGGGGAGAGCGCACGGCCGGGGGGGACGGGGTGCGGCCGGGCCTTGGGATGATGCTTCCCCTGGGGAATGAGAACGGGAACGGGGGAAAACGGGAACCTGAAAAAAAAGAGGCAGCTTCCTTCCTTTCTTCCTGCGATCAGTGCCGCCCTCAGGCTAAGGGAGAGCGCTCAGGAGTGCGGGCGGGGGCTCGGCGCAGGGATGGGTCCTGTCCGGCCCGCCCCGAGCGGGGAGCGCCGCTACCCCGGGGCGCTTCCGAAGGGCGGGGGGGAACCTCAGCAGTGCAGGGGCTGAAGTCACCGGCAGGAGTCTGGGGAGGAAGCTGCACAACGTAACGTGGTACCGGCGTGAGAGAAGGTCCGTAGGCTTCTTGCTGCTGAGAAAACCTCCTTGTATGCAGTGATGGGCTGCCATAAGGACACAGCAGGTTAAGCAGGCGTGGGCAAGGGCATAAAGACTGGGAAAGCTGCACGTATGAAATCTGCTGCTTTCAATACTAACCATATACCAGGCTGTTTCTCAGCGATTGCATTTATCCTTTTTTTCCCCCTGGGGTTATCCAGTGTCATCCAGAACCAGAACTCACACTCACTGCTCCTTTCAGATGTGGGAGAGAAGGAGAAAACCTACAAGGGGAAGCTGTGTCATTGACCCCAACAGGTAGTGCCCCAAGAGAAGTGCTGCTTGTCAGTATAGCCAACCAGTTCTGCTGTGGTCAGAATCAGAATGCTGCAGCTGCCACCTGGTACAGTTCTGTGGTTTTATTGTTACATAGACATGTAACAATATTCCAACATTCCTAACAGGAAAGAGCAGCCTTAACAGCCAAGGCCTTTGCTCACAAAAGCCATGCCCTATTTCGCTATCGCTGTGTTCTATTCTCTGCATTCCTAGTGAACAGCAGGAAAGCTGCACCACTCTCTAAGCTGAACAGCCCACACCACACCCATTCCCTTTACCCTGCTGCATCCCTTGCCCTGCAGTTCCTGGGTTCTCAGGGCGCTGATCAAAGTATGCCACATTTAGCAGCTGTTTTTTCAGTATCCACCTTGGATTACTTACCTGTGTGAGTTACCAGTACAATTAAACCATAACATGCCATTATGACATCCAAACGAGACAGATCTGATAAATATCTGAGAAAAATGTCCTCCCTCCTACCTTTCATATTCATAGGCTGAGGATACATTACAGTGGAAGGTGTCTCTTGCTGTGTTTGTTTCAGTATCTTGCAGTCAGCTCTTATTTTAGCAGAGCATTGTGACACAAAGCTGTAAAACACAAATGATCTGCAGCACCTCCAGTGAGGTTTTGAGCTTCTGAGAGCAGACAGCAAAAGGCAATAGCTTTTGCCATTGTTAGCAACGCCTTTGTCTAATGCCACTTCTTTTTACCAAATAGAGATGCAAACTTGATAATAAAGCAGAAGTGAGTGCAAATAAAATTCCGCTCCTCAGACTTTGGAGAGCTTCAGGCAGACTGCTGTGAATATATGCACCCATTTTTATACAGAGCGTTATCAAATTCTGCTACATTTGTGTGTGTGTGTTTACCTCAAGCACAGAAAAAAAAAAAAAAAAAAAAAAAAAAAAAGTAGATTAAGAAAGGTACAGATTGCATAAACAATTCTAAAGTCACATCAGCCTTCACTGTCATCTTCTAACAGACGGCTCTTCGCAAAGCTGCTTGCCTTGAATCTGCCTGGAGCTATTATTTCATAGAACTTTCTTCTCTAAGCCGCTTTTCACTCCCACTTGATCTTAACACTGGCAGTACTGCTTGATAGCAGTGGAGCAAAACATCACTTTCCTGTGGCTTCGTACAGCAGGGAGCAGCCAGCTGAAAGCCAGCAGGGGCTGAGAATGGCTCTGTGTGGAAAAGGAAGAAAGAAGATGAGGAAATAACTGCAGTTGAAATATATTCACTTTACAGCCTGTTTTAATAGTAGCATCTTTTTACTTTATTAATTCAAGGAGAGTGGAGAAAGTGTCTTCCAGCTGCCACATCCACGTACTTTGCTTGGTAGTTCAGTAGCTTCCAAACCGTGGTTCCTGGATTTCCAGGGATTCGTGAATGATTTGTTAACTGTAGTTTGAAGAGAGGAACAAGCCTACTTATCAGAATGCATTCAAGATGGAATTCTACAGTTTCTGGGGTTTCCTAACAGGGTTATGAACCATTAGTTTCTGAACAGGCTTTACTGGAAGGTGGTGGAGTCACCATTCCATGAGGTGACTTGAGGTTGAGAACCCTGGCGATGTGGCATCTTGGGACATGGGTTAGTGGGCATGGTTGTAATGGGCTGGTGGTTGGACTTGGTGATCTTAGAGGTCTTTTCCAACTTTAATGATTCTATGATTGTATGATTCTGTATATCTGTGTATTGTCACTCTTTTAGAAATGCTTAAATTCCAACTCCTTTGTCAGGAGAAGTTGAAGAATGGCAGGTGAAAACAGCCTGCTCCTTCCTTGATTTCTGCCTCTTACCACATATAACTGCCGCAGGGCACCATGTCCAAACCTCCTTCACTTCTCCAGCCACCTCCCTTACAGTTCTAGCTATCACCAACCTGTTACACCATAGCAATATTATGCCTTTAGTACATAGATCATCAAACCTGAAAGAACTGAGAAATCATGTGCATCAACAATAACCATGGTCCTTGCCATAGCCCTGAGCTTTTTCAGTGAAACTGTACCCAAAACAGCCTGGCTTATTTGACATCCATGGTGTCACAGGAAACAAGGGCAAATAGGTCCTTTAATGACTACCTAGCAAATGGCTGCTTCATGAATTTGACTATGTGCTCTGCTGGTCACGAGTGATTCTGGCCAACTATTGGCAGTAGCTGGTTCCAGGTTTGCCTGGAAACAAAACAAAGGCAGCTGCCATAAGCAGTGCTTGAAATAGAAGATGTGGGAGATGTATTTTCACATGCTAATAAAATATAGTCTAAGAATAACTGCTGAGCTCCTTCCATTAACATTCTGCTGAATGTTTTTAGAATCTCAGAATGATTTTTCTTTAGGGAGCCTAACTCCTACTGTTATATGTAAATGTAATGGTCAGATGTGCAAGCACTTGCCTTCTACATGATGCTGCTGTTTTCATTGCAAGCCCAAACACATTGTGGAAACATTATCTGGCATCTCACTTGCTCAGAATTGTCAGAAAACAGGAAAGGAATTGTTGTACCATGAATTGTAGATGAGAAAAGCTGGCCATCTGGTCCAACAGTACTCATCACGGTGGAAACCTCACTGTACAGAACAGTGAGCTGGCAGCATGCATGTATGAAACAGAATGATATTTCTGTGTCTCTTAACAACTTTGTGATGCTTGAGTCACCTTCCCTCAGGCTCCAGCAGGACTGGTACACTACCCCCACCACCACCTTCAGGACAAGGCTCTTGTCTCCTGCAGAGGAAGTCAGTCTGGACAGAAACCTGGTCCTGAGGCTGCAGCTTGGCTGTACAAAGCCAAGTAGGGGGACAGGAAGAACAAAAAGTCAAATTTACAGTTTGGTACGAACACATCTGCTGCCACCACTGAGGCTCTTTGCTGTCACAGCATGCCTTCCCAGGATTTTCAAGAAGCCATCTCTGTTTCACACAGTGAAGACCCTATGGTCTCTGTGCCTCCTTACGGGTGAGGCAGTGGAGGATGGAGATGCCTTTCTTGAGTCAGCAGTCCAGGAGCCTCCTAGAATCTCACAGCCATGACGTGTGAGAGGCTTTTCTCCAGGAATACTTGCCCTCAGAACACCTCTCAGCAGAGGAATTGGGAGCAAACAGAATATAAGCTTTAAAGCCCTAGCACAGGTGACACGCTTCTGCATCCCAGAGAGCAAGTTAGATATTTTTCTGTTCTTCCTCAATGTGTGCAGAGGTAACTTTATCCTAATCAGTGCAACTCAGCCAAGTAATTAGAGGCTAATGAAGACAGAGATGTAGATTTGGATGTGGTCCAGGTGTTCCCAGAGGGAATCTGCACCAAGATCTAAGTGAAGAGAAAAGATGAAGCTTTGTATTGTATCCACATGGCTTCCAAGCATGTCTGAGCAATTGCTCAATTCTGCGTAGAGCTGCTGTAGGTCTCTGCTGCTAGTTATTAGGTGGCTGCAAAGTAGTTATTATCCATGATTCATGCAGTTGCCTTTTAAAATACTATAAAATTCAACTCTGATTCATTCTTTTCACCTTAAACTTCACAGTCAGAAATGGTGATTAAATACTTAGAAGAGAACAGAATCTCCAAAATGGGGGAAAAACAGATGCCAAATTATCAACAGCTTTTGAAAACAGAATGGCTTCAGCAAGGCCAGAACCTGATGGCTAGAAAACAGCCCAGTGAGAAGCTCTGCTCTCAAGTTCTGCTTGTAAGAACAAATTTTATCTCTGTAAAAGCAAGAGCTCCTGGCTCTCAGTGCTAACAGACATAAAGTGGAGAGTGGCAAATGTCCCCCATCTTTCCTAGAATTCTCGTAATGGTTTTGGCTGGAAGAGACCCCTAAGATCACCAAGTCCAACCATCAGTGCACCCCCACCATGCCGACTGAGCTGTGTCCCTCAGAGCCACATGCATGCATTTCTGGAACACCTCCAGAGACAATGACTATGGAACCTCCCTTGATACAGCCGTTGCTAGGCTCTGTGGTTCTTGTGCTACCCAGAAAAAAAGCAGCTTTTTCCTCTGTCAGTGAGCTAGCATTCAGCACGGCAGCCAGGCTAAGCCAGAAACGCTGGCCAATGTGCAGTGTGCCCAATTTTGAACTCCCAAAGGGCCAAGGACTGCAGGGTGCTGTGAGCGCGGAGCCCCGCAGGGGGAGCGACGGCACACGTCCGCAGCCGGGACCCGGCTAATACTGCCCGGGCTGCGGGAGCCGGGAGGCGGTGATCCCTGCAGTGAGGCTGTGATCCCTGCAGTGAGGCTGTGATCCCTGCAATGAGGTTGTGATTCCTGCAGTGAGGCTGTGATCCCTGCAGTGAGGCTGTGATCCCTGCAGTGAGGCTGTGATCCCTGCAATGAGGCTGTGATTCCTGCAGTGAGGCTGTGCCCCAACATCAGCCTCTCCAGTGCTGTACTGAAGACGAGATTCACGCTTCTTACCGGTCAGCACTTTGGTGAAGGTTATTAATACTTGAATGCATAACCCGGGACTTGCACAGTTTGCTGTGGCCTCAGTGTGCTTGCAGCTCAGAACTCCATCATAGCTAGCTGCAGATGAAAGTCGGTTTCTTACTACCTGGGGACTAATCTACCTCCTAGCTCTTCCTTATCTCCTTGTATTTTTCCATTGTTTTCCTCACTTTCACACTCGGAGCCTGATTCAATCACAGCACCGACAGTGCAGCTCATGTCACAAGGAGGCTCATAAGGACACCACTGTGAGTTGGGAGTTGTAGAATGATTGCACATTTGTGTGTTCCCATTGTGTTTGTGATTGGTTCGTAGAAAATGAGAAGAGGGAAAGCCCTGGGTTCTGGATGAATGAGTGCATTCAGATGTGAGATCTTTACAGGTGATGAATTTCAGGTCTTCATACTGTGAATCAGTGGCTTCGATCTGGTGGTTGCAATGCAGCCATCACCTTCAAAGCCTTTACAAGGTCACTGATGCAATAGCGTCTGTGAAACAAGGTTGTGCAATAAGGAAAAAAATAATAAAAGAAAGCTATGGGAACAGTGCAGATTCTCATGCATCGATGTGCCAATTTGTTATCTCTATTTATGCAAAATCTTTGAAATCTTGTATTTTTGTGAGTCGTTAGAATAGCACAACACTGGTGTCACAGGTCTATCCAAGACGGTTTGAGCTGCCACAGCATGAAGGATCGGTTCTCTAAGAAAGATTTGGAGCAACTCTCATACATTTTCCATTAATCTTTGTAAAAGACCCTTCACACAAGATCATCAGATTGCCATAGGGAAATAGGAAGCAGTTCTCATAATAATAAATGTAGCAAATCTGTGATAGAGTAGTGAAGGCAGTTCTGAAACAGTCCCAGGTTTAGACCCTGTTTTCTCTGAGTCATTTCTCCTATGTGGCTCTTCTGAGACACAGAATGAAACACTGTGGCACTGGTTGCTTCCCATCCACACAGCATTCCTTAGGATGCTTCAAGCAAAAGTGCAGAGAAGGAAAAAGGGCTGGGAACAACATTCTCTGGTTAGAACTTAGTGAAGGCAGGAGGATAAAAATGGGAGAAATTCTCTACTGATTCAGTCAGATGGAGGACTTGAATAGCTCAGTTCACAAGGACAGGAAATAGCAAGTAGAAAGGAAAGTCAAACAGTAGGTTATAAAGGGAAATTGCTATAATGAAAGAATTTACATAAACAGCCTACATGCCCTAGTTTGGTGAAAGCTACCAACAAGAATTAGGTGTCCACAGCAGCCCAGAGAAGCAGAACAGGAAAGTTAGATATGGCAAAATCTCATTTCTGTGAAGGTGAGTGCTTGCTTAGAGCATGTGTATACATGTATATAAATATATAGAAATGTCTGAGATTAAAATTAAAGGCATAACCTCTTACATTATAAATATGAGTGAATGGCTCAATTGTATCTTGCTAATTCCACTGCTGCTGTGTATTTCACAAGGTCTAGAGAGAAAGAGGGATCTGACAGGGAGACACACTACACCTAGTGTACACATGCCTCTACTGAAGTGAATTGGTGTTTTTGCTATCTCGCTTCACACTCTCTGGAGTAAAGTATAAACACACGCAGGCTTTTGGAAGTGTATAAGCAACAGAAGGGAAGCATGTGTCACTCCACAGAGGTAGAAGTTTGTCTGTCAAATATGTGCTAGGCAGCAATACCAGAAATCTGGCTTTGGTTCTTGGCCACAACCCAAATATTATGTCACTGTGGCCAAATAGCTACATCTCTGCTATTAACAGAAATTCCTGTGTTTTTAACAGAAAAAAATATTTATTCCTCCACACTTCTGCATTCATGTTGCTTGTTTGTTTTGCATTTCAAGTATAGTAAGAAACACAGTAAAATCTTATCTCAGCTAACTCAGACCAGAGCTTCTATGTGCTGAAAAGGCATTAACAGCATTCTGCTCATCTGCCTTCATGGTCCTGTGACAGTGATATCCCCATTGCAGTGGACCCCTCAGCAGCCTTTTCTTTTGCTTACTTGGTGCCTATTCTCAGCTTCCTATTTTCTCAAATCGTGGTCTTCCCATTCTGATAGTTGCTGTTTCATTAACAATCATTCTTCTTCCTCTCCAGGTGTGGACAAACTTTGGCAGCCACCAATGCAATGGTATCTTGAGACCCAGAGAAGATGCAGTGGAAGTGAAGGAGGGAGGGCACTGGGTGCCCTGAGGTAGGAGTGCCCTCTTGTAGCAGCTATGTTACACTATGCCTGGCAGCTCTACGGGAGGTGGTGCCGCTGGTCCAGTCCTTTTATCCACCTTCTCACTCTGACGGTGGTGACGTTTGGTTTGCTGGCTCCTTTGATTTGCCACCGACTCCTCTATTCTTATTTTTATTTGCGGCGCTGGCACCTGAATCCCATGAGCCAGGAGTTCTTGAGTCAGAACCAGCAGGAGGGTCAGGCTGCCCTCCGCTATTTTGAGAGACTGCAGATGCCAAATATCTCCAAGGCCTCCAATAGTGAAACCTTTCGGCCCTTGCTGCTGGTCACCATTATCACTGTGCAGAGGCGGGATGATTTCCACTACGTTTTGCAGGTGGCGTCCCGTTTCCACCACCTTCTCCAGCAGTGTGGGTCAAATTGCCAAAGCCACCGTGTCCTCATCTGTAACGTGGAGTCTGACCCTAGTCGTCATCAGGATGTCAAGCTGTTGAGCAGCTTCTTTCCTATGGTCAGTCGTGACAAAACTGGGGAGGACCCTGACCCTAGAGTGAACCACTTTGAGAAGGAGAAGCAGGACTATGTCTTCTGCCTTGAGCAGTCGCTCTTGGCATATAACCCAGAATATGTCCTGGTAGTGGAAGATGATGCTGTGCCAGAGGAAGAGATATTCCCTGTCTTGCAGCACCTCTTCTTAGCCCGATTCTCCAAACCATACCTCAGAGATGCACTCTACTTCAAACTTTACCATCCTGAGAGGCTTCAGCAGTATGTCAATCCTGAGCCCATGCGAATCCTCGAGTGGCTGGGTTTGGGAATGTTTCTGGGGCCTGCGATGAACTGTGTGTACTCCTGGGCAGCTGGGCGCCCGAGCCTCAATTGGCCCATCACCTTGTTCTTTGCTGCCTACAGCATGGCACTGTCAGAGCTGGTGGGACGGCATTACTTGCTGGAGCTGCGCCGGCTGGCCCCTGTGCTGTATAACGTTGTGCCGGTCACAGAGTGCTGCACACCTGCCATGCTGTTCTCTGCTTCTTCTGCCCATCGTGCCTTAGGTTACTTGAAGGGTCTGCAGTGTCGCCAGGGTTTTGCTAAGGACATTGCCCTCTACTCACTGCTGCGCACGAAGGGGGAGAATGCCTACGTGGTGGAACCCAACCTGGTCCGGCATGTGGGAATGTATTCCAGCCTTCGGCTAAATGACAACCCGAAACTGCTGTGATGTCTTCATGCCTTTCTAGACACAAAGCCCTGAAAACCTTGTCACTGAGCTGAGACACTGCAATCTCAAATGCTGAACACCCTGCCAATCACACCAAACATCCACTGCCTCCAAGTGGACAGAGAACAACTCTTGAAAAACAAGTTTCTCAAGAAATGAAGCTTATGTACATGGAGACCCTAATATATATTTTGAACTAATCACCATACAGCATGTATGGCTTGGACTAGATGATCTTAGTGGTCTTTCCAACCTTAATGATTCTATCATGCTATATGAGGGGGAAGCGGAGGCTTTCAGATTAGGGTGTGGGTCATCTACTCTCCTTCACTATGATCAACAAAAAGATCTCACACCATTATGAACAGCTGTACTGCCTACTCTCCTTTGCATTCATTACAGAATTCTCAGCCTAGGGAAGAAGCAATTCTGGACAAAGTGAATGTGTCTAATTTAAGCTAGTGAGGAGAAAGGGCTCTTATTTGCTCATCTTCACTAAGGTCTGATGTCTGACCTTTCTAATTCAAAGTTGTGGTTCTGAGCATATCTTTCAAAAGCAGCATAGATATAATGAGAACTTTCATCAATCATGAAGGTTCTGCAAATTTTACTAATAATTTCTTACTATCTCTCCTTACAGATCCTATCTATACCTATATTCCTTTCCATCCTTTTGTGTAGAGCAGAGGTTGTTGGAAACTTGTCTCTGCTGCTTTATTAAAGGTCAGCTCAGAAGGCAGGAATAGGAAAGTAGATTAACAGCCACTGATGCTACACAGCCACAACACAAATGCACAGTTTCATAGATACATTTCCAGAAATTATAAACAATACATAATTACTACCATGTTGGTTGGTATCACCACTAGATGTAGAGGATCTAGGTTGTTAAGAGCTTTTATCAGTTGCTGATTGGACTTAGACATTCAACAGGAATTTACCTTGACTTCCTATCAGCACAGAAGCAAAGGGAAGATTACATCAGGTGCTGCCACAGTGTGGTATCCTTATTTCATTTTGGAACTGTAATTTACAGCTCTGTCGAAGTGGTCTGCTCACTGTTCCTGGCAGCAAGCAAAGTGACCCTAAGAAACTAAGCTATCTGTTCATATGAAGAAGCAACACATCAAAGTGCCACTCCTCTGCTGACCCATTAACTTAACCTGTTCTGTTTGTCAGGCATTTGGGATAGGTACTTTGTACTTTAGCTGTGAGCACAGTTAAATATAAAACCATGGGGATAACAGAGATACTATATAATATCAAGACTGTCACCAAAACGTAACTGAAAAAAAGCCCTCTTGGACTTCAGTGGGCTTTGAATCAAGTTCACTTTTAGGTGGAGTTTGATTAAGCAATACTTGAAAACAGTTTCCTAACTTCAGAATTAACCAAGCACAGCATTCTCATTGAGTTTTGGTTGGGGAGGGTTGTTTATTCCTTTATTCTTGCCAAAGGAAAAACTCTACTTTGAATTTTTCTTTTCTCAGTCTCTACCAGGTGATTTAAGCCTTCAGCTTTTAGTAAGTTTGGTTGTAGGTGGAAAAGGCATAAAAATCCTGAGAGGTGAATCATTCACAGACCTCCAGCTGTGCTGTGTCCATAGTGGGTACTGAACACACGGTACACGTGCTTAACATAGGTTGGCCAATTAGAAATGGCTTCACAGCTTGGGGCAGTGCAGGCTCAGACAGATGAACTTTGCTTGCTTAGTAGATCAGCTAGGACACTTTGATAACTTCTTTGGAAATCAAATGTGAATAAAGCTTGCTTGTGGATTCCATGTCATTCCAAAGGCCAAACACCTCTTCTGCCAGAAGACACAGAAAAAATTGCACAGGCAGAACTCTTAAGTTCATTCTTAGCTGCTGAAAACCCCAAAGATATCAAAATGATCACACAGAACCACCAGTGGCAGGTGGGCAAGCCTATTCTTGGGCTTTATGATAACAAGGTAAGATAGCAGGATGTGAGTGTCACTTTCTATTTATTCCACTAAGTGCCTGCACCTGCAAGAACGACTTGTTTGTTTATGCTTCTTCAGCTTTGAATGTTTCAGTGTGGTATGCTTTCTCTTCACTCTTTTTTTTCAGCTTTGTACTGTACAAATCCAGAACAACATCCTGTTATTTTCATGAGGGTCCACTCACTCTTGCAAAGAAAATCTCACTGTACGGTACAGTTTGGATATTGGGATTTATTTTTTTTTCTCCAAAAGAGTGATCGGGTGCTGGAACAGGCAACCAAGAGTGTTGGTTGAGTCACTGTCCCTGGAGGTGTTCAGGAAACATTTAGATGTTGTACTGAGGGATGTGGTTTAGTGGGAAATATTGGTGATAGGTTGATAAATCTTGGAGCTCTTTTCCAACCTTCATGATTCTATGGTTCTATAATTCTATAATAAGTGGGATAGAGAAAGAAAAAATGAAAGAATGAAAAGGAATTAAGAAACTTTACTAAGAATGCGACCAACTATATTGAGTCAATAAATGTTCTGATGTGGGAAATTATGTATCAGTTTGTCTCCATGTTATTTTCCTTTTATTTTGCCCTGTATTACTCAATCTGTTGTTCTAGTGGTAATTTGACTAAGCTTCATATCTGAAAACTGAGAACATGAACTTCAGGTTTCCCTCTAAAACTAGAAAGCCATTTACAGAGCAACAGCCAAGAGAGTTTGGCTGGGAGAAAACAGCAAACAGCATTTGGAGGGGCAACAACTTCAACCTGCCAGAGAAAGAGTTCCTGATAAGCCACTTAAGTGCCCTATTCACCTTTACAATGGAGGTTGTTCTTTCACTGAACCAGCTGGGAGCTATTCCCCAGTTATTCAGGTACTTAGTGCCCATCACGATGTTGTGACATCACAGACAAGCATATATTCTGTGTTTTGGAACTCTAAAAATGACTTTTTTGTTTGTTTGTTTTTTTAATTTGTGCTACATGTTGTAAAAGAAATGACAATTTGGAGAACCATACTTCATCTTTGGAGGAAAAACAAAACGAAACAAAACAAAAAAAAAGGAGGTTACAATTAATTCCAAATTCCTGCAGGATTTTATTCCACAGTTTGGGCTAGAAGTGCATTTTTAAACAACGAAGTCTTTTACTTCTCTTCTGTATCAGGAGAGTGCAGCTGAGTTGTCATATTTTAGGCTATGTAAGATCAAGCATAATCTCCTTGAAACACAGCCTTGAGGTTGCTCTGACTCACATTCAAAGAATCAGACCAACCATTTTTGAAATAATATGGGTTTTTTTTGGATATTGGTTCATTCTCAGTAGTTCAGGACTATTTTTCAATACAGCAATTATTGCTTGCACTGGAGGATTCCTGCTTCATGGGACAGACAGCAGGATTCAAAATTCAGGGAAAATTATTCAATTAAACAAAAAGCTACCTCTATTTCCAAACCATATCCAACATAAGTAGGTAAGCATGATTCCTGCAAAAACAAAGCATAAATTGATGGGACCTTATGAGAATAGAAGCACAAGAGGTTTTTCTAACCACAACAGGTATCACTATCTTACTGAGAAAGTACTGCAATTTGGAGAGAGGAGGCAAAAGGCTTTCTCAGTCGTGATGAACTGCAAATGGCCAGACTGGTTATTTCAACAGCAATTTGTCTGGACACAGGGTGCTTCTGTTTAAAATATAGGAATTTAATTTTTATTTATTTTTTTTCTTCTGAAGATATTTACAAGCAAGCTTGCTCTAAAATAAATAAATAAATAGCATTTGTATAAAAACTGTTGTCTCTTTTGTCTTTATGTCACTATTAGTTAGTTAGTCTTCCTGACTGGCAGATCCATTTCCTTCATTACTAAATTTGACTGAAGATACTTCTCTGATCACTTTTTTCATCTGCATGAACTTAGTACTTGCCACTGAATCCTCGGATAGTACATGTTTAGAAAGGGACTCTGAAGGTCTCCACACCAGCTTAATAGATGTTATATTCAAATTCATCAGATGTTAGAGTCGAATATGGTTCTGAGTTAATCTTCAGTATATCTGCCAATAATGCCTATAGAATTATGTATCTGTTGGATGTGCTTCTTCATGTGTCTCAGTTGCTAGAATACCTTAATTTCCCCACACTACCTTCTGCCCTGACAGGTCATGCTTTGAGAAAATTCTCCTGACTGGCCAGTTTATTTGTGCACCTACAAGCAAAAAGACAGCAAAACCAGACAATTTTCCAAGACTTCATCCTGTGTGGCAAACTATAGATGCCACGCTCCCAGCTTTGTAACCTCTCCAGATCTTAAGCGTTGATGAAGAAAAATAATGTTGTATTATCTTGCACTGTTGGTGACTCTCTGGCCAAGTATGAATTCCTGTGTCTATTTGCTTTTACAGTTTCTGCCATAATGTGCAGTGTTCTTCCTGCACTATAGAAACCACGATTACAATGGTATTTTCAGCAAATGAGACCACTTCAGATATCTGCTGCAGTTTGTATTTTGCAAGCTAAATGCTAACATTAGCATGCAGCACCTAGATGTGCTTTTTTGCAACTGCACTGCTTAGATAAAGTGGTAATTAACAGATAAATGTTCCATTCTAGCAGCAAGTTATTTACTTAACTTTCTTTTTAAAAGCAAAATGTCAGCAGAAAGGCACTGAAACCGGTGTCATTACTGCATTTATCTTCCTGTCCTATAGGACACAAGAATAAGACCTGCACAGCCCAGAAATGTCACCACTGGCAGTCTGATTTGAAGTTGTATCCACATTTGCTGTCCCCAGAATAGAAATGGCTGTGAACATTTGGGCTTTGATAACAATCTAGATACGCACTTGCCTATATTTCACCCTGATATCTGATGATATCTGTTGCAGCCCAGCTTTAAGCCAGAAGACAGAAGAGTAAACAGGTTCCCCTGGCCTGAATGAGGTCCTGCACCAGCCCTGCCCATCACCCTCCACATACAACGTGCCTGCAACCACAGATGAGTACTGTGGAACTTGAAATACAGGTGATTTCTCTCAGTGGGGTTAAAGGACAGGTTCTCTGCAGTGGGGGCTAGGAGTGTAGGTGAATGAGGAAAACAAATCACTTAATAAACAATACCTCTGATTAGATAGGGATGAACAAGCTGGACTTTGAGACAGTTAGGTAAGACTGCAGAGTACAGAAAACAGGAAACATCCAGCACGAGGCAGAGAGCTGAAGAGGAGGCAGACTTCACTCAGCTCATCTGTTCTGATTAGACTTTAACCTCATCACGCAGGCAGCACTCTCCCGGGGCACTCAGAGGCAGGTGTTTTTCATGTGGATGCATATTCTACTCAGATGTTCTTCTAAGTTTCAGCAATTTTTTCCACCTCATTTCAAACCCTTTCATAGGTCTGACCACGTACACAAGTTTTGATAAAATTCAGACTATGTCATTTCCAAAAGTGCAGAGGGAAGCTTTATATTAGTTTTGTTTTTGATCCTCTGCTTGAAGGCCAGTTATGTAATCTCTGAAACTACTTTATTCAGTTCTTTCTTTCCCTGCGTATTTTTCTATTTGTCTCTTGTCTGTCTTCATGTTTACTCATTTTCATTTTAAATGTATACTAATAACAGGTAAAAACCAATATCAGAATGACACTGCTAGACACAGAAAAACACAACCAGCAACCAGAAGAATTGTAAGCAATTCTAACTTTTTTTTACCTAATGTTTTTAAGCCAGGCTTTCCATGAATTTTGAAGTGCTTCATCCAGCAACAGTCTTCACTCAAAACATCAGAGCAGAACTGACAGTCTTTACAAGCAAGGATATTACAAGCATATTGCAAGGACAGCTATTAGACTGACTTCTGCTGTATAAATCCACTACTTGCAAATGATACATTTGGCACCGTCGAAAGCAAAACGACAAAATAAAATATAGATAATAGCTTAAGCCTCCTATAAAGAAAGATTCTGGTGGCCTTTAAAAACTTATTTAATACACAGAATACTTATGTCAACTTTTATATGGTAACTTCAGGTTGAAGGATCAACACTGGCAAAACATTCTAGGCATTCAAATACAAAATTCACTTCTGCTATGCCACGTTAGTGAGAGAGAAATATCACAGGATATCCCAGGTTGGAAGGAACCTATAAGGATCACTGAATTCAATTCCGGAGTCTGCACAGGATCACACAGATCTTCCAGCCTTCCTGTGCTGTGATGTATACTTTGAAGTCACCTGCCCACAGCCACAAATTCAATCTCTTTTGAAGCAGTAGTAGCCCTCTACCAAAAGTGTTCATACAGATAGACATCTTGCTAGCCACAGTCCCATAGCTGCATTGTGTTACCCTGAAAAAGGCTTAAACTAACAAACACAGAAAAACAAAATTCCAAAACAACTCAGGTGATTGGAAAGCTGAGAGAGATGACAATATTATAAGTTCAAACACCAGCTGGGTGAAACGGGTTTATAGTTTGGCTGATGCACTAATTTTGCTGTAGAAAAGTTTGTGTGGGTAATGCTATCTTTTATGAGACAGGTTAGTTTCTAACCTAGTGCTTAATGAAAGTACACTGCATTCCCCTCACTGTGCAAACTTATTACTCTTACCTTCTGTGGAGATACAATACCACTATAACTTCAGAGGTGTAAGTACCTAAGGACCCTACTATGTAAACGATGTTTACAGAGCTCTGTTCCAGTAAGTCTATTTTTAATGTTACTTCACTACTCATTTCTGTGGATCACAGTCTGCAGCACGGCTGCATGTTAATAGCACTGAATCCTACAGTGACATTATCTGGAGTGACTGATCATTCCACATGAAATGGCTGCAATTCCTAAATTAAGTGAGGAACTCAGCCATGAGGTTTTCACATTCCTTTTGCTCAGAATCTCTGCTAGGACTTGTAATACTAATGCTATCTGTGCTGAATTTTGGCTTGGAAGGAATGGAAACTGCACACTAGCCACTACCCATATGAAAAAAAAATATATATGTAATTCTGAAAGAACAGAGAATGAAAAGGGGCTGCAGGAGATTATCTAAAGTGCTTATAAAATATCAGACAATTTTTATCAGGAAGACTCCTCCAGATTTTCTGTAATAGTTACTCAGTCCGTATCACTGACAACACAGGGAAAGAAACACTTCCATATATTTTTTCCATGTATTTACAAGAGCTTCTAAACAAACTGGGAATGATAAGAACCAGACTTGGATTTTCACTGTGGCCTTGAGGAAGATTATCAATATAACATCACCTTGGTCCCAAAAGAGTTTTAGATAATTTTTTTTTTTTTTCAGTAAAAACACTTTTAATCCATAAAAGGTGCTTCAATGTTTGTGTTTCAAAAATCTTAATATGTATTGGAGTTCAATTTCTTGCTATGGTGGGAGAAAAGGCACATAAAGCATAAAGCAGGGAAAGCTTATTAGTATCATGTGCCAGAGCATTCTTCACAAAAAAAAAAAAAAAAAAAAAGAATGGATCAGGAAGGAGAAAATTAAACAAAACAGCACAAACATGAGGCCCTCAGTTAGACCATACTTGCAGCTTTCTCAGAAACTTCTCTGCTGTCATGAAATGCAGACCCTGGCAGCACGTTCGCTGTTTACATGTCCCACAGGCACAGACGCTGGCATGCAGCTCTAGGACAGACAGGCTCAGGAGCAAGAGCCCTAATAAAGATAGTGCTACTCAGTGGGAGTGGAAATCAGTCATCTCACTGTGTCCATGTGAATGCTAAAGGTGTCACCACCTGAGCCAAACGAATGGAGAAACTACGTCATTCTTCGGGCAAATACTGGGGTTTTGGAGTAAAGACATACTAATGTCCAAGGTCACAGAATATACTGTTGCTGAGAGTTTTATGTTTGCCAAACAGCTCCACACTGTACTTCTCTCCATGGATATGGACCTGCAATATGAAGAAAACAAAAACAAAATCAGGTCTACATCTGGATTTGGTGTAATTTGGTACAAAATGGAACACTGATACACCATATACGGTGTGGGTTTTTCACAGAAAATCTTGCTAAGCAACTGAAAAGTCTGCATGTCATTGCAATGTAGGGAGAAGGTATTTCAGTGGGCTTTTCATGGAGACTTGCACATATACCTCTCCCAGTAGGCACATTACTTTTGATATTCTCATAGATTTAGTGTGAAAGAAAATCATTATTCGTGTTTTCTCTAATTCTGGTATCATAATATCACATTTTACCACTTCATATACAAATCAGGAAGTAAAAGCATGTTTCCATGCTAAATTTTCAGTTGAAATTTAATGCTTAGAAAACCTTAGGAACGACTCATGTAATTCATACCAGCGAAGGGTCTGCCACATGGCTCTGTATTTTGATTTCTAATCTTCCTATCTGCACAGTGTAGTTTTCTGAATATAAGCCTTCTGAAGATTCAAACCTACACTGAAAGTTATGCCCCAAATCCCAGTAAAAACTTTCTATGCTTTCTCTCATAATTATTCACAGGCATGTTTTAGAAGGAGAAGGAACAGTATGAAACAATTGGAAACGTCTGAGTTTCACAGCATCATAAATTGCATTATATATGGGGGAGGGAAAGTGGGTGGAAAAGCAGGGACAGCAAGTAGGTCCAATGATTGCAGGTGATTGCTGTCTAGCAGCCAATCAGCTATCTTGGGCAAGGACATCTGTCCAACCAGCCCAGAGAGGAGGGAGAATAAAGGAGGGAACAAAAAACAAACAAACAAAAAAAAAAACTGCCAAGAATTTTATAAAAGTTAGCGACTGGAAGGACTAGGTCTCTTTGCCTGCAGCCACCTCAGCAGAAGCTTGAAGCAGCGAGGCACTATCCAACAGCAAGTAAGTAGCTATTTGTTTCTAAACTGTAGAAGTGGTAATTGCATTAGCAGCTGTGAGTCAATGTGTTTATCTGAACAAGGCTTTGGGGTGGGGGGTGTCAGGTTTTGTTTCTATTTCTACTTTCCAGGAAAAAACTTGCAAGAAGTGAGCACTCAGCTATGTTGCTGTGATCTCCCATTGTGACCCACTGTCTGTTAACACTAGCTTTCTTAGTTTAGCTATTTAATGCTCCTGGAGCAAGTGATGCCTTAGTATAGAGGACTAGAAGAATATACTGGTATTGCTTTCTACTGCTTCATTTCTTAGGTGTTTATTTCTGCTTCTGTAGTACACAAATTCTTGTTTTGTAAGGTGAAAAAAGAATGACTGGAGAATGCAGCTGGTCCTAACAAATTCCTGTGCTGACAGAAATATAATTATATGTGCTCACTGTCAGCAGCGCTGAGAAGATTCTTTGGTAGGGGGATGTAAGGTACTGTGCAATGCAGAAAACCAGTCAAAACTGAACAGAGACTTGGAAATACTGTTTTTATGCCTCTGCAACAGTCTGTAACTTTTCTAGTGAGCAGCCAGCTTCAGGAGATTACTTGTCAGTAAACTCTGATCCTCACTGAGTCAGTCTATCAGCCACCATATGTGCCCAGCACCCAAAACTACTTGGCCTATCTGAAACCTTGTCCCTGCTGCCATCGCAAAACTTGATTTCTCAACTAAGTCTGAAGCAGATTTTTATCTTCTCTGAGTAGAGCCCAGCCCTGAGGGAGAACTTTCACCTAAGGATCACACTCACTTTCAAGATAAAAGTATTTGCTGCCACCTAGCCCATCTTGAGTGCCCCAAGATTGTTCTACATGGACTGCTGAGGCCAAGTCCCTGAGAATAGCTTTATTTTACTCTTGTTTGAGAGATGAAATTGAGGTACGTTTGCTTAGAGTTTTGAGTACAGCTCTGAAGCTAACATGAGAACCAGGGCAGGTCTCACATATTCCCACGCAGATGAGATAGGATGCTGTAGCAAGATCCTTAGACAAGGATCCCTCAAAAGAGAAAGAAAAAACATACCCAAAGATGTGTCAAGATAGTTAAATCTGTTTTTTTTCAGAGCTTACATCAATGGAAAACATGCTGCTTTTTCTAGGTGACATCAGCCTAAATATTTATTCTTGTCTCATTTCTCAGCACCCAGAAATAAAATATTTTGTTACATTAAAACCTGCATTCCTACCACAAAGGTGAAGGGAGCAACATCTTGTTCTTCCCTCACAGGTCCTTCATTGTACATACAGGATACACAGTTTCTACTGTAGCTTCCATAAGAAAGTAGTCCCACAGCCACAGAGTAGTTCCAGCTGAAAGGGACATGGGGAAGTCTGTATGTAGCTTATTGTCCTGCTCGGATCAGGCTGCTCATGGCTTTGTTCAGGCAGGTGTTGACAGCTTCTAAAGATGAAGACAGCCAACTTGCTCCACTGCTCAGCTGTCCCAGTAACGAAGAAAATTCTTCATATCCATTACGAATCTCTCTAGTTTCAGTTCATGCTGAATGTTGTCTCACTCTCCTGCCACACAGCTGTCAGGAGCCTGGTTCTGTCTGCAGATCACCTCTCCAGGTTCCAGGGGCTGCTAGAGGTGCCCCAAAGCTACCTCTGCTCAAGGCAGAGCTAGCCCCAGCCATCTGTCCGCCTTCTCACAGGGGAAGGACTCCAGCCAGACATTCTTGGTGGCATCCACTGAACTCAACTTGTTTGCTGGTATCTTTTCTGTACTCAGCTGCATGAAAGTGGATGCAGTACCCTGACACGGTGTAACCCATTCTGAGCAGAGGGGAATAATCCTTGTCCTCCTGTGGCACCCCAGGCCACAGCCCTGCTTGTGCAGGGTACTGCTTTGCTTTGTTGCTGGCCCTAGCTCAGCTCGCCGCCTGGCAGATACAGTCTCCCAGGAGCTGTTCCTCAGCCTCACTGACCCCAACAGAACCACTGCCAGGAGACGTCAGGCTATTTGTCCTGGCTCAACTCCACAGTGTTCCTGTTGGTCTCCTCCCACTCCCCACACAGGCTGGACTGTGCGGTCACTCTGCAACAGAACACATTGGTTAGTTCTGCCAGATGAGTGCTTTCAGCGGCCCAGATAAGAATGTGCTCTGTCAGCAAGGCCTACCCAACCATTCGAACCTACCAGTTTGACAAGTGGCCAAGTAATCAGTGGTCAATAGATTTACCAACTATAAAGAGAATATTAAGTGCATGACACACAGTGGGCCTGACCCTCCAATGCATACAGTGTGAAAGAGGAGTAAATCCAGTCAAATTAAAGCCATGCCCAAGTATGGCAGGTTAAATTTTTAAAGGCATTCTGCTATCTACAGTATATTTTTATCTACATCTGCAGCTTTTGCGTCTTCAAATCTTGTCATGTGCACAGTGCAATGATATGCACGTATGCTTTGTACTGCAAACTGTCAAGAATGGTTGCTGAAGGACTGTGTTTACAAGTAACGGAACAGCCAAAGCCACACACATCAGGCACAAAGCATATTTTGGGTTTGACCTAGCAAGTTTGGAAACAATTTTATAAAAATAGGCAATGAAGACGCTAAGAGAAAAAAACATACAGATGCTCACCTGATCTTTAGCCATCTGCCAACCAGGATTCGGTTGAGATTTTCTGTGAGATTAGAAGATGACGGTCACTTCAGGTAGCTGGAAGTAAAAGAAACTGAAAACATATTATTCAAATTCAAAGATTCAAAGATGACCTGAAATGGAATCTCTTTTCTCCTTCTGCTGTTTGGCTTGCCTCTGCTCTTTCTCTCTCTCTGTTAATACTAACAGAGTGCAGTGTTTGTGCTGATATACATAAATACATTTTCCCCGCAAGCCCTCCACTATGGTGTCTGAGGAAAACTTGAGACTTCAGCAATGCAATATTTGCTCTTACAACTGTGCTTTCCTTTTTCTCCCCACCTCTGTCTTGTGCTGGTCACATGCTGGAGGTTGAACAAAGACCCTTATTTGTTTACAGAGCTGCTCCACAAATGCTCCAGGTAGCCATAAGACTGTTGTTATGCATTCAGCACAGTTTTAGGATTTTGTTTGTTCTTCCACCTTTTAAGAACAATATGTGAGTAGTTAACACAAAGAGAATGCTTGCTGTCATGTACGCACATATATCAGTTTGAAACAACTTCAGCTTATGATATTTACCATACTAGCTGCCAGACTAAAATGGATGAATAAAAATGTTCTTGAGAAACTTCAGTGGGGGGACAATTCTAGATGCTGTTACTGAGAATAAAGTTCCTTCATGGAAGAATGAAATGGGCTGCCCAGTCATGGCAGCCTGTGTGCAATCCTTCTTCCTCAGAGATTCACAGAAAAATAAAATCCTAAATGCAGGGTCCTTTAACATCTTTGATCTTGGAGCTATCTCTCACCTTACAACTGCTCTTTTGCACTCACTTCTTTGCCATTTCAGTGAGACATGCTGTGCATTTTATTACTCATGGTAGCTCAGCAGAGCAGCTGCGAACCACTCACCATGGCCTTACATATCACTTTGGGGAGACTTTTGGAAAGCTTCCACCTATCCTTTTCCACTCTCTAAGATACCTGCATGAGAACTGGAATTAATCTGATGTCTTACTGTTCATTCTTGCCTTGTGGAACTACACTTTATTGTTTCAGTCTTTGAGAGTACACATTTGGGCCAGTATTAACCACTGAAACCTCATACTCCTTCCATTTCAGCAATTTGCTTTGCTGGCTGTTCTTGGGTGATAAATGCATTTTTCTTATCTGTATGCAAGCACAGGGAATGGGCAAGATATGAGACAGAAGTCTTGTTGTTTAATGCATTACAAGAGAGAACCCACAATAGTGTTACTAGAGTGATGGTTTTGTATCTCAGCTAGCTGGTCCAAAGATTACCTGGATGCATCTGCTCATGCTGTAGCACGCTACAAGCTGTAAATCTGAAATCCTTTTACTGGTTTAGTAATTCATTAATTCAGCCCTGGAGTACCTGCAATTTGCAAGCTTTTTCCACAGGGGCTGTGAACAAATAGAGTTGTTCCTCACCCGTCTGCATAGCAATTTACTGTTTTTAATCAAGTGCTTCTTTGATGCTGTTTTTAGTGATCTATCTCATGGATGTACCGTGTGCTGGTGGACTGGTTGTCCTCTAGCTATAGATGATGATGACAGAGGAGAAGAGAGTCTCCAGCTCAGACTCACAAGCACACATGTATAGAGAATTATCTTGGACTACTCAGATGACAAACTATAATTTAATCCTGTTTAATGAGAGATTTACTATGAACAAATATGTTGTCAGAACAAGACAAATCCTGGAATTCAGGAGCTGGTTGGTTAAGTGCATCTGGCAAGCATCTACCAGAAGTGAGAAAACAAAAATGGGTGGTGAATCCTACTAACCTCCCACTTCTCATGCAGAGTGAGCAATGTTCTACAGTCCTTAGATATGGGGAGGAGAGAATTAGAGAACAAGGCAGAAGAGAAGAACTGAAAAGGCAGTCAGGCAAAGTAGAAAATACTGTGAAGGCAGGACAGGGAATGAGAAAAGAACTGTTAGGAAAACGGGAAAGCAAAGTAAACACGTGAAAGCTGTCAGTTTTCTTATTAGAATGAACAGGCTATAATTGCTTTGCGGAGAATTTTGCAGTGTCTGCAATGTGCTTGCTTGTAAATTCAACACGTTTGTTTGTTTGTTTTGGGGGGGGAGGGGATGGAGCACTAACCTTCCTTTAGTCTCCAAGCAAATCTGTATAAAATACAGTCATTCACACCTTCGGATTGACTAAGATATGTTTAGATGTGGCTCCTGCTCTTCCCTTTTCTTATTTTGCCACACATTCAAGAACTCACACTGGATTTCTGGACATATTTCTTCAACAACATGGGCCGGACAAACACAGAGAAGCATACCAATCATGCAGAGAAGCATACTTAAGGCTGGTGTCTAAGGTGGACTGTTTGTTCAGTCTGTCCTCATCTTATAGCTGCCCTTTTTTCTACAGATAAGTCACCATGACTCACCAGTTCCCAGCACTATCTCCAGAGCAGAAGAAGGCTCTTTCAGATATTGCTCAGAAGATTGTGGCTTCAGGAAAAGGGATCTTAGCCGCAGATGAATCAGTCGGTGAGTTCTGAATAGCAATCAATTTGCAATACCCAAGACTTTTCTGTAAATTTTGGTTCATCTTTGAATTCGGTGGAGTAAATAAGAAATGCTTAAAAACTGTTAACTGAGCGGGGACAACTCAACCACCCAGAGCTGCATCTGAAGCAGCAACAAATGACAAACTATGTTGAGAAGGAAAGCTCTACACTATAGCTGAAGTTCTTTCTATTTACTGCGTATGGTGACTAGGAGGGTAGCAAAGCCTGATAAATTTCTGTCTGCCCTTTGGCAACTTTGTTAGGTACCATGGGAAATAGGCTGCAGAGGATCAATGTGGAGAACACAGAGGAGAATCGTCGTGCTTTTCGAGAAATCCTTTTCTCTTCTGATGCTTCCATCAACAAGAGCATTGGAGGAGTGATCCTCTTCCATGAGACTCTCTATCAGAAAGACAGCAATGGGAAGCCATTTCCAGCTATCATCAAAGAAAAAGGGATTGTGGTGGGAATAAAGGTGAGTTATATCCTTCCATGCCAGCAGAACTCTAAGGCCATCCCCTACAGCCAAATCCATATTGCCATTTATATCTAATTCAATTCTGTTCTTCCCTTTTGCTGCACCTCTTCTCTCCACCCCTTCCCTCCCTTACACTAGTAGTGTGTTCAGCCCCATATTTCACTCACAGTCAATGTGCAAAGGTAGACCCGCTCTGGGTCACTTCTGTCATTTTGTAACCCTTTCTGTTTTTACTGTCTCTTCAGCTGGATGCAGGCACTGCACCTCTGGCAGGAACAAATGGTGAAACCACCATCCAAGGTAAGGTGAGATCTCAGAAGCCTCAGTTGTGAGTGATACAGTGAAAGCCATGGTGTGACTCAGTAGGAGATGCAGCCATGGCTGGTGTCATGGCATGTTTCAGAGCTGTATCCTATCCTCTCAGTGTAGCATTGTTCTTTCATCTGCAGGACTTGATAAACTGGCTGAGCGTTGTGCCCAGTACAAGAAAGATGGTGTTGACTTTGGCAAGTGGCGTGCAGTGTTGAAGATCAGTAGCACAACACCCTCTCAACTTGCCATCCAAGAGAATGCCAACACCTTGGCACGTTACGCCAGCATCTGCCAGCAGGTATCTACCCTCCAGCAAAATTTCTTGAGATTCTTTTGCCCCTTCCTTGCTGTTCCCTGTGATAACAGATAAAAGGCAGATCACTGTGAGGGTTTTGGGAAAGATGAGGATGAAGGGCAGTACAGCAAGAAGAAATACCACCAAACACAATATAGACAGCAAGTAGAGTTTTTTCTTCCACACTTATCAAGACACCCATGTTTTTCCTTCCTTAGAATGGTTTGGTGCCCATTGTGGAGCCAGAAGTCTTACCTGATGGTGACCATGATCTCCAACGCTGTCAGTATGTCACAGAAAAGGTAAGAGATTCCTTATTCTCTCCTTGTCTTCACAAATAACTAGTTATTCTTATGCAGGGTTTGTATTGCTCTCAAGGATTTTTAAACAGTAAGTTTCTTCAAAACTGTACCACATGAATTCACATCAAATAATTAGCAAAAAGCAAACTTGCAGTAGATTTCCATTCAAACTCTCAATATAAACATTCTTGACCTCAAAAAGATACATGGCAAATAAAGACCTTTGCTCTTCGTTCAGTATCTTAGTCTGACCTTGCCAAACCCTTGCCAAAATGAAAAGTGGTATTCTGGTATTGCAAAAGTTCTCCAAGGCTCTCTAGGCTTTATTACCTCCCTAATAAATTCTAAGAGAAAGTGAGATGTGATTTGATCTTCCCACACTCCCAAGGAATAAGTTGTCTTTCCACAGCAGGTTGGGGTACAGATTTGAGCACAGGTTTGTATTCAACCCTCCTTTTCAATCCTTAGGTTCTGGCTGCTGTCTACAAGGCCTTGAACGACCATCATGTCTACCTGGAAGGAACACTGCTGAAACCTAACATGGTGACAGCTGGGCATTCCTGCCCCAAGAAGTACACCCCTCAGGATGTGGCTGTAGCAACTGTCACTACTCTCCTCCGCACCGTTCCTGCTGCTGTTCCTGGTAATTCTTGATTAGTTCCTATAGTTAAAAAGACAAAAACAAAAAACTTTCAGTTTTATTAGACTTGCTCCTGATGTGCTGCTACATCTGATATGCTGACTTCTCTGTCACAGTCAGTAACTGTGGCAGGTGGAGCAACCTATTTCTAAGTCTTGAGGCCTCTGTCTTTCAGGAATCTGCTTCCTGTCTGGAGGTCAAAGTGAAGAGGAGGCTTCTCTCAACCTGAATGCCATGAATCAGTCCCCTCTGCCTAAGCCTTGGAAACTGACCTTCTCATATGGGAGAGCTCTGCAAGCCTCTGCCCTGGCAGCATGGCTTGGCAAATCAGAGAACAAGAAGGCTGCACAAGAAGCCTTCTGCAAGCGGGCTCAGGTATGAGGCCTTCCCCTTGATGCAGAGAAGTGCTGCTCACTGTAGAGGAAGATACATTGCCAAATTCCATAGGTTCCTCCTATCCCTGCCCTTTACTGGTGCTCTATTTGCCCCAAAGTTGTTATTCTGGTTGGTGTGACAGAAGCCTAATGCGAGAAGCAGCAGAGGTTGTTACTAGAGACAACAGGATAACATAGTTTTGTAAAGCGGATTTACAACTACTGTCTGAGAAAACTGCTCCCTTTTCTGTATAATCACATGACTTCCAGAGAGATGTACCTGGGGACTGCCTTGGCAGTGCCACAAAACTAAGCTAGCTCATAAGTATCTTTCGTGAATTCAGAAGTTGACTTCTTTTCCCCTATTTATCCCCTGTTCATTCCTGCTATCGTTCTACATCTTTTTCTCACTCTGTGCTAATAGGTTCCCCTCCTTTTCTTTTTCAGATTAATAGTTTGGCTTGCAGAGGACAGTATGTCACATCTGGGAAGACTGACACAGCTGCCACGCAGTCACTCTTCACTGCCAGCTACACTTATTGAAAGCACAGGAATCTGCATTTGTCCTGTCCTTCTTCACAAGGTGGAAGATGCTCAGAAATGAAAGAAAAACAAAGAAACTTAATTTCCCTTTCCCTGAACAAAACTGGAAATGGATTAGTTTACTCTCCTACCTTGGCTTCCACAATTTACAAAGGGGATATTCTTTTTTTCACTTAGACTTTCAAAAAACATAATTCCTTCCACACAGGAAACAACTAACACTGAATCACAAATCTACTCTCCTTCTAGTTTAAACTTAATTCCCAGAGTAGTAGTAGTTCCCTAGCAACTCAGATAGATACCCCCATTACCCCATTTTGCAGTCAAATCCTGAATTATAAAACCTATCTGTATCTTTAGTTGTGTGAATAAAACAATAATTAAAATCCAATATATCTCAAAATCCTTATTCTTTATAAATTTTTCAGTCTTTTTCATGCCTCTGTAGTTCTCAGCAGCACACATAAACATTAAGACAAAGTGTTGCTGTTGCTGAGCTTGGGAAACCCTCAGGAGGTCTAAGTGAAATAAGCCAGTAGTGATAAAACTGGCGATATTAATCCTGCTAACTGAAGACAGGCACTCAGAAAAGCTCAGAGTGTACATGAGAAGCTCTACACTGGACTCTGGGCATACATAAATAACACTGCCATGAAAAGTTTATCCTTCCTAGGGAGAATCACGTGTTTTGTTCAGCTTGACAAGGCTGCCAGACTCTGTGTTAGGGTAGCATAGAAATGTGAGGACTATTTTCCTTGTTGCCATCATTGTAATATTTTCAAAGCAATTAGCCATAAGTGTGCAGGGTCACTGAATCACAGAATGGCCAGAGTTGGAAATGACTTCAAGGAGCATGAATCTCCAACTCCCCTGCCACATGCAGGGCCACCATCCTCCCCATCTGATGCTAGACCAGGCTGCCCAGGGCTCCATCCAATCTGGCCTTGAACACCTCCAGGGACGGGGCATCCACAACCTCTCTGGGCAGCCTGTTCCAGCACCTCACCACTCTCTCTGTAAAGAACTTAAGCTGGCTTAATTTGAATAATTTCTACCCAGCTGACATAATTTGAATAATTACGATGATGTTGAAGGCTCACAGTTTGACCTGTGACTTTTTATGTTAAGCTTTCTTAAAGCACAATTACACAGCTGTTATGAAAGAAATGCTAAATGTTGTGAAAAATGAAATGTAGTCCTATTTGCTATACATGAAGAAACAGCAGAACTAAAGTAAAGAAAAGGATGTTTGCCAGGCAACACACTACACTGATCACCTGATAAGACCCTGGGGCAGTCCACCAACCTGTGAAGACCATATAAGCCTGAAGATGCTTGTTCCCTTTCAGAAAGCTCATTCCTACAGCTGAAAGTGGGGGGCAGAACTCCACCTTCAGGGTCACCTACCTGGCCATGGAGATGAGGTCACCCAGAACCCAGCTTGTGCAGCCACAACCTGGTGCTCTGCTCATCCCAGCTGCTGGCGCCTACTGCTCCTGCAGCAAGGAAAGCAGGAGAATCATTTTCCTGTAACTTCACGGTATTCTTCCTGTTAACAGCCACCCATTTTAGAGGCAGTGCATCACAGAGATCCAACCACTGGGTAATCACAGGCTCACAGAACTGAGGCATTGGAAGGGACCTCTGGAGATCCCCCAATCCAACTCCTTGCTCAAGCAGGCTCCCTGCAGGTCACACAGGAAAGCATCCTAACAGGTTTAGATTACCACGATGAGGAGACTCCACAACCTCTCAAGACAGCTCATTACAGTGCTGTGAGTTCATGCATGCATTCATCCCATCCTGACCAAGGCACACCAGTAAACCACGAACTGAGTGACTTGTCAGAAGGCACTCAGGAGCCACCAGCAGGGTCAGGCACAGCACCTCCCTTCTGCTTCAGCCGTGGTCCCACACATCTCCACACACCCGAATTCCAACAAGCTCAGATCACAGCGAGCAGCTCGTTGCCACGAAGGGTTTGGAAAAGGCATTCTGTGAACCCAGCAAAAGACCCTCTCCCCCTTCAGAAGAAGAGCGCTGCGGCTTTGCCGCGCAACCCCCGTGTGTGCGGAGGGCAGCTGCCACGCGCACTGCGTGACACGCAGCTGGAGTGACACCTCGTGCCCCGACGCTACTTTCTCACTCTGACTCGCAGCCAGAGCGCTGAGGCGGCACTACGGCTCCCGTCAGGCAAGGCGGGAGGCGGCGCTGGCGTCACTTCCGGTCAAGGGTATATCAACGTCATTTCCGGACGGGAGGGGGTGTGGCTTCTTCGCAAGATGGCGGCCGCCGTGAGGCTGTTAGTGGTCGGACGGCGGCTGGGGCTGGGGCTGGGGCTGGGCCGCACGCCGCGGCGGGCGCTGTGGGGCGGCCACAGGTGAGGGCGCGGGATGCTGGCTGCGGGGCTGCGTCTGGGGCGGGCGGTATGGTCCGCTGCTGCAGGCACTCGGCTCTGCTGGGAGGCGTTTTTAAGTGCGTGGGCACCGCTTTAGTGACTGAAAATACTTTTCTTTAATGCCAGCAGGAAGGAGGAGAAAGAAGTAGGAGAAGACAATGTAATTCCAGAAGAAATAAAGGAACCCAGCCAGATTTGTCCCCCGCCACGCCGCAGAAAGTATTCTCCTCCAGAGGACATACAGAGCATCCTCGAGGCTCGTGTCAAGGAGATCTGTGGGCCATCACTTGCTGGCAACTGGCTGCAGACGTCCCTGAAAGACAACAAGCTGAAGTATCGGCTCCTGGCCCAGCTAGCAGAAGAACTTGGTCACGCTGTGCCCAACTCACAGCTCCATCTCATGTGCAGTGTGCAGGATGTCCTGACTTTCTATAGCACGCCTGTGAAGGATATGTCAAAGTTTGATGAGCTGTGTGCTGCAGAGCTGCCCCCAAACCTGAAGATTGCCTGGGAGCGGTGAGACCTGCCACGAAGCATCACTACACTTTGGTTGAATTCTTAAGGCCAAACTGTGGAGCTGGAGCAGAACCCTTTCATTGTTATATCAACCAGATATGAATATCACCAATAAAAATGCATCCATTTGTCTGCAGATTTAATTGTTTCTTTTTACTGTATACGGAAAAAATGAATGTTCTACTTAACAAAATAGTGTTGCCTAACAGCTGTAGTTGTAGTAACAGTTGTAGTGATGCCTAACAGCTGCAGGGTCTAGTGGGGGTAATCAAATTGATGCTGCTTGTAAACATCTTGTCTTTGGCTCCAAACTGTGTAATGGGATTACATGAGTGTGTGTTGCTGTGTTTTGTGATGCTGTTTAGCTCAGCCACCAAGACTAGACCAGCAAATTATTGGAGAAGGTGTGGGGATGTATGCTAGCATCTTTGCTGTCCCTACCTCTTGCCTTAGAATCAAAATTGTGTTAGAAATGCTTCTAAAACCCGTCACAGACACCATCTTAAAATAGAACTCCACTTGTTCTACTAAAAAAATAATACATGAACATAGTGAATGCCAGGTAGAGCTCTGAAACCTATTTGCTCCGTAAGAGTGAACTCTCAGCAGCCATCAGGGTAGCTTCTGGCATTCTTCTGTGACCTAGTTTTTGTATTCTACATTCTGCTGGCCCTTGTAGCAGCTATACTCAATGTTAGTTTCTGTTTCACATACTAGAAGGAGTCAGGAGGAACAAGAAGAGTCCTGGGTACACCTGCAGTACTGGCAGGGGAGAGAGGGCCACAGCCATCCAGCAGGGTCACTTGGCCCTAGCAGGCAGCTTAGGTACTGCTGCCAGTTGCATTACATAGGCCAGGTTCATACCTGAATTGCATCAAACTTCATGTACTCCCAAGAACTGTACATCCACCTTAAGGTGATCCAATACTGATGAAAAGCACAGCATTGCAATGTGTTTATTTTAGGCAATAAATCTTTACAAGGGACTGTGGAAGCTACTATTAGGTCTTTGTATAAAAGCTGCCTAACCTTGCTGTAAAAGGCACACTGAGAAAGTGCCTCTGAACAAAAAACCTAGAAAACCCCATGGACCACATCTGCAAAAAAACAAGATACAGAATATAACTGGGTTTATTTTAGTATTAATTTCCCCTGCTAGCCCCTTGGAGCATGATGAGGTGCTGCTGACTGTGCACATCAAACAGAGTATTTGATGATGATCTTCCCTGATGCCATTATCTTCCTAAGACAGCAGAACCAGCCAAGTTTATTCAGCAGTTTTCCCCTAGTTTGAGGGTATTTGGATCAAAGTTGTAGTGAGTGTCAGAACACTGCCTGTGATTCCTCATGGTTCTGGATGGCCCAAGTCTGATCCTTACATTCCTAAGACTGACCCAGACACCAGACATCAGAAGAGTCATGAGAAAATAGCTAAATGGAGAAATTACTGCATGACAAGATACAAACAGACATCCCATATTTTCTTTGTGCAATAATGTACAGAAGAGACAGAAACCACACTACTATTTTTTTTTTTTTTTTTTTTTTTTTCATCAGTTTTGGAAAAAAAAATAAAAAAAAAAAAAAAAAAAGCCAAGAACCAAAATGGAAATGTGAGGTAAACATTCCAGTAAAAGTACAGACAGAGGCTCCATTCTTTAAAGGAGACACACAGCAGTTATCACCATGCTAGAAGAATGAGATGCAGGAAAAGCCTAGAAACAGTGAGACGTCATGTAATGAAGCCTTTGCCCCAGCTCTCACCATGATATATGCATTCTTTTATCTCCCCCTGCTTTCCCACCCCCCCGATTATCTCTTTATTCCTTAAAGAGTGTTGCTGAATTTTGAAATAGCCATACAGATATAAATTCTGTATGGCAGTATTTACAAAAATGCAGACTGCTACTACAGACTGTCAGTTTAGGTATTTATTTATTTATTTTTTTAAACTCACCAAAGCCCCTCAGTGAAAACAATACTGTCAGGGCACAACTGGCTTGATGGTGAGGCCAATCTGAATGCTCAGTAATGCCACTTCACAGAAGATGTGGCATCACTTTTCCCTTGTATCAGTGTTACCTCATAAATCTATGATGAAGTTATGACACACTTACAGCGCAGCCTCCGCTCCACAGTGATGGCTGTATATCCCCATAGTCAGTTCCTGAAGCCAGGTTCCACTGGGAGCTTTGGCTGGGCCTTGGGGAGGATCTAGGGACATGATATAGTCAGTTCACATGCTATCAGCTACTACTATAAATTTTCATGTCCAGTCTGTCTATATTGCAGACTGGGCATGCCATTTTAGTTATTCTTCAATAACTAGCACAATCACTCACACCAGAACAACCAGGCTCTGATTCAGTCAGATACTTAAGGATACATCAGGTCTGCCAAGCAGTCTGGAAGCTGCACAGCTAGCTGAAGTCTGTGATGCTAAGGCTTGCTTAAGTAGCTCACTGAATCAAGGCTGGATGTTTACTACTTGTTGGTTTGGGTTAGATTTCTGATCACCATTATTTTCATCTGAATTAAATATACGTAATTACTTCAGAGCTTACCAAGATCAGAATCTGACCCACTGATTGAAGCACTTTGTTATGGTAAGAAAAGGTAAAAGTGAATTTTTTCTCAAGATATATTAATTCAAAAATGAAAAAAATCCGTGTACAAATATCACATAACAACACCAACAATTCCATAGATGTAATTCCTCAGTGCACACTTCAAACAAGAAAATGTTTTGGGTTTTTTTTTTTTTTCTTTTTCTATTTTGATTTTAAATTCTGGCATAATAATATTAAAGCTGACAAAAAATCAGGGCAAGCTACATCACTTCCTCATACAAAAAAATGTACAAAACATTAGCTTCTAACTAGACATAACATAATACTGATCATCACAGTCTGACACGTAGTAACTGTGTGTCTTGAAGTATTGTACTGGAGGGTAATAAAAAATAGCTTCTGCTGCCAATCTTCCATCTCAAGTCACTTCAGTCATAGAGGCAGAGTGATTCTGCAAAGATGAAAACACAGACGTGAGCACTAGTGCACGTGTTGTCACTTACATATATTGTGTGGGTATTGAGAAGGCCCTTCACTAAATGCAGAGATGTGATATTTGTCACCCAACTAACATAGCGCTTTAGAGGAAGAAATGACTGCAAATGTGACTGCTGTCTGTTGCAAGCTCATGACAGGGCAGCTTGAACTGAGCCCTGCTCCTGGGCTGTGAACACTCACTAGCCTGTCTGCAAAACAAGGTGCCACTTTTTCCCTGGGAATTTTCAGACTGGACTGAATTCTGTCCAGAGGCATACATCAGTGCAGCTTCATAGCGCTCCTTACAGTCATGTAGCTAATGCCATCTCATGTGCTTATCCTCAGCCACAAAGAGCCTATAAAGAACATGATGTCACTTCACGTGTTTGGCTTTGTGTGATGTGTGTGTGTGTAGATCCTACAGCTCAATGCTAGGCAACTTGCAGAGCTTAAAGCCATTAAAAACATTAAGAAACGTTATGTTGAGGGTAAATATGGTGAAACACAGGCAGACACAAAAGTCCTCTTTGTGTCAAAACAGACAGTACTGATTCTTGGAAGCCAGTGTCCAGGACTTTGGTAGTGGCACTGGACTGGGTTGTCCTCAAATCACATTGCATCTGCAGTGTGTGCATGCAAGGAAAACATGGGTGGGGACAGATGCAGAAATCTCCACAGAAAAGGATATCCCTATGTCAGAAGGAACACTAACAAGCAGCACTTCAAGGATTAGTTACAGTAGTTACAGTATAGAAGGATTTTGTTTCTGGACTGCAAGTCCCCCAAGAGAAAACTTGATGCACAATAAATTGAAAGTCTTCCAGCAGAGTTTTGCTATAAGTCAATCACAACTGGCTATTCAATTAAGCAAAATTTTTCCAAGTGTTAGAAATATCTTTTCCATTTACTTTAAATTATTATTTTTAATTAATTTGCCAAAGGGTTTGACTAACCTTGCCACATACCAGCATGACGTGCCAGCTAGTGCAGGAAGTACAATTTAAAGGACAAACTCCACAAGGGCATTTCAGACAGTTGATGAACTATAATTCCTCCTTGATCCAAGAAATTCTTGGCAGATGGCATTTGCTTGTTTGTTTTGGATAGGTTTCATTTGTGCCAACAACACAAGCTATCCAAAGTTAGCAGTATAACAACATCATCATCAGTGATGATAATTACACTAGCTTTTTTTTTGCAAACTTGAGAGAAAGTCATTAGCTTCTTCTTTGATGGTTTAGATAGAAAACCATGTAATATTTCTTATTTAGAAGATATTGAGCAGTAATAAGGATAAAAATCTAATACTGGACAGTGTAGGTTATCCTCAGAATCATAAATCTTTGAGTAAATCTTTAAGACATCCCAAAAGCATTCTTAGGTGTGATTGCACAGACTTGACTTTACTTTTCTCTCAGCTTACTGTTCTAAGCAAAACTTTGTTATTGCACAGAAGGCATGTGAATCCTACTGATTAAGTTCTAGATGTGCAAGAGGAGAAGATCTACAGAATTTGGTGGCTTAGAGGATAAATGCCGCTAAAAAAATCTCCCCTGATGCATTCTCACTGTTCAATGGTCTCAACATTAGGAATGAAACCAGCTCCAGTTTTTAGTCTGCTGTATAGAAAATACATTTTGTGATGGTATGGGTGAGAGGATTTACAATACCTGTGCACTCAATGTCTCCAGAGGACTTTCAACTCTTGGAAAAGCCATTAATGGCATTCCTCGTGGGTCTTCAGGCTTCGGTTTAGAAGGAGCTCCATGGGTGCCCTTAAAGTTATGGACAACACATATCCCCTGCGTAATGTGAAAAATACAGACAAACATAATGAAGTCAGCATGTGCTGTCCAGAGAAGTAACTCACAGCAATTCCCACCCAGGTCTCTCAACTGCAAGTTTTTTCACATAACTCACCTTGGCTTTTTGGGTAGAGGCATTGTCTGTCTCCATGGGCTGCAGTGCACTGACTGCCACAGTTGATCTTCCGGGCTATCTTAGTAAAAGGGTTCATCCTCTTGGCTGAATCATTCTCAGCTTTCTTTTGTTTTATACAGCAGACTCATCCTGTCTGCTTTATTATCACAAAATCTAGGACTGGGTTGTTACTGCACTATCTCAACCAAATAATCCCTTGAGATTATGACTGCCAACCCCAAACATTAAGAACAGCTCATTCAGTCACTAGTCATTCCTCACATCTGGGTAACACCAAGCTCATTTGGTGTTATCAGCAAGCAAGCAAGCACCACGTTTGTATACTTCCAGCACAACTTCTGCAATGTTCATCCTACAAGCCTTCCCTTGTGCATGATCATGCCAATAAGGCTACACCTTATACAGATCTGCTTAGGGTTTAGGAACAGAATGGAAAGAAGGCATGCAGGACCTCATCATCTGCTGTCAGAGCAAATCCTATAGGCAGTTCCTTGCCGGCAGTTTTTGCTGCTCTTTAGACCTGACTAAGGAGTAGGCTGCATCCTGGGTGAATGGTGATCGTAGAGTATACAGATAAAGAAAATATTTGTAGCTTTGCAGTGGATGGTTTTGAAGGATATAGCTTTTAAATGGAATTATGAACGTTTTGTTTATTCGTAACAGTGGGAATCACCTTGAGTACTGTGTGGGTAAATCCTCAGCAAGAGATCCCTCACCATGCAAAGCACACCACACAATCAACAGTGGAGTAAATAATGTTCCAAGTCTAGAGGAAGATACTGTTCCAAGATTCTGAGGAAAGGCTATTGATGGCACGTTTTAATACATGGGATTATCCTAATGAACCAATCAAATCATAGAATCATCAGGGCTGGTAAAAGATCACTATCATCTAGTTCAACTGTTAACCAATCACTGCCATGTTCACTAGTTAAGTATTTCTGTCTCCAAGGGAGTTTCTTCTGAACTTCCTTTCCATTGCACTTCTTCTGTGGTCAGAAACAAAGAGGGAAATGAAGACTACTGCCCAAAACCCCAGACAACACATTGTACCTTACATTTCTCCACATAGAAAGCTGCCAGCAGTTTAGCAATATTTCAGGGAACGAGTCTCAAGCATCCTGCCTCTCTTTGGACATTAATTGAAATTCTACACCATTTTCAAAGCATTTTTTCAGGAAAGTCGTGTGAAAGTGTGGTCAGTTAATTAAAATAAAATAATCTTGAAATACATATGAATACACAAATGTCACTGTATTAGCCTTATCAATTAATATCAGTTTGATTTCATATTAGAATTTTCTCTGATGACACACTCATGACAAGGGTCTAGAATTAGTTCCTAACAATTGGTTTAATTAGCTCCAAGAGACCACAGGAGAGGAGCGATATTATGTTTATTTCAAACACATACTTTTAAAAGGAATGGGGAAGAATGGATAGGCTTACCAGAAACAAGGCGACTGCACTTCCCAGGATGAAGCCTGCAATCACATCTGAACAATGGTTTCGGTACTCGGAAACTCGATTCAGCCCAGTGAGGAATGCAGCACACAGGGTGCCCAGACACAACACAGGTTTGGCTAGCCTGCTGCTCTTTGTTTTAATTGTGCTTGTGATGTACATCTGAAAGAAAGGACAAACCAACATTGAAAAGGGATTTGGCACAAAACTAATTTTTTTTTCCTTCTAGTCATATCATAATGCAGCAGAGATGTGACAAAATTCACGGTTCATGAATAAAAGCCTTGAGAAATGGAGGAAGAGGTTTATGATAACTCATAGAATACTCTCAGGTAAATAAAACAGGTACTGGAAAGTAATGTTTCAAGATGTAAAATACCCAATCAATTGTATTTACATACTGGATTTCTGAGCTATTATGTACAGCTTAGTTTCACTGTCTTCTTGACCTGTTTAAGCACTTGCTCAAATGGCAGCAAACACATGTGCTGAATATAAATGACTCAGTGTTTGCAAATAATTTCTGCTTATACTCCTGCAGAACTGTGATGTGAACATAGTGGAGCACCTATTCATGCCACCTATAGCTGCTCCAGCTTTCTAAGCAGTAGTCAGGTTAAGAAACAGATTCTTAGCATTAAGAGAAAACACTACAGACATTTTCCGCAAGGCAAAATGAAATTCAGACTAGAAGAAAGATTTGATTATGAAAATGTAATTCTAGAGCACAAAGTTTCACTATGTTCACAATGTTGTTTAGTGAATTCCACATGTTTTAAGCAGTTAATAATTTATTTTAAATGCATTTTGAAAAACAAAACAAACCAGTAAAAACATGTGTCACAATTAGTGGCTAGTAATTCATTCCGGAGTCTCAAAATGCTGAAGATAAGCAAATCGAGTCTGATGAAAAAAACAATACAATAAAATCATTTTCATCGGGCATAGGTACCTACAAGAACCCCCAAGATTTGGTAAGGGCAGGCTGACAGAGCTGGGGCTGTTCAGCCTGGGGAAGAGAAGGCTGTGGGGAGACCTGAGAGCAGCCTATCTGTACCTAAAGGGAGGCTGTAGGGAAGAAAGGCACAGAATCCTTAGCAGAATCAGTTGTGATACAACAAGGGGAAATGGGTTCGAACTAAAGGAGGGGAGACTTACACTGGACCTGAGGAAGAAGTTTTTTTTCTATAAGGTTGGTGAGGCTTTGGCACAGGTTGCCTAGAGAGCTGGTGGATGCCCCATCTCTGTAGCCATTATAGGTCAGGCTGAACTGGGCTCTGAGTACCTGACAGAGCTGTAGGTGTCCCTGTTCATTGCAGGGGAGTTGGACTAGATGGCCCTTACGGGTCCCTTCTAACTCAAACTATTCTGGTCCTAAGTAAACCTACTGAGACAAACCAGTCTTTTTTGCATGCACAAAAATGACACATTGTCTCTCATATATGAAATAGAATCAGAATGATAAACTTGGAAAATTCATTGGATTCTTCTTAACTGTTGGCTAATAAATGAACCCAATCTAGTGAAAGTGCAAATGCTTGTTCTACTGGAAATATAAAGACTACAAACCTATAAAGACTCCAAAACAAAATAGAAGTACCTTCCGTTTTTTTTTTTGTAACAAAATATTACATGCTATTTGCTCATTATAAAAAAAAAAAAAAAGAAAAAGTGGAATAGTTAATGCTGTAAGTATTTGCATTCTTAGCCCTTTTAGTTCTCAGAAATGGAAATATGCTTCTATTAGCCCAGGGCAAAAGGCAGTGCACAGGAACTCCCATTATTTTAATTCCATCAACAACTAACAGTGCTTTGCAGGTCACAGAACTCTTCCTCTGGGCATGCTGAGTGCTTTGCCACGAGCAGTGCTGAATCCAGAAAGGCTGAATTGTTTGTGACATGGTGGAACCCACCTCCAGTCCTTGGCCAAGAACACAATGGTTGGCCTGGGTAAAGCTGCCTCAGGATTCTTCTCTGCCAAAAGCATTGCTGAAGGAGGTCTACAGAGGTTTGTCTTGGTGCTTCCAATTGTAATGACAACCATTTCACATCTTGCTTCACACTCTGTAATCTACTTGGCAACCTCGGGTGTTTATTTTAGCATATTTTAGTGCTTGTCTCTTTCTTCATCTCAAGTACACAGAAGTCACTATGGGCTGACTCAAACACAGGTTTCTGGAACCAAGAAACTGAAATGATGTTTCTCAAGGCCACCTTGTCCATTGCCTCCCATACATCCCTTTCTTCTGCTCTACTGTATATATTATTTAATTTCAACTTTCTCCCTGTCCTACTTTTTTTCCTTCTTCTCACTGTCTGGTCCATCAAATGCCCCTGGTGCTGGCTTCCCCTCTCTGGCTGGTGCTAAGCAAATTAGCCCTAAAAGCATTACAATACGCTACCTTTAGATGTAGGGATGGTATACAGCGGTACTGAAGGGGGCAGAGCAACTGACCAGTGGGGTATATTTACTCGTACCTGGACAAAACTACTCTGTCAGCTGCCAAAAGTACTGAACAGCTGAATTTGCTAGATCTCTGAGGAAAGTGAAGTCTCCTGGTGAACGCATCATACAGATCTGAATTCTATTTGTGAAGTGGACCATTATATGAAAGAACTGAGATGGGACTAAGTTGCATTGAAGGCTCCTGCTCGTGTTGTTTCTCCAATCCGACATGGGAATGCACACACCTTGAAGTGACAGATACCAAATGAGCACTAGGTGGCAATCTTGCCCCAGTTTTGCCGGCAGCTTGAACTGCACCTGACCAGCACTGAAAATCACGCTAAGGCTTTTCTTTGGAAATAATAGGGAAAAAAATATTATTTAAGTGAAGAGTCACTGTGTGAATAATTACTGCCCCATCCTTTCACCCTGTGCAGTTCTCCCCGCAGAGGCCAATTTAAATGAGCAATTCAAAGATTGCTTTCTAATTCCCCACCAAAGACCTGCTGCAATTTATGACATCCAAAGGAAAATAATTACTTCCTTAAAGCAAGAATGCAGCTCTGCTGTGACAGCTACAATTTCCAGCTAGAGAGACCAATTCATGCATGCTTATTTTCTTAAGGCTATGAGATGAAATGATGTTTAGCTTACTCATCCTAGAATCATAGTACTCTTCAGGTTGGAATGGACCTTTAAGATCATCTAGTTCCAATTCCTCTGTTACAGGCAGGGACGCCTCCCAGGTTGCTCAAAGCCCCTTGTCCTGTCACTACCTGCCCTTATAAAAAGTCCCTCCCCAGCTTTCCTGTAGGCCCCCTTCAGTTACAAGAAGGCTGCTATATGTTACCCCTGTGCCTTCTCCTGCCCCAGTTTTCAGCCTGTCCTTGTAGGGGAGGTGGTCCAGCCCTCTGATCATCTTTGTGCCCTTCCTCTGAACCTGCCCCAACAGCTCCATGTCCTTCTTGTGTTGGGGGCCCCAGAATTGGATGCAGTACAGCAGGTAGGGTCTCACGAGAGCAGAGTAGAGGGGCAGAATCACCTCTGTCAACCTGCTGGTCACGCTTCTCCTTGATGCGTCCCACGAAGCCTTCTGGGCTGCCAGTGTGCATTGCCAGCTCATGTCAAGTCTTTCATCAGCTGACACCTCTAAATTCCTCTCAAAGCCATTCTCCTCCCAGCCTGTATTTGTGCTTGGGATTGTCCTGACACACATGCAGGGCCTTGCGCTTGGCCTCAATAAACTTCATGAGGTTGGCATGGTCCTGCTTCTCAAGCCTGTCCAGGTCCCTCTGGATGGAATCTCCTCTCTAGCATGTCAACTGTACCACTCAGCTTATGTCATCTGCAATTTCACTGAGGGAGAACTCAATCCCACTGTCTGTGTTGCCTACAAGGATGTTAAATAACACGGGTCCCAGCACTGATCCCTGAGGAATTCCACTCATTACTGGTCTCCACTTAGACACTGAGCCATTGAATGCTACTATCGAAGTGTGACCATCCAACCAATTCCTTATCCAGCAAGTAGTCCATCCTTCAAATCCATTTTTCTCCAACTTGGTGACCAGGATGTCATGCAGGACTCCCTCACTCATGTGTGAGTTTCATTACTACAGTTGGGATGTCACCTAAAACACTCAAGATTCACACATCTTGGGAGGAAAACATAAACTTGTAGTAAAGAGAACATTTTCAGCAACGAGGATAATTAACTATGAAAACAGATTGCCAAGGGAAGTGATAGATTCTTTATCACAAGGAGGGTTTTAAACGAGGCAGGATGTTTTTCCTGAATCTGTGCTCCAGTTCATCCACATCACCAAATGAGCTTGGAAATTACTGGGTGGGATTCTTCATTTTGATCAAAACTTGGGATCAGTGTGGCTTTATTGCTTTAGTCCCTAATGCAAAGACACTTTCTGAAGATTCTCAAAACATGTTTGCCCCTTCAGTTTTTCAAAGCCTTGTGTAAGAGCCCAAAATATCAGTGAAAATTGCTTAAATTTGATTTTCTACACTCTATGAGGTGTCTTATAAATTCCCTGAAGTACTGTTTATGAGGTAAAATTATTTACAAAACATTACATGTGAAAATGAATTGTTTGATGTGTGTGTGTATGGGGGGAGAGGGGAAGAGGAAGTGAATATAAAAAGATGTTAGGAAAGGAGAAAATTGATATACAAAAATAATCAACATATGCTTTATCTATATAAATAATTTATTCAGCTTCTTTAGTGCACTTATCAGCACTCTCAAGTGATGTATTTAGCAATGTGCAATGTGTGATAGTAGCATTCATCTCGCATGTAACTCCTCTCCCATCTATTTTCAGACAGACGAAAGCACAGATCGCCAAGAAAGTTTTTTTTATTTGCAAGTTTAAAATAGACAGACATATATATATATGCCTATATTTATACACATATGTAAATGTACACTCACATATATTTATAACATACGGTATATCTGTGCTGTGGAAGGCTGAGTGGAGGAAGTCTGCCCAGTCCTGATGTAGAAGTGAAGGAGATGTATTTTTCCTGGAAAGATTACAATTTCAGCCTAGTTCTGGAAAAACTGATGTCCTGCAAGCTTTATGGATAATCTTTACCATGGAAATTTCTACATTAAGAGCCAGTGACAACAATCTGTCTTATAGAATGTTATGCAACTTCCTGGATGTTCAGTGTAGTTTCCTTAAGTGCCAAAGCCCTGAATTTCAATAATTAATCTGGCAGGTGTGCGTGTATAAATGGAGGAAATTGACAGTGGGTTCACAGTGACCTGGGTTATTGGAGGGATTTGCTGTAGGTATTTAGAATGTCCCGTACACTGAAAGTTTACTGTCGAGGTGTATTGCATCACTCTAGTCTAGCCAAAAAGCAACCCAGGTGTAAACAATAGACACTAGGTTGTGACAACCATCATGAGGTGAAGTCTTCTAGACAGACGGAAGTGACAGAAGAGTTATTTGTGGATACTGCTAGTTCAGTGCCTAGTTTAAGAATCCTAAAAATACTACCAAAGTGTTGACAAGACTGCCTTGTTGTAGCCTTTAGTCACAGAGACCATCCCATGATTGTACGAGAGCTCTCACTGCTTGCTCTCACTCCAGAAAAAACAAATGGGAGAATCAGCAAGAGTCTACAATAAGAGATCATTTAAATGCAGTGAAATACTTTAATTTTATGTGTTCGGGTTGAATATTATCACTTGCTGGATGCCGTTGTAGCTGATTCTCCTCCAACCTTTCTCAGAGTGCCTAACCAGGATACCTATATGCAACATGACATTTTTTCTTCCTTTTCTTGGGGGGGGGGGGGGGGGATCAGAAATGTTCAAAAATTAAGGAATGTTTCTAACATGTCATCTTCTGTTGAGTAATGTCCTTAGAAGCACATATTTATAATTATACAGCAGCTTGCACTATGTATTGAGACAGCCCTACCTTTGGAGGGCTTCCTTGGGAGACTAATAAAACTGCATTAGACATAATTCCAGTTTTGATGTAAACATGGAAGCCAGTGCTGCTGTTTGACTTTTCTTTGTTGCTTTTCATTTGTTTATTTGTTTGTTTCTAAACTTCCCCTGCTTTAGGCACACAAATTTCAACTGTGCCTGAAGGAATTAAAATAATCATTTTTTGGGTTCTCAGCTTATTTGGCAGGTGACAAGAAAAAAAGCCTATTTGATTAAATATAAACCCCACATTATAGAAAAGAACAACACAAAGCCAAACCAACTACAATGGGAGTACTGTCACTAGCAAAGTAATGAACAAATCAGTACAGAGATATCTCTAAAGGATTATTGAGGATCAGTGATGTGACAGAACTTTTAGTGCTGGAGGATGCTCTCAGGTACCCATAATGTATGTCAGTATGGGATAAAATTGTACTGCAGACTGAAAACTTGTGGCTCAGAAAAAGTTATGCCTTAGACCTTGATCATCAGATGCAGGCCTCTCGTTTTCGCACCTGAAGGCAATCATCCCTCTGCCATTGGCTTCCCACTAGTGCCAAGGAAAGAGCAACCCAGGTGCTTCACAGCCTAGGGCTAAGAAACACTGAACTGCTGGAGACTTAAACTTGGGAAGGAAAAGTACTGCTCTCTTTCAGCTGCAGAAATCAGCTGTTTGCAGATGTGCCTTCCTAGAAACCAAAGTCCCTGGAAAGCCTACCCAACCTGATCCTGAAGCAGCCATTTTAATATCCACCATAAAATCACAGAATCACTGAGGTTGGAAAAGACCACAAAGATAATCTAATCCAACCATTAGCCCATCACCACCATGCCCACAATCACAATGAAAACAGCTTCTCTAACACTGCCAAGTCTGCTGGGAACTCTATTTCACGCAGAGTTTGCATTGCTCAGAAGTACTGCATGCAAAATATTATGAGCTTGGCAAACACTTTCCAACAATTACTGATCAAAGGAGTTAACAGTTTATATATCAGTCATTATTCTCACAAAATTCAATGGAAACAGAAGGTAAATGAAACAGTGGGTGGCCTCTTCTGTACACAGAAATAATGTGGTGTTTTATCACTTGCTACCAAGGTAAGGGTAAAATATTTAGTAAATAACCCATCAATATTTTTTTTCAAATTCTGATGACCTACACAGAGACTGTCACTCATTTGGGTCTGGCTACTGGGGGAAGAAATTCCCAATTAAGTTAATACCTGTTTTAGTGTTGATGAGACATGGGCAGGGAAAAGAAGAGGTTAAATGCTTACTCGAAGGCATCTGAGAAAATCAGCAGCAAAAATGAGATTAGAAGCTCATGCCTCTACATTACACAGTGCTGCAGAAGCAGTGAGAACTTGGTTTGCTTTTATTAGTGCTAGTAAAAGAGAGAGAAGGTGAGTCTTGGATGGATAAAGAGGAAAGCTATTCCTGAAACAACCCTCTTTTCTTTCAAAAATACACCGCGTGACTCCATCTGGATGTACAGACAGAAACCTCTCCTAGGAGTCAGAAATCATCTCCGCTACTCACCGTGGCATATAAAGCTGAGTAGATGCTTAAAGCAGCATGTTTGGATGGAAAGGATCTCCTGGCCTTTTCAATCACCTCCACATCCCCAGTGCAGATGTTGCCATTGTTGATGAATTGGTGGTGAGTCCGACAGTCATTTCCAGTGTAGTTGGGTTTACACACAGTCAGGAAGTATGGAGCCAAGTTCCCAGTTACAACCTGGCCAGCATTTACAAATATGTCAGTGGCAAAAAGTCCAAATGCAAACACTCCTGTGAGGAAAGGTTAAAAATAGTTATCATTCAGATAATTTTAAGATATTCTTGGTACCTGAGGGAAGAAATATAATGAGAGGTGAAGGAGCAAACACTGCTGTCATTACCTGGAAAAAGCCCCTGCTGACTCCAGCAGAGCCCTGTATCAAATGTATGACATAGAATGGTGAGTGCTTAAACTATGGCAAGTGCTTAACTCGGTATCTCCAGAAGGAACAGGAAAAAGGCTGAACATGGCAAGTATGAGAATAAGTATTTCTGTAAGTCAAGCTCTGAACCAAAATGCAAGTTATAGGTTTCACTGAAAACTATGCATCTATGCTGCAAAGTTTCACAGTCTGAATGGCAAACACAAATTTTTAATACTTTTTTGCCAGATCTGGGCCAAAAATGGTAATAAAGTGGCCCTGAACTATAAAATAAAAGCCTGAAGGAGTAGTACTGCACTAAGACACAATACTGTCATTACCTTAAAATATCATTTGTCTTTTGAATTGTGATTATTCAGTAATCTTACGTTGTTAAGGTTCTCATACAGGAATATTTGGCAGGTCCATTTGGATAAATTCTTAATACTTTGGTGCAGGAGAAATTTCCACACAGGCCCAGCACAGTTTATGTTAGTGGGAGCATATACCCTCATATGCTAAAGCAGAAAGTACTGCAGTTGTCACATCCTCCATTGACTCTCTGTGAGTGTTCTCAGCATCTAACACAGCTGCTATGAACATTTAGAAGGATCTTGGCTTGCAAGAGCTCACTACATACCAGGGGAACAGAGCAGCAGGTTTCCAGTAATGCCAAACCCAAATGTTTCAGAAGACTAAATCAGCTCACCTTTCTCCCCACCCATCACTAAGGTAGATTAAAGTATCACATAAAAGCAAACAAAGTAACTATTTTTGGTCTAGGAATGCTGAGGGTCATATATTTTTGCCACCTCTGTCCTGCAGCACTAAGCTGTCAATAAGTCATTTGAAGATGAGATTGTATTCAAGAACAACCAAGAGTGGGCACTCCTAGGAAAACAGCTTATCTTAGGAGAGCTGCAATGGTCACAGCAACTGCACTGCTTATCTGTACTGACCTAAAAAAGGAAAAAAGTGCTGGTGCAGTCTGATAAACAAAAATAACAGGGCATCAGGGGTGTAACACAACTGAAAATGCTTTATATCAAATTAACAAGAATCAAGGATAGTTCCACAAATATTGTAATCCTGCCTGTAGGTAACAAAAATAAGCAGGGTCATAACTGACAGTTAGATCCTTTTAAACATGACAGGCCTACCTTCACGGGGCATTTGTATGGACAGGAACGTGAAATGAAGCCCATAACTAAAAAGCAATGAATGATACAAGAGTTCAGTAGGATGCCCTGGTGCCGCTCACTCACCGAGTTGCTGTGGCTGACACAGCCATGCTGCAGCACAAGTCCCTTGCTGGAGTGTCAGTGGTCCCAGACTGCAGGACTGGCCGACAGGGAAATGGAGTGTGCTGACTCTGCTCCTTGAATCCCTTTATCCCTCTGCAAATACTGTAAACCCATGGTTTTACAACCGCTGACATGAATTCCTCATCTACAGTGAGCAGCGCATAAGCAAGTTCAAATGAAAAAGCCTGCAGATAGCTTTTTTGGCTGGCAAAACATGAATTCATGCCAGAAAAAATCTTGCTTTATGTACTGTTCTTTGGCCAAATTATAAATAAATGAATAAATAAATAAATAAATAAATAAATAAATAAAAATTAAAAAAAAGACATAGCTTGCTTTAAATGATATCATTTTGATGTGTTGTGCAAATCACAGGGAATGCAATGAGGATTATTATCCAGCTCTTTATAATACTTATAGAAAATGTAGAAGCCAGACAAAAACTGCAATCTGACCCATGGCCTCCGTGGCAAAGTTAGTACAAGTCAAAAACTGAGGTGTTTCAGGAACTGTGTGGGCTTCACAGTTATTTTAGTCCCTGTGCAGTGCACAGGTACACAGGCAGCATTTTGCTCGGAAAAAGATAATTTCAGTATTTGCATTTTCCCAATAATTGGTTGTGCTGAAGGGGCTGGATCAGACTCTACTGAGGGCTGCAGTACTCTGCAGAACAGCAGAACAAGGCATGGCTGAACCCTTTGTCAAGCTTTCCATTGTGATGCATATTGATCTCTGTAATTCCCCTCACGCAGTTCTGCCAAACTGTGCATTATGAAAGTCTTAGCAATGTGCAGCAGGAATGTAACCCTCGCAGACTGATTACACATCACTTGCTCCCTGGAGACCATGCACTGGAGCTGGTTCTAATTGATTTAAAGTCTGTAACACCAGTGAGTTTTGGTAGTGATGGAATCCCTTGATGGTTTACATCAGGAATCCATCTGTTCAGCCAATTTGTTCAATGACCTACAGCAGCCAAGTTAACTGACCAGCGCATGAGAATGCAGTGATGTGGTTGCTAGGTTTTTGGATACAGGCAAGCCATTGCTGGAAGGCTTCATGGAAAGGGTAGTCAGCCCTTTACTCTTTACAGTCATCCAGCTGAAGTTTGTGATACAATGCCACAGAGAGAGCAGGAGAACTTGTACCTCTTGCATACTTTGGTGGTCAGGTTTAATGGAGGTGATACCACCCTGCTAAGGAGCTCTGCTTTATCACACTGTGTTCACTCTGACCTAGAAAACCTGGAAATGAACTTTAGCCCCTATCTTGAAACATAAGGACGTACACAGCACAAGGCACATTAAAGTAAGAGCTGTAAAAACACAGTCTGTGCAGTTGGTTGTTCACACAATGGATGCATACAGGACTATTTAAGTTACTTAAAGGCACTCCTTCCCCTCGTCCACATGTGTCACGCAGTTTGGCTGCAGAAGAGGATCTTAAGTGATGAAAGATCTGCTCAAAAATGCTGACAGGACAGACAATATGAACCTTAAATCCTTATAGCTCAACAAAACTTTACTTGGAGAAAGCATCTAAATCTTCATCAGCTTCATTTCTGAATGCTTCAGGTTTAACTTCTTCATTTACATCTCCTATAAATTGTTTCCAAATAATTCTCCAAGCATAAATCCTTAACTGTAGGGCTCTCGCTGACATGCAGCGACAACTGGGTGTCTGTTTGTAAGCATTATCACCTCCAGCTTTGTCTACTGCTTTGGCTAACAGAAACGTGCCCTGAAGAAGGATCTAGCTCTCCTCCCTCACTGTTACCTTAGCTGACTTGTTTTATCCCTGCAACTCTTGTCCAAACTCTCCCTTCTTCCGCTCTGTATCTCTCTGACATCACTGACTGCAGCTGCTTCTGACTCCATGGAAACTCTCGCTGCTACAGATATTTCAAATGCCGCTGATTTGAAACAAAACACACATACACAGAGACAACCAAGGGAGATGGACACAAGCCGCTGAAAAGACAATGGAAGAAAGAAGTGAGAAGCCAGTGGGTGGAAGTGGGAATGAGGAGGCAAAATGCTTTAAAGGAAAAACTAAACAAAACAAAACAAAACCTACAACACAAAACTGTTAGATAAGGTGACATAAGAAACAACGTATTCAATAGCTCAGGGAACATCAGAAGCTATGCTCTTGGGTAACACATTGTCATGTCTCCTGCAAAGTTCACTTATGGAGGAACAGCTCCTTCTCCCAGTGTACAGCCTAATGTCTGAATTTGTCACGCTCTTAATTTCCTGGAAAAAAAACTTTCATATTATACATGCATATTGGCATTCCCACAACCTCTTTCCCATTCCTATGATTTTTGAAGAGCATTAGAGTTTCAGTGGAGGGAATCCCTGGAAAAACTTCTGGTTCTACACATACACTGATCTTCAGCCAATCTCTCCGATTTTCCTTCATTAGAAGGAAAATTACAATTATGTCCTGTGCATCCAATTAAGTCATCCAAGCTGAGTGAAGCAGTTGATAGAAGGAAAGGATGTATACAAAGAGACCTGGACAGCTTTGAGATGTGGACCTATAAGAACCTAATGACATTCAGGAAGGCCATATTAGGAAGATATTCATTCAGAATGCAGTCAGGTCTTGGCACAGCTGCCCAAAGCAGCTGTAGGTGCCCCATCTCTGCAGGTGCTCCGGCCAAGTGGGATGGGGCCCTGTGCAGCCTGAGCTGGTGGGTGGGGGGAAACAAGCCCACACCAAGGGCTTGGGGCTGGTAGGGCTTTAAGGTCCGTTTCAACCCAACCATTCAATGAATATATGATTTTTAGTCCTGCGACCTAGCCTCTGCTAAACCACCCTTTATCATTATATTTTAATGTGTGTTTATAAAGGAGACCTGTACTATTAGCTATTTTACAACTAGAGGGATGGAGGCTGCAGGCAAATCTACTGCTTGCTGTCACTGCATCAGGAAAGGCTCACCAGCAAGCCTCTTCTGAGCGATCATAATCAGATCTCTGATTATGATAATCAGTTTTTATCTCCTGGGGAAGACTCTACAAAGCCCCAGCTATCTATTGCCTCCTGTGTCTATCTGCTTCCTTCATGAGTGTCCTTCCTAAATACTGCTTCCTCAAGACATAAGAAGAAATTCAGTGCAAAAGTGCTTTGGAGCCTCAAGACTGTTCTCCATGAGAGCAGATGATTTCTTTCTGCTTGCTGGTTAATGACTCTCAATTTTCACCCAAATAGCAGTCAGCTTAGAGCCTGGGAGCAGTAAAGTTTGGGTTGTCCCCAAAACAGAGACCCAATTCTGACTGTGCAGGTTCTTCAATGATAAGAAGTGAGACCGACGGTAGTTTAAGCTGCACATCAAAATACAGGCTGAGCCCTCCTGCGAGACAGTCAGTTAATGACAATGTGTGCACTGTGTCACTGTGGAAGCAGACAGAAGGATAAGGTCAGGCTAACTATGTCTCGCAGCTGCACAGGGAACAGACATCAGAGCTCTGGGGTTTATCTATCCCATTACAATAAACTCAATGTGTGTGTAAATCTTGTAAACCTTTATTTGCCAAAGTAAAGCCTTAATTTGCCGAAATAAAGCCTTAATTTCATTATTTAGCTGCCTACTGTGAGGTGTCCCCATGCTTTAAATTAAGCTGTCAGCAGAAGCTGATCTGTGCCATTTGTTAACTGCAAATTATGCAGCTCCAGAGTAAAAGCCACTGGTAACAAATTCATGAAGCAAGTTGCATTTCTAAATATCTAGAGAGAGACTACTTGCATGTTATCAGAGCTTTACAGGTCTACAACTTAATCACATGGATTAGAAGCCTAATATACCAATACTGAAATGCAGCAAAATACACACTCTGGTCACCCTGCCAGACTGAATCAGTGAGGTCTGAATCTCGGTCCTGGGGGTGCTATTGTAGCTGTATCTGAACACACTAAATCCTTGACTAAGTCCATCCACTTAAGGAACATTAAAATAATGTATACCTCTGTTTGTAATACAAATAACAAAGTATAGCATGGAAGAGAATGAAGCATCGAGCAAGATGCTAGTTAACAAGAATACTGATCAGGAAATCACCACAAGAAGAGGGGAATAAAAGTACAAAATACTGTGTGATGGGGAGAAGAGGCTGAGGCCCAAGAAACCATCACTCTTCCTCCCTGATTCCTCAGAGGTCTGGGATAAAAACTGTGCATTTTGGTATCCGTAGTTCTTAAAAAAACTCCTGTGAGGGCTGAGGAGGGGAGAGATGCGAGTAAAGGATAGCAGTGCTGAACGGATATTTTAGACAAAAAAAAAAAAAAAAAAAAAAGAGAGACTCCAAAGCAACTGCACACCCCTTGTTTAATGTGAAAATCTCCAAAATAATGCAAAAAAAATCTGCAGAAGAAATATAAAAGAGGAAGATGGGACAAATTGCAACATATATCAAAGTCTGAGGTTTCCAAGCTAAAACTGCTTTCTTTCATTGATAAAGGAATTGATTTTCTAAATACACGAACGCAGCAGTTTTCACCATCTGGGATGCACTAAAGGACTTGATATATGTTGAAAGGAGTTGAGAGGCATTTTTTCACTACAAAAGGCGAAACAACTCATGTTTGGGCCAGGGAGAAACAAGAAATTTTTGTCCACTTTTCTGTGGACAAAGAACTAAGGGGGAATTTAAGATAAAGCTGAATTGTTAAAGTCTCCATGAAACTCATAAAGAGCACTCTAGGACAGACAGCTGCTGAGGGCCTGGGGAAAGAAGAATAAGTAGGAAGCATAACAGGAAGGTATGAACACAAATTAAAAGAATCATGAGGGACTGTGAACATCCCAGGGGAGCAGTGGGATTCTGGTTTTGCTTCATTCTTTGTACCACTACCTGAGTACAAATAAGTATATGCTTTATTGTGCATATACGAAGTAAAAGCAAGAGGAGAATAAGCTCAAGTCTAGCAAATAAATGCAACAGATCCCACAGTGATAATATGGCATGAGTGCCCACCTTTCATATCACCAAGGACAGCCTGTAACTCTCTGCTTGTCACATTAAAAGCAAATTTATTCCTTCGTTCTTAAAACTCCATTTTTCCTTGCATCCTTGGCTACTGAGTCAGGGACAGACTAAAAGATCTCTAGATGTACCTTTCTGAAATTAGTGTTCATTTTCCTTAGATACTAGCACCTGGGCACAACAACTAGTATTTCTCATCCTGTTTAATAATAACTGTCATGACTTACAAGATGAAGCAATATTCAACAGAGCTCAATTACTACTTCTTGGAGTTAGTTACTGATGTTTCTTGCTCCCATGTCTGGGTCAAAAAGAATGATCAGATTTTAATATTCAAATAAATCCGTGTCAAGACTAAACTGGCAGCAAAGTTCCTTGTAACAAGCCAGACCACTCACCAGGATGTCTTGGGAGAAAGCCTACTTTATATTTCTGCTACTTTTGGACCTCATATTAGGAAGAAAAGACTCATGTGAGGAAATCCATGTAGGAGTAACTTGTTTGTCTCTCCATAGCCAAGCATCCATAGAATCACAGAAGCATCATCCAGGTAAACCTCCTTCTGGAGCGAGTAGCTGTGTGAACCTAACTTCCCTGATACTCCAATGTGGGCAGCAGCTGGCCAGTTCCTTTCATGTTTCCAAACATATTTGGAATTTCGATAAAGGAAGAGCAGTTATTTTTAGTTGTTTCATAAATTGTTTCACTCGATTTTCTATCATTTCCTGGCAGAGGCAGGGAGGTTTCTGACAAAAACGTACAATCAGTGTAGTTTAAAATGAGACCAGCACTTGAAGCCATTTCTAATGAAGTCAACTTTTTCTCTGGAAGACAAAAAGCAAAGCTAAGACTGATTTCTTTAGCAGGTCCATATCCTGCTCCTCTCTAAGGGCCCACTGTATCATCATTGTCCTGTCCTCCTCTAACAAAACAATAGAGGAAATGCCTAGGAATAAAGCTAGCTTAAGTGAAAGCAGGGCAGAAAAGTGCAATTATAAGAAAACATACAGAGTAAGTGCTTAGCCTCCACAGTTTAACCTCTTTTAGTACTGATCCCGCAGGCAAGAATATTTGATTAGGACTCTGCAAAGCATGCTGAATGTGCTGCAATGGCCAAACAGCTCTGAGTGGCCCAGTGGAGTCCAGTACCCTGCTTTTCTCTTAATGGCAGTTTACTGTCCATCAATATATCCTAGAGGGTGTCTGAAGTTCAAGGGTATTTCGCTTTTAATGTCTTTTGTGGAAATGAGCAGCACACAGGACAGGCTTGGGTAACAAACCACAGGTGGCTTGTCTCCATACACCACAGTGTGTGAGAAGGTAAAAAAGCATTTTGCTTCCTAACCTCCATGCACAGAGCAGGAGGCACAGAGAGGAGAGGGAGAAATAAAACCATTGTTCTTCACCTTTGTGGCAATTATTTGCTGAGTATGAAAACCTGCAGGCAGGGCTGTGCTCTGTGGAAACCACGTGCCCTTCACCATGGTCACATCAGCTCTTTGTTTTTTTTTCCCCTCAAGAAATCAGCAGTGACAGGGAAGAAATGATCCAGGTATTTTCAACTTTTTGTTCTGCTACTACTTTTAAAGCTCAGCTTTTAATTCCGTTTGAGATTTGGAAACCTTGAGGGAACAGTTAGGTTCACTGCCAGTGCCAGGGCAGAAATAAAGCTACAATCCTGTTCCACTCCTGCCCCAAAAGACCTATAGGGTTGTCACCTCAGTGCAGTCTCTGAGACATTTTTACACTGATCTTGTGAAAAGGGCATAGTGGTTTTTAAGTACAATAGAAAGTAAGCTCCACATTTTATTGACAGAATTTCTTCACTGTTTTCTCAACAATTAAGGCAATAATATATCTAAAAAAACCCACACAGAATAAAAATATGAATGCTATTTTTATGTGGGCTCTGGCCCTTTTTACACTGTGCTCAGCTGAACATTACGTGCCAGAGCTATAGAAGTTAAAATTAGAACTAAAAAAGAAAAAGCCAAAGAGATGGGCTGCTGAGAACTGATTTGTAAGTAAAATGGCTATCGTACACAGAATAGCAATGATGGAATTATTCATATGAGGATTTGATTGGCATAACCTTTTTCCAGGGGTCCAGAAGAAGCATTAAGCTCAGCAGAGCAGGATATAAACCAGGCCCAGGCAGCATGATATGGCACATTTCAAACATTACCTTGCAAATCCTGAGGGGTACAATTCCTCTAAAGTGGAATTTACCTGCAAAGATTTCACAGCTTAATTAACTTTGTGCTATAGATGGTTAGGATCTTTTGTTCTATTTTGGTGCAAACAGGAAGTAAATTTGCAGTGCTAAAGATGCTTACCTATAAAACGTATGATTCTTCGAAGTAGTGGGTTCAGGTAACAGCACTCTCCAGTCAAAATAGTTTTCTCTTGGATAATTAGGGTTTCTCTGGTTGACTTTATGAAATACATGGATATCTCACCAATAAAAATCTGTCAGGAAAGGGAAAGAAACAGAAGGTTAAATGTGACATAAGCAAATACTGAAAGAAGAGTGTCTGGTTCCAGCCCACAGAAACTACTGCACACTTTTGTGTTTTGGGACAGTGCACTTCCACAGCTAAGATGTACTGCCATGACCCAGCTCCCAGCCAAAAAAAGGATCTGCTGTTCTCATGTTCTGGGACAAGACATTCAAAATTTAAGGCCTTATACTAATTTCTGGGATACAGGGAACAAACAAAGCTTTACCGTTACTGAGGATCACAAAAGCACTTATTTTTACTACTATTAACATAGAACGTCACATCCTGGGATTACCATTTACAATTTACAGACAGGACTGGCTTCATAGATGGAAAGCTTCTATCCATGTAGCAAAGTGGAAGGTGATTTTGCTGACCTCCATCCCAGCATTCTACCAGCAAGTCCCCACAACGCGGAATATTCTTTACAGTTTTTACACCTTCTTAGAAATACATCTGTCTGAGTCCACCACAAAGGCAACAGAGCTCCTGCCACTTCTGAAAAAACATTTAGATGAAGGATATCCCTCCATTGGAAACTTGTCAGAAGTTGCAAAACCCCTGAGGTCACCGAACATTTTGGAGGTCATATGCTGTATTAGTACTAAGCCAGCAAAAACTATCAAGATATGAAGGCAGCACAGGCAATTATCCACAACATTACATCACTTGCATGGTTCCCTCCATAGCCTGGCTTGGTGTGATGGTTCTGCTGAACATACTTGGGACAATTCCTGTGAGGAAGGCTGGATGCAGTCATTGCACTTTACACCACAGTTGAGCCAGTCAGCCACAGACTGCACACACAGGGCAGTATGAAGGCCACAGGATGAGTTCTGGTCTGTTTTATTTACTATCTGTCCTGCTTAATGTACCAAAGCACCAAAATGTAAATCTCTGAGGATCTACGGATCTTCATGTTAATTGTTCTTGCCTAATAAGTATATATTTTGTGAATATTCTTTTTTTTTTTTTCACGGAATATGATACCTGTTTCCAAAATGAATTAATAAAAAGACAATTATTATATGACACGCAAGAGGAATCCATAATGGTCAAAGAAAGCTGTTACTGAAGTGTCTGTACATACATGTACACAGATACAGAATTAGCACAAACCTCAAGGAACAAATTCTAGCTCACTTAGCTGTGATGGTATGCTGTTGAAGGGCAAAAATTTATCCTTATTAAGCCAGATGAGCATCCTTATTGATTATTGACATTCAAGCCAAGTATGCTCAACCTCTTTACAATTCTAACTGCTGATGGTGAGAGATGTAGTTGTAAAATGTATGTCAATAATGGCATCTGGGGGGTAGGAGCCAATGCATGGGAGCCACACTGAAATATTGCCTTTATCTCATTTCACTGCATCTCCTCTTAACAGAATTGGCAAACAGTTCAATAAGCTCAGCTCCTAACTATGGAGCAGGGAATTAAGAAACAGACCATCTGCACTAAAGCAGTTTGAAAGTGACACTGTTTCAAGTCATTTATTATCTGAATTATGATAATACTGAGAAGTTCAAGTTAATGCCTTGCCTTTCTGCTTCTCTGCCTGGGGCAGTACATTGAGGGAGAATGCACACTCGGAGGAAATTCTAGTCAGGGAAGACATGAGATAGCTGACTTTAAAAAAACTCAAAATTTTCAAATGAGGGTTAGGTATAAAACATAATCCTACTTTAACACTACATCATTTTAAAGTTCCTTCTCATCAGAAGTTGAGTGTTTTCCAGGCTCTGTTCCATATTGGCTTCCAGGAACGTGGCTATCTTGAACTTTCCTCATGACCCTCATGTAGACAAATTAGTTCCACTTAGACTTAGAAGTAAATTTTGCCATGGTATAAATCTGTTCAACTTCCCTCTACTGATTAAGCAGAGCTATTCCAGAATTCCTGCAGCACAGCAAAATAAGTTTTTCTAATTGACCCCTCCTTCCAGTTTAATATCGTCTCTGGGTACATATTAATAGTACTCAGTTTGTGAGATGAGTCAAGCTAATTCGATATAGCTGGACTATTCTCATGGTTCTGCCTCTGAAACTGCACTTTGTTGCCTGAATTTGAGGATTTTATTTCCTTGTACATTTTATATGGGCTCTAGAAAGGGATTCAAGGCCTTGTGGAGCTCTAAAAACTCGTGGTGAGCTTGGGCACCAGTTCTGATGGGCTAATCTATCCATGTGAAATTGAATGCATGGCTCAGAAATGTGTTTTTTTCTTCTCCAGGCATTTCTGCGGATTAATAACGTCACTGATTTTCATGATTTACAACCTGATGGACAACTGCATGTGGACACTGTCCAGCTGGCCTCCCAGAATCAATCACCGACAATGTGAAGTACCTCAGCATTTGCCAGAACAGAATCATCAACACACAAACAGGTACAATTCAGTTCTAAAACTGAAATATAAAGTTAGACTCGTGTGTATGGGTGGAAAAAAAAACCAAAACCAAACACCCAAATTACCACTTTTATTTCAATTTTGGAAAACAATGGTAGGTTTATTAATTGCTGTATCATATTCATTTAATTATCAGGTAAAGATGGCAAGAAAGCTGCATTGGAGGATGGGAAATGAAAGCCCAGGTGATCTGCAGAATGAGGTGAGGTAAGCAATAGCAAAACTAAGGTAGTGTCACAATATGCTTTTATTCTCAAATTCATGAACTATACCGAGCTTATGGTTGGACTTTTTTACTCACTGTATTACTGTTAGATAAAAGTACTGCACTGATATCCCAAAGGCCCCTTACAAATATTTTCCAACAGCCCATTTTCCAAGTAATTTTTCCTCTGATGATTTCAACCTGTCTACTGAGAAAACTTCATTCAATTTCCTCCATCCCATTACTGCCTCCCATCACTGGCACTGTCACACAACATTTTCTGCTCAACATTCAGCTCTCAAAAACCTCTGCTGCATGTTTCTTATTTCCTGGTTCCTGCTTAACAAAGAGATGGATAAATGTCTCTCTTATTTTCCTCATAAACAGTCTTTTGTCTGTGATGGATCTGAACACACACAACCACAGCCTGGAAAAGACAGTTCTCCAATGTGTGGACCAACACCTTTGGACTTACCACATCCTCCCATTTCAAATTCTCAGTGCAATGGGGGCACTTAGTCCTCCCTGCACTCTGGCATAGTTTTCTGCTTGTTAATTTGTTTAATTATCAATTTAAACACAGGAACAATCTTAAGCTTTCAAAGGGAAATGGATTTTTATCTTTTCTTTTAATCTTTGCTTCTTACACCGTTTCTGATGAGCTCACAGTCAAATGCCAAATGATTTTTTACATAATTGCACTCTAAAAATGGATTAGAGGTAAACATCAAAAGGAGCTGTTTCTCTACATGTCTCTGGATGGACTAAGATAAGCTGACCAGGTATGAATCCGAGATACTGCCTGCAGAATATTCCAGAACAGCAGCATCCTGCAGCATCTCTCCTGCAGGGACTCCGCTGTGGGTGAGGGTGGGGAGCCTTGAGGAGACATATTCCATTTAAGAAGTTAATTACTTGATGGGGTAGTCAGGGCAGCCAAAGCTGGTTCAAGATTTAAGAAGGCACAGACTGGGAGGAAAACTTTATGTGGAGCACTCAAAACAAGAGAACACAAGTAGATGTGGGTTATGGGGACCCTGATCAGCCAGATTCAAAATGACTGCACACAGTTCTCAATGGGAAAGCATGTGTGCCCAGTGAATGGTGATCTTCCCAGACTTCTTCAGCAGTCATTTCTTCAGCACAGGCCTGAAGTGGGCCCACAGTAATTCCTATTTTGGATTGTAGTGTATCTCAAGCCTGTATCAGCCCAGCTGCTTGTTGGTAGAGAGACACTCTCCAGGTGTTGCATTAGTTAGACAGCAGAATGCTTGCACAAACACTGCAAAACGTAAAACATAGAGTCACACAGACTGAACCTGGGAAGGACAACCAGAGAAATTCTCAGAATCATAGAATGGCCTGGATTGGAAGGGACCTCAAGAATCATGGAGCTCCAAAACCCCCTGCCACAGACAGGGCCATCAACCTCCACATTTAATACCAGACCAGGCTGCCAGGGCCCCATCAAACCCAGCCTTGACTCTCAACTTTGTCATCACCATCTCAGCTATCTTTTGTAGTGGGCACGAATCGATGCTAAACCTTGCATCTGTGAAAAAGGAAATACAGCAGTCCTTTCTTCTGAACAATGCAGAAGGGGTTCAAGCATAACTTGCTAAAACAAAACCTGCATCTACATTCAATTATTATCTTTATTATCTCTTTCTATTTTTCCTTTCTTCCTTTTTTTTTTTTTTTGTTTGTTTTTGTTCAATAAAATCATCAAAGAATAGTTCTTAGAAAGTTCTTTTGCAAGAAGGGAAAATGTGTTTGTTGTACTCTTTCACAGTCAAAATGGCTGAGATCTATAATTTGGTGCCTAACCTGCTTGCTAGCACAAATGCCCAATCATTCTTTTAGAACAACAAATAATATGGGAAATCTGTCTAACACAATCAGATTCTCAAACTTCCACATAATAAAGAGAATAAATTTCCCATAGCTTTGCAGTACTCCCCAAAAAACAGTAGATTGATGAACTTGTTACCAAGTCCTCTGGGACACTGGCAGTATAAGGACCTGCAAGTATTAGAGCAGGGAAAGAAGTTATAGTTGTTACCATCCAGAACTACAGAATCACAGAAATATAGGAGTTGCAAGAGACATCTGGAGATTCCCCAGCCCAACCCCTGCTGCTAAAGAAGGATCCCTGCCGCAGGCTCTACAGGAAAGCATCCAGGTGGTTTTGAATACCTCCAGAGAAGGAGACTCCACAACTTCCCTGGGCAGCCTGTCCCAGTGATCTGTTACTTCCACAGTAAATAAGTTTTTCCTCAGACAGGACTTCCCATGTTCCGATCTGTGCCCATTGCCTTGACCCTGTCGCTGCACACCACCACAAAGAGCCCAGCCCCATTCTCTTAACACCTGCCCTTTATTTAGAAGCAGTGATAAGAGCCTTCCCCCAGCCTTCTCTCATCAGGAAGTGCCCTGGGCCTCAACCATTTTTGTAGCCTTCTGTTAGTCTCTCTCCTCGCAAACTGAGGAGCCCACAGATGTGCACTGAGCACAGTACTCCAGATGTGGCTTCACCAGAGAGAATAGAAAGGAGGGTCAGCTCCCTCAAGCTGCTGGCCACAGTCCTTTCAGTGCACTCCTGTGAATGATGCGTATGATACCAGGACATTTACAGAGTCATGGGCACACCCATACCTCACTCCTAGATGTCCAGCTCACCATGACAAGATTCAAAGAAAAAGTGAGGCCACAGCCCAGACCACACCTGCAAAGCCAAAAGGCTCTTCTTCAAACTCATTCCCAGGCTCAAGGTGGGATCTGCCAACACCCTCAGGCTGAGCTCTCCCTCCGCAGCTAAGCAGAATGGGAGGCCAGACAGAGAAATCTATACAAGCACTGGGCCGTACGCCTCCCTGGAAAGGGACATACCTTCCAAGTCATGAGGGATGCCCCAGACACTGATGCTGCCACAGGGTCTGCGTGCTCCCTACTGCATCACTGCTAGCACAGCCTGGGAACTTCTGCATGAAAAGGCTTGGAAAAGCTGATGCAACTGGACTCTGAGCAGCAGGAACTGCTTTTCTTTTTTTTCAGCATCTGCTGCTGAGCAGCTGCAGGGAACTCAGCCAGCACAGCACAGAAGTTCCCTGGGTTCCCTTCTAGGAAGGCTGCACTACACCAAAGCCAAACAGGGAAGATGTCAATGAAAACAGGGAAAATGTTAAAAAATAAGTGGTTTTTTTTGTTTGTTTGTTTTTTTACTTTGGAAGGCAAGCATAAGGTTTAGAGAGAAACTGGAACAGCTTCCTTATGCTTCGGACAAGTAAGAATAACATCATAATTCTTCTTCTAATTAATATTCAGACCACCATTTTGTTTGACCAATTACCATAATGTTATTTTACAAGAAACACTGTTTTGAATTGGCCCATTAACAGCTACAAGGAGCTGCTACCTTCTTCCTGGAAACAGAGAGAAAGAAACAAAAGACTGCATGAAAACAGCAGCAGCACTTTTCATCCTACTTCAAGGAAATGAAAAACTGCACCTTGAGGCTTCCTGCTGCTGTTCAGCATTCATTTCAGGGAGCTGCCTCTTCCTAAGCCTCACTTCTCCTCTCAAGTGGCCAGAAAGATCACAACAGATGGAGAAGTGCAAAAAACAGCTCTGAATGCAGGAATGAGGGCTTTGTACCGGCAGAGGAATTGGCTGATTTATAGTAACCTCGTAACAGGAGAACGGGCCTTGGAGAACACAAATTAATGCTTGAGATATCCAGAATATTTTTAAGGAAATGGCTTGAAAATTTTATGCTTATGCAAAACAGCTTGTTCTGATTGAAACATTATTTTTGTAAAATTCTCATATTGGCAAAAAATCAGATCATTAGTACTTTTGTTCCAAATTGTAATAATACTCCACCCCTCCTTATTTTGGAATTGACAGCACACTGAAATATTATACTTTCTCTTAGGCTCTGTATAAAACGATACTGCAGGACATTTAACTTCACCAGACTTGCTATCATGGAACTCAAGCTCTACTTGCAAGCTGCTTCTAGTATTGCATGTTCCCTATCATGAGGAGGACAGCTGAATAAAAAGTCTGTGCTATGCTTACCTCCAAAAGAGGGTTTGCATGCTAAGACCCCCAACTCCAAAAATAAACACATTCATTTCCTCACTGATTTCATCCTGCCTGAAGTACTTATAATCACCAAAAGAGGAACTGTCCATCTGAAGATCTGTGTCTGCTATCTAAATGTGCAGATACGTTGCTTTAGGCTGTCTTAAGCCAAAAACAACAGCAACTTTTTTGACAGTTTGGAATTTTTTATCCTTTGAAAATGGATGAGGTAAAGACTAAAGTTCTGTTGTATTCTCAGAAGGATATGGAAATGAACATCTTCCTCCTCACCACTCCCCTTTCCTTGTCCACACAGATTTTGCAAGTAGCTTATTGACAAGTACTTGCCACAACTGCCACAGAGAAAACTGATTTAACCCCAGCTTCTGAAAAGTCCAGAAGGCATGTCCTGTGAGGAGAGGCTGAGGACACATGAGTTGCCCAGTATGGAGAAGGGAAGGTTGAGAAGTGGCTCTCTGCAACTCTCTGAGGAGGGGAAATGGAGAGGGAGGTGCTCGGCTTTGCTCCTGGAAATTGATGGCAGGTGTGTGGGAATGGGTCAAAACTGTGCCAAGGGAAGATGAGACAGCACACTGGGGAACATTTCTTTACTGTGTGGGTGGTCAAACACTGGAACAGGCTTTTTAGAGAGGTGATTGATGTCTCATAGCTGTCAGTGGCCAAAGAGAATTTGGAGAATGCCCTCAATCACATGCTTTAACTTTTGGCTAGTCTTGAAGTGGTCAGGCACTTGGACTTGGTGGTCAGTGAAGATTCCTTCCAACCAAATTATTCCATTCCATTCCATCACATCTCATCTTATCTCATCTCATTCTAATTTACTAAGACAGAACGAAAGCATTTTTATACCCATCTCATTGTGAAAACAAGACAGCTAGAAGAAACAGTTTTTTAATAACCAATCTCCAACATCATCACAAGTGAAATCAGCTGCCAAGAAGGGCAGAATCCCAGAGGAAGAGGTGGGTACTGAAAATAACTGGCATGAGACATGAATGGTTTCACCTTTCTTTTCCCATCAAGCTTTTCATGGTGCCAGAATGTACAGCTAACAAATACAATCTAAAACAAACAGGACTGTAGGAATCTCTTTACTCCTGCAATAAAGAGACAGCGTAATTTCCTACTTGAATTTGAGCATGCATGTTTCAGGGGACAAACCATTAAATACGAAATAAAATGTTTATTTACAAAGAAAAACAAGTTTGTCCTTTTTCAGGTGCAATTTATCATTAAAATCACCACTTCCCTTCTGCTTGGCAGCAAAGATGCTAATACCAACACACTCTGAGAATTAAAAATGAATAAGGCAGATGAAAGCATTTGACCTATCCTCAGTGGAACACTTGAGAGAAAAATGCATTTCAGAGAATGGAGTCAGGAATACATGATTTTAATTTATTTAACAGTGTCACCATGAGATTCGGGCATCTCCCCTTGCAGGAAACTCTCATTATCAGAGACTAAAAGGTTATCACCAGGAGCATTAAAAGACTTTTGTAACTCTGATGTATGATGCTTAACTACCCAGCATAGCAGAAAAACAGGCTGGTCTCATTTATTTTGCCACTACAGTGCAGGGAAATGAACATACAGTGGTACCAAATCACAACAGCACATCTGAGACGTGTTGTAAAATACATGCATTCATTCTCCCCACGGCCTCTGTCACAGCCAAATGACTGAGACACAACGATATTCCATTACATTCATAAAGATGCTCCCTTTTGGCTTTCAAGTACTCTAACACCTCACATCTATGCTAAAATCAGGGCTTGGAGCCCTGTTCAGAGCTCTGCACACCGGACTGCACTTACAGATTGCATGTGACTCATCTGAGAGTGTTTGTACCGACTCCTGAACTATTTTCCATGGCTCCAGAAAGGCTGTTAAGCAGGGCTGAGAGTGCTTCCTGGCTACTGCTGGGCTCCTATTCTTGTTAACAACTGCCCTCCTGTCATGAGTTATTAGAGAAAGGGCAATATGCATGCAGCACTCACTACCATAAATCCTCTTAGCCAAGCCAACCAATTCACTGTCAGAAAGTGAAGCAATAGTCTTGCAGGGGAAAAAAAAGGACTGGCATTACCTTGTACTTATGTCATTTCTTCATACTGGAGCTGCAGGTTGTCAGTGATTACTCCCAAGAACAGAGTGCACAGAGTGAAAGTAGCTTAGCCCACAGTGAATGCAAGCAAACTTCCTTTCTACAAAACACAGCTGTGCTTTCCTTGCTTTTTTTTTCTTCTTTTTTTTTCATGGGGTGGTGGGGGAGGGATGGAAGAAGGAGTGGGAAGGAGGCAGGGGAGACTACAATCATCACAGTAAGAGTAGAAATGGCTGCACTTACTCCTTCTACTGAAACCTCTGGGATGTTCAAGGATGTTCAACTGCATCAAAAATCGCTTCCTGGACTTACGCTGCCTGAACAACAGGCAGAATCTACCCGGGAACAGTTGCAGATACACACACAGTGGTTTGACCAGCAATGCAATGCAGGGACAGTTCTTACAGAGAATCTGAGCTCACTTTCCATCTCACCAGTTTTTTATTAACTATCATTGCCAAAACTCAGTCTTCAGCAGAAAACTGAGTGGAAACAGGGATCAACTAAAGCAGAAGTTTGAAATCATCCTGCAAGGAGGGGAAAGTCTCTGAGAAAGAGATGGGTTTGAGAAACAGAGCAAAGTTGCTCAGACAAAAACATTGTGCTGAGGACCTGTGAGCACAGAAAAAGATCCCTTTGACATCTGCACTGTTGAGAATTAGCTCAATACTAAGAAATTATACAGAAAGTAGTTAAGTAATGTATTAATACTGCAACACAATAATATAAATAAAACATTAAATAACATTTAATATATCATACACTATGAATAAAAAGAAAAAGATTTGTTTATCCAGGAAGCATGATCTACTGTCTCCTTAGAGGTTGTACACAGAGATCACAACAGGGCATGCTGCAGAAAGCTCCGCACTGACACTGACCAAGTGGCACTGACCATTCTCTAAATGAAGCAGTAGAGTCTGTTCAACAGTACAGCTTAACAAAAGGATACGGCGGAGGGAACGGATGCCATTCAGAGGGACCTTGACAGGCTGGAAAGCTGGGCTCGGGTGAACCTGATGAGGTTCAACACGGCAAAGTGCAAGGTTTTGCACTTGGGCCGGAAGAACCCCAGGCACCTGTACAGGCTGGGAGGAGTTGTCCTTGAGAGCAGCTCGGCAGAGAAAGATCTAGGGGTCCTGATAGATGAGAAGCTTAACATGAGTCAGCAGTGCGCTCTGGCAGCCCGGAAAGCAAATGGGATCCTGGGCTCCATCAGGAGAGGGGTGGTCAGCAGGGATAGGGAGGTGATTGTCCCTCTCTACTCTGCTCTTGTGAGGCCCCATCTGGAGTACTGTGTCCAGGTGTGGAGCCCTCACCACAAAAAAGACATGGAGATTTTGGAAAGGGTCCAGAGGAGGGCCACAAAGATGATCAGGGGACTGGAGCACCTCCCCTACGAGGACAGGCTGAGGGAGTTGGGTTTGTTCAGCCTGGAGAAGAGAAGGTTGCGGGGTGACCTCATTGCAGCCTTTCAATACCTGAAGGGAACTTACTCCCAGGAGGGGTGTAAACTCTTCGAAAGGGCTGATAATAGCAGGACTAGGGGAAATGGTTTTAAGTTAAGAGAGGGAAGATTTAGGTTGGATGTTAGGGGGAAGTTCTTTACTAGGAGAGTGGTTGGGTCCTGGAATAGGCTGCCCAGGGAGGTTGTGGATGCCCCGTCCTTGGAGGTGTTCAAGACCAGGTTGGACAGGGCTCTGGGCAACCTGATCTAGTAAAGGTGTATGTTTGGTGGCCCTGCTAGGCAGGGGGGTTGGAACTACATGATCCTTGAGGTCCCTTCCAACCCGGATCATTCTGTGATTCTGTGATTCTGTGATCCCATAATGTAGTGTGACTACTGTACCTCAGGACCAAAGCTGTAATCTCTGCACAACTAGCAGTGTGTAAGACAGACCCACCAGTTCCACACTGTCCTTTAACTGAAGTTCTCTGCACACAAAACCCACATTTGATGTTCTCTCCAATCTTTCACCTCCTGCTTAATAAAGGCTAAGGGAACTATGAAAATAGCATTGTTCAACTCCCCAAACCGCTGTTCATAAGTAACTAGGAAAAAGTTACTGGGCCACTGATAGGAAAGAAATGTTGACCCAGCAGAGCAGAACCTGAAAGGTTTGCAGACAACTTTGCCAGGAAACTTTAAAGAAGATCCAGCTGAAAAAAGAGCAGTTTTAATAACATATCACTGAAACAAGGGACAGTCCTCCTACTAACTCCAGTGTCACAGCATCCAGATACAACAGCGTCACTCAAACTGACTTTAAAAGCACAGTCTGTGAAAGTTACTGTGAAGGTCACTAGGGAGAATTTATTTTTTCACTTGCAAACCATCTATCCCTGCAGCAACTGAGTTCCAATAGGGAAAACAACACCGTTACTGCAGAGGATTTTCATAAGCTCCTGACATAAATCATTTTGAAATCACCACTCATTTTCACAAAGTCTCTTTTGATAAAAACTGTGGACTCTTACGCAGATATCTTTCATGCTTGTTATCAATTCCTGTGTTAAACTGTTTCATGCATTAATGTTACTGCAGACTGCAAAATGAAATGGACTATGGTCCAGCAATTAGCCTCTCACAAGTAAATATATAATGGATGGTTTTAATTAAGTTTTAAAAGGCATACAAAGCCAAGTTAAGAAATACTAAGGACTTAAAAAAAAAAAGAAAAGGAGAAAGAAAGCAACATAAGGAAACAAAGGATGTAGTATGATGGGAATTTATCCGTGTGATTACAGAAACTTGAAATACAAAGGAGGGAGCATTCATACTTTTCTCAATATTGAGCATCTCTCTGTTTGTCTAAGCTCTTTAAAGCCCTACAACAGTCTTTTTATTACAGCAGCAAATAATCCTGAACATGCTGCATCTCCAGCCAACGTTTTTCTCCCACTTTATCCTGTTTGTTTGTTTGTTTGTTTTGTTTGTTTTGTTTTTTTTTATTTCCAGTAATAGATCACTTTTGCATTCATGCTTCTCTGGAGCTCAGACAATTGACAACTAATCACTAAGGTGGGCAAGCTATTGTAGCAGGCTTAACAAGCTCTACCACTCAATCTTACTTTGTGATTACCTCAGAACAATTACATCTGGAGATAACTGATGAAGATCATATTAGGCTAAGGCAAAGTGGAGACGAGTTAAGTGTAAATTAATTACAGCTGAAAAGAGAGGAAAGGGGACAGAGATATTACAGGACTACTGCCATTATTTATGGAGCAGCAATGGAGAATTCAAATAATTTCTTATACTTACAATAGCTGTCGGAGTCGAAGCCAGCACACAGTAGAGCACCAGAGGTGAAATGAAGCTCTCATCCTCCGTTCCAGGGTATGGTTTCATCAAATTGCCATCCTGACAGAAGAAACCTTGGATATGCACCTGAAAAGTATCGGTGCACTCGAAATAGTAGGCAAGCAGAACAGTCCCAGCCATGATGACAAGCTGAAAATACAGCATGGTGACATAGAGACATTAGTTGCTTTTTAACAGATGCAGCTGTGCCTTCAAGCTACTCTAGTCCTGCAGACAATCCTCCCATCACCAACACCCCGACGGTCTTTGCAATGCTGGTGTGTGTGTGTGCGTGTGTGTGCATGTGCGTTTCTGCTTGCCGCTTTGCAACATCTGTTACATAAACCTTTTGGCAAATGACAGTAATGAACGTCTCAGAAAGAAGTGGGTCCGTAACGCAGCTTGTGAAGGGATGGGAGCTTCGACAGCTACTTCATCAAAGGGCATGTGAGTGTCAGGGGCGGTCGCGATCAATGAAAGCTAGCAGGATAGAAGCAGCACTGCAGGAGCAGAAAGTGTCAAGCTAAAACCTGTGGGGAGCTGGAAGGGATTGTTACAGGGATAAAGAAAGCTAAAGCCAAAATGCTTGCCTGCCGCAGCTGCAAGCCCACAATGGGGAATGCATATTCTATGCTCAATCAGAAGTGTCCTCTGTGGGTCAGATGAAAGCTCATCCTGAGGTAAACCTGCCTCCAGCCCCTCACTTTGCCCTTCAACTGCTGCTTACCAGGAAAGCTGGTAAGGAGACTGCTCAGTAATTCTGTCTCGCCAGACAGCTGGCTGGGATCACTCTGCCTTGTTTGCCTATCTCATTCCATCACAACCGCTTCTGGAGGAGTCTCTGGCCTGAGCCTGGATCTTCACACTTACAAATATGAACCATAAAGAGCTCTTGTCTCATTTTGTAGTTTACTGCTAACTGCGCTGCTTGGAAAAGCTCAATGATTTTGTATGCATTCACCATTATTCTGTGCAATCCACATCAATGTCTGCATCAGCTTCCCAACACATCTCAAAACAGCCTCACCAAGGCTCTCTCTAATCTAACCTCTTGCAGTTAAGTGAATACGCTAACTCATCATTCTTCTTCACTCCCTGACAGACTGCAAAAGAAACCTCACTTCAAAATCTTGATCACTTACAAAAGCATATTATTGATTTGGATATTATGACAATTAGAGGATCAAATTCACAGTAGTCATTGTAGAGGGTAGTCCTCCTATCACTGTTACCATAAACATAGAAGTTCCTTTACTGTATGTTAGTGAAAAAAGCAATACAAACAAATTTGAAATACTAAACTCCAAAGTTTTTAACATTTTCCTTTCAAAAGATGTGCATGAAAACTGTTTTACTGAGAGATTAAGAACAGACCTTGTTCTCAAAAAAACCCTGTTCATGTACTCCTCTGACCTAACCTTGCAATGGGCTGTGACAGCCAACAAAGAATATTTGGGCAGGTGTTGGACCAAAATTATAAGAAGAAAAAATGAAATCACAAAAATCATTCATGAAAGTAGACCACAGAAACTCAGTATGGCTGAGGCCGGCAGGGTCTTCTGGGTCCATCTGTCCCAGTCCCTGCTCCAGCACAGACACCCAAAGCAGGGTGACAGAACCATGTCCAGATGGCCTCTAAAGACCTTCAAGAACTATCTGGGAATCCTGTATGACATACTTAAGCAGACCAAAGCGAAGCCAAAACAGAATGCATCTGAACTCTCTCCCATTCTTAACCCCCAAAATCAACAATATCATTTTGTACCCATTACCATAAATTAATTTCGCCCCCTAGAAAATAAAGCATGGAATGTTTAATTTTCTTAGCCCAATCAATTAGCTGTATGGATTCAAACATCAGCTTCTGGTGATTACAGAATTATGGTATCAACTGTAATTTCTATAAGCAAAGAACACAGACCTGTTTAGAAGCTCAAGAAACCAGGAGTCCACACAATTATTCTCCATACATATTCTCTTTTCCCCCTCTTATTTCTAGCATGAATGTAGTGCATAAGCATAAAATGTTAATCAAATGTTTGTTTCCTGAAGATTTTTGTTTTCTTCTGGTTATTCAGTAACTTTTAGATCACAAACTCTGAAATTGCAGATGTACAGTCAGTACATGGCATCTTCTGCTCCTTCCCTGTCACACTTCTCCTGTGTCCAGTAGTGGGTCCTTTGAAGACTGGACCATTGGAGAAGGCTGGGATCTCAGGAGACTTAGTCTGTGCATTTTGTCCTATGTGGTAGCTATCTCTGGAGGTGTGTGGGCAAATGTACTTTTTTACTTCTTCTGGATCACGCAGAATGAACTGCTTGAGTATTTCATTTCTAAAATGCGTACCTGAAAAAGTCCTTTGTTTGCTCAGCTTTTACTCTTATATTCAAAATGCAATATCTGCACCAGTGGATGTTTTTTCAAACAAGTGTAAAGCATGATGCTATTACTTAAGTATTTCCCAGAGACATTTAGAGCATCCTAGTTGAGTCAGTGGTACCTCCTATAAACAAATACAGTTCTGTAATTAATGGATTAGGAGACGATCGCCGAAATTCGCTCATTCGGAGCTTCCGGCCAGAAGTGCAGCTGCTGACCGCAAGGTACAGGGGGGCTTCGGTCGGTTCCCTCACTCAGGGAATCCCCGAGAGAGCAGAGCGGCCGGGCTGCTGTCAGCGGGGAAATAGTAAGCCACTCCTACACGGGGCTCGCCGGCAAGGATGGTTGTTATTGCTGGGGTGAGTGATAAGTGCGGGGGCTGCTGTTAAGGACACGGCAACGGGGCGAGGGCAGAGGGCAGAGCCAGCACTACTGGCAGCAGGGTGGGCCTCATGAGGCACGCCTCATTAAGGTTATCTAATAGTGTTGGTGTGCCTGCTGGTTGGCAATGGCTGCACCTCAAATGGCTGCACCCCAAAGGAAGGCTAACGCCACAAAAGTTGTAGAGACCCAGGTGGAAGTCCCATGCTCACGCAGAAAGAAGACTGCAGCCAAAAAGAGCATGGAGACCCAGACTGAGGTCCTGTACGTGGCTTGAAAAGATAGCTGATGCTGAGACAAGTGTGGAGACTCAGACTGAGGCCCCAACACGAGATGCTAGTACGCAGGTCACTGGCTGTCACGAGTGCCAGAGCCTGGCCTTTGCAGTGCCGGGCAATGGTGGTGGTAGCTGCATAAGATGTGACCAACTACACGACTTACTCAGCCTTGTGGTTGACCTGAAAGAGGTGCCTTACTTGGCGCCTGGCATGATGTCAGCAAATGGAAGTAGCTTGTCTCTGAGGGAGAGGAGGATCTTAGCTGAGGAACTAGCAGGACTCATTGACAGGTCTTTAAACTAGGTATGAAGGGGGAAAGGGACAAAATCAGGGCCCCTGGGATTGAGTAGGTCATTCAAGGGCTCGTACTGAACCTGATGGGCGATGACAGTGAAGTACAACATAATGTCCCTGTGCTTGCAGGAGAGGGATGTGCTTGTAAGACCCCATGGTCTTGTGCCTTGGTGGAAGAGGAGGACAACTCACCCCTCTGTAGGAAGAACACGAGGGCAGGTGTGAGGTTGCTGGCTATGGAAAACACCTGAGTGTGGTCATGAGGGTACTAGGGTTACTTCCACTCGCAAGGAGACCAAGTTCAGGTGTCTTTATACTAATGCACGCAACATGGGTAATAAACAAGAGGAGCTGGAGGCCACTGTGTGTTTGGAAAGTTATGATGTAGTTGCCATCGCAGAAACGTGGTGGAACAACTCCCACAGCTGGAGTGCAGTGATGAAGGGCTACCAGCTTTTCAAAAGAGACAGGCTGGGTAGGAAAAGCAGTGGTGTAGCTCTCTATGTTAAGAAAGACTATGAATGTGTGGAAGTTAATAATGTTGATGATAGGGTTGAGAGCATATGGATCAGAATAAAAGCAAAGGCCAACAAGACTGATGTTATTGTGGGAGTCTACTACAGGCTACCCACCCAGGATGAAGAGGTGGATAAGATACTTTATGAACAGTTGGGTGAGGTCTCTAGGTCACTCCCCCTTGTTCTGGTGGGGGACTTCAACTTCCCAGACATCTGCTGGAACTATAATACAGCTGACAAGGAACAGTCACGGAGGTTCCTAAATTGTGTGGGAGATAACTTCCTGATACAGCTGGTGAGGGAGCCGACGAAGGGAAGCAATATCCTGGACCTGCTGTTTGTTAACAGAAAAGGTCTGGTGGAGGATGTAAACGTTGGAGGCCATCTGGGGCAAAGTGATCATGAGATGCTAGATTTCTCTATCCTTGTTGAACCAGAGAGGGGCGTCAGCAGAACTGCCACCTCGGACTTCTGGAGGGTGGACTTCAACCTCTTTAGGACCATGGTTGAGAGGGCCCCTTGGGAGGTAGTTTTGGAGAGCGTGAGAGCCCAGGAAGGCTGGGAATATTTTAAGGAAATTGTTTTAAAGGTGCAGGACCTGACCATCCCCATGTCACGGAAGATGAGCTGACGGGCAAGGAGTCTAGGCTGGCTGAACAGAGACCTTTGGCTGGAACTCAAGAACATAAGGAAAGATTATGGTCTCTGGTAGAGTGGGCGAGCTACTTGTAAGGATTACAGGTATGTAGGGAAGCTGTGCAGGGAGAAAATTAGAAAAACCAAAGTGCAGTTAGAACTAAGCTTGGCCACTAAGGTAAAGGAAAACAGTAAATGGTTTTATAAACACATCAGTAGCAAAAGGAAGGCTAGGGAGAATCTCCATCCCTTGTTGGATGCCGAGGGCAACCTGGTCACCAAGGATAGGGATAAGGCTGAGGTACTTAATGCCTTCTTTGCTTTAGTCTTTAATAGCAAGACTTGTTACTCCCTGGGAACACAGCCCCCTGCGCTGGTAGATAGGCATGGGGAACAGAATAAGCCCTTCATGATCCATGACGAGATAGTTTTGGACCTGCTGCAAAAGCTGGATGCTTACAAGTCCATGGGACCAGATGGATTGCACCCTAGAGTGCTGAGGGAATTGGCAGATGTGATTGCCAAGCCACTGTCCATCATTTTTTGGCAGTCCTGGCTAATCAGGGATGTCCTGGTGGATTGGAAACTGGCAAATGTGACACCCGTCTTCAGAAAGGGCCGGTAAATGATCCTGGTAGCTAGAGACCTATCAGTCTCACCTCGGTGCCCAGGAAGGTTATGGAATGAATAATCTTGAGAACCATCATGGACCAATTAAAGGTCAACCAGGGGATCAGGCCCAGTCAGCAGGGGTTTATGAAGGGTAGATCCTGTCTGACAAACCTGATTTCATTCTACGACAAGGTGACCCACTTAGTGGATGAGGGTCAGGCTGTCGATGTGGTCTACCTGGACTTCAGTAAGGCCTTTGACACTGTCCCCCATAACATTCTTGTGGAGAAGCTAACTGCCCATGGTCTGGATTGGTGTATGCTCCGCTGGGTGAAGCACTGGCTGGATGGCCGGACCCAAAGAGTCGTGGTCAATGGAGTTGAATCCAGTTGGCGGCCGGTCACGAGCGGTGTCCCTCAAGGCCCAGTGCTGTGGCGGCTTCTGTTTAACATCTTCATTGATGATCTTTATGAGGGGATTCAGTAAGTTTGCAGACGACACCAAGCTGGGAGGGAGTGTTGATCTACCAGAGGGGAGAAGGGCACTGAAGAGAGACCTGGATAGACTGGATCGATGGGACAAGGTTAACGGCATGAGTTTCAATAGGGCTAAGTGTCGGGTCCTGCATTTTGGTCACAACAACCCCAGGCAACTCTACAGGCTTGGGGAGGTGTGGCTGGAAAGCTGCCTGATGGAAAGGGACCTTGGTGTTCTGATGGACAGTTGACTGAACATGAGCCATCAGTGTGCCCTGGTAGCCAAGAAGGCCAATGGCATCCTGGCTTGTATCAGGAATGGTGTGGTGAGCTGGACTAGGGAAGTCATCCTGCTCCTGTACTTGGCATTGGTGAGGCCTCACCTCAAGTACTGTGTTCAGTTTTGGGCACCTCAGTACAGAAAGGATGTGGAGGCACTGGAGCTGGTCCAGAGAAGGGCAATGAGCCTAGTGAAGGACTTGGAAAATCAGCCCTGTGAGGAGCAGCTGAGGGAGCTGGGGCTGTTTAGCCTGGGGGAAGAGGCAGCTGATGGGAGACCTTATTACTCTCTTTCAGTACCTGAAAGGTGCTTATAGTGAGAGCAGGGCAGGTCTTTTCTCACTGGTGACAGATGACAAGAGGAGGGGAAATGGCCTCAAGTTGCACCAAGGCAAGTTTAGGTTGGACGTTAGGAAAGACTTCTTTACAGAAAGGGTGGTTAAACACTGGAATAGGCTCCCCAGGGAGGTGGTTGAGTCACTGTCCCTGGATGTGTTTAAGAGCCATCTGGATGTGGTGCTCTGAGATATGGCTTAGCAGAGGGTTGTTATAGTTAGGGTACTATGGTTAGGCTGCAGTTGGACTTGATGATCCTTGAGGTCTTTTCCAACCTGAGTATGATTCTGTGACGAGAATTTAATTCCCTCTGTGGCTATCGATTACCTGATCAACCAATTTTATACATTAATGCCAGAGGAAGGCAGTGACACTATAACTACTGCACCTGATAAAGACATAAACATGATAGACTACCTGGGCATAGAGGTACTGAAGCTTAGTTCCAGCACTTCATACAACCAGGGTTGTCAGTAATAACCTGACCCATTCCTCCTATTCCAAACACATCTCCAGAAATGCTTCAGGTTGCCAGTGTATAAAATAAAATGAGGTAGGACATGAAGAGATGGGTCATCGGGAGCTGCTTTTTCCCTTGCCACAGGAAAAGGGAGAAAACAAGCAGTGCACTTCCATTGTTGTTTGGATGGCAGAGGAAAAACATATTTTTCAGGAAACAAAAAGCTTTTTGAGGGTTTTTGTTTGTTTATTTTTGCCTTTTTTGTTTTGTTTTGTTTTATGTGAAAGATTTCACTTATCCCAAAAGTACTCTTTAGCAGTAGTTGACCTTCCCAGTGCCACACGTTGCCTCAGTGCTGCATGAAAACACCTCCTGCATATAAAATGCTCCTCTACTTACTTATGTCAGTACTGACCTACAGCACAGACACCTCAAAAATAAATCAAATCCTGTTCACAGTTTGGTTTCTGTGTTTTGATCTTTTGAGGAAAACAAATAAACAAGGAAATAAAAACATATCTGCAAAAACAGATAACAATCCTGAGAATGCTGGACATCTCAGGGAAACAGCAACACCAAAACAACAGAAATTAGACCTGCAGTTCAACACATCTTTCTGTGGACCATTCCGTGGACCCATGAAGACAAGGGTTTATATGAGGTACAGAAAAGACGGACCAGTTATTTACAATAATATGAGCAAAATTTTTGCTGCTCCTACAGTCAGAGAAAACCTGACCATGTTTGTGGCATGATTCTATGCTTCATGTTGAGTATTCACCGTTGTCAGCAGCTTCTTTTTATCTCCTGCCTCTCCTTTTCCTTTTCTCCCCCTTTCCCCTTTCCTTTTTGTTTGGTGATAGTTTTGTGTTTATTTCTTGTGGCAACTGTGGATCTTTTGTTTTGATTTATTAATCGCAGATGCCTTAATCAGCTTTTGTCACTCACTCTTTCAATTAATAATGCTAGGACTTAAAAGGACAAGTGCAGAAATCCTGGATTCTTGTAGCCACGGTGGCCTTGTAGCAGATAATTTTTCCTTTTCTCTTTATTTTAAAGTTTATGGTATTTGAACAAAATGGTGAGGAAGTGCAGGCAGGCTGACAAGATAGAAAACATCTAGAGATATCATTCAGAAAATGGAACACAGTTTAGCACTGACATTTTACGGGGTATATTTACCAATCCCTACTGATGCATTTCCTTGAGTTCCTTTGAGGAAAAAACAAACCCCCCAGTATTTCAGCTCAGAATGGCAACCAAGGAATAGAATTGTTTAAGGTTCTTAATGGCCTTCATTACACAGTATTTAAGCAAATCATAATCCTTAATGTTTTTCATAACTACTCCATTGTAAGATAAGAAAATGCTCTTATCACCATTTTACAGAGAGGGGACAAAAGCAGAAGGGGATAAAATGACTGCCCTCAGGTCACCATGGAGCCTGTGGCTCAACTAAGATTTATCATTCTGTTGGACTCACTTTTTTGGTTTAGTCAATAATCTGCACATGAAAAACTCAGTGATGTATGCTCAGATCCTGATTCCGCAGAAGCTTGCTCATGATGCAGTTAACAAAGCACACCACATGTCTGATCCAGCCCCATTTAAAACTTCTGATTGACTTTAGACCAGGGCCAACAATGTAGATTCAACTGGTTTGTGTTTTTCTCTTAGAGCCAGCTATTAAAATGGATTAATTCTGTAGCACCTCACTCAACACCTGTTCCTCACCACACCTTTATATTCTGTACCTCTCTACAAGCCTGCCTGCACTGCTTCTCTCCTTGCAGACGTATCACAGAATCCTTTAAACTGTGGAACTCTATGGGGGAAAAAAAGAAAGAAAGAAGAAAAAAAAAAAAAGAACAACTGTTTAAATGTCCAAGAAATAGGAAGCAAAGCACGTAATCTTCTTTCAACCTATAATTATTTTTTTGCAAGTGATAATTATATGAGTGTGCCCTGAGTACAAAGAAAGAGAATTCTCAGAGTAAGAAACATGAGTCAGGCACATTAATCCCTGGTTCTGGGATACATCCAGAAATCCTCCCCTTCACCTTAACACTGTGAGAATGTCTCCAAGACTGGTTCAAAAAGAAACAGAATTACTTTAATTCCAGGCAGTGGGATTCAGTTGCCAGACTGCATACACTTTCTTCAGCACAGCTGGAAACTCTCAGAGGATCAGTACCTTTTCTAGATGGCTGTGAGCACAAAAGGGCCTACTGCTTTGCAAACAAGAAAACAAGAGGGCAGTTCCATTTTGGAGGGAGACATAAAGCTATAAAAGACAGAGCCAAATGGAAAAAGACAGCTGACAGTAGGAGGCCAAGCTTTCTGATCAGCCTGTACTGAATACTCCCTATAGTACTTAATAAGGGACCAAGAACTTGAAGGAGAAAAGGAAGTGGTTATAAAAATTTCTCACGTACTATGTGACTGTACAATCCTGCAAGACAAGCAAACAGCCACTGCAGAAGTTTCCCTCTGCTATGTGCACTGAGATACTTCGTCACCTGTATAAATCATAGTGCAAATCCATATAAATGTATTTGGAAATAAAACAAACAAGTACTGTTGGTATTTGTATATAAATAGGTAAATTCTTTCAGCTTATCAGCCTTTCCACACACTACTGATAACATATCTTACAATGCCTTTAATGTGTGTGACTGACAACTGGAAAACTATCCTTGCACAGAAATGACAACATAAAAGACCACATTTCTATTCTTTCAGAAAGAAGCCAAACACTTTGCAAGAGATTTTCTGTTGTGGACAGTCAGTCATAGAATTACTGCAGCCCTCCTCAGTTTATCTGTTTCCTCTAAGCTTCACTGCATTTAATTCCATAAATTGAAAGTCACTAATTTAATGAGCAGAGCAATACAAACTTGCCTAAGTGTTCTCAGCTCTGGACACGTGGCTCACATTTTCAACCTTTTTTAAGCAGACTTGCACCTTCCCTTCCAAACCAGCTCTGGTGACCCACTGCTACACCAAGACTGAAAAATCCTGCTGTGTTTTAATAAGCCAGGTGGTAAGAGTGTGCTATGCTGCGAAAACAGGTAAACTGTGTACGGCACACTCAGTAGCTTTACTGCTGGAAGGAGCTGTAAGGAGTGTGTCATTGCTCTCTGCTGGACAGCATCAGTAACACTTATCAGCACATCCCAGGCTGTTCTGCAAAGGGACAGTGACCGTTTTCAGTCTAGGCACCTTGGCAATGCTTTCTAGGACTTCCAGCGCTGATGCCACAGCAGGGGGTGTCAGAAGCAACTAAAAGCAATCCCCAGTATCATGAAACTTGTGACTTTCTGTAGAGACCCATTTGTACCTTTCTATAAAGGGGTCTGAAAGACTCACTTGCATGTTTCTGTAAAGACAGATCAAGTCTCCACCTAAAAATTACTGAGACAGTTTACTGAAATATCCTCATTAGAGTGAAATCTGAAATTCATGCTGGTGCAGGAGCCATGAATTTTCTTTGAAGTGCTACCATTACTTATCTCTAGCCAACAGATTAAATTGCCTTCATCTGACATAGATTTCTTCTGATGTTAGTATCTGGAAAAAAAAACCAAACACATCATCCTACCGGTAAGACTTTGTTTTCTTAAATAATCCACTTTCCCCCAAGTACTGGCAGAAGAATTGGATTTGTGTTACTAGAAGACAGTTTTACTCAAAACAGTTGGTGGGAGAAGCATTTTCATGGTATGTCTCTAGATATTTTTGTAGCATTACTGAAACTGAGATGAAGCCATGGCTGCAACTTCCCAAGATGGGCCTAAATATTCACACTGTAGATAATAAAGTGGAAAGGAAACAGTTAAACAGCTGCCTTCAGAAAAGTCTGTCCTTACACATAACAAAGAAGATGGAGACAACAATTAATTACAGGTCCATCTGATCCAGATGTGCTAGCAGCTAAAAGGCCTCTTCTCCTGCTGAGGTGTGAGGGTAATAGGTACATTTCACCCATTAGCATTAATGAGAGATAGCACTGTAAACTCTTCAGGGATCAACAACAGCCTCCATCTCTATAGCAGTTTGTTAAGCATCTGTTCTGTACCATTTTATCACAAATGACATACCTTAAAAGGTTTCACCTTGGTATTCCTGTAGAACACCCAGGTCTGCAGAAAGAGAGAGTGCGTGTCACTCAGTAAAGGGCTCTTTGCAGACTCTGACCACAGCAGAATAATGGTTGCAAATGGATGCCAAGGATCTTGCCAACTACATCAATTCTTAGGTTGCAGAAGGACTGGATGCAGCAAATCATTTTTACTATTCAACAGAATATTACCAAAAAAATTCACAGCTGCTAGAGGAATGTATCATGAAATTATACTTGGAGATAGCAGGAATACCTTACAGTGAACTTCCACCTAATACATAGGTTGCTGTCAAAGTATAATGCCTTTTATTTATTTCCCCGGAAGCAGCAACAGATACAAAGAGCACAATAACATCACTAGATTTAGCAAATTCTCAACTACAAATGGGTATCATTTTTTTCTACATGGAGGAAGTTCAGTTCCATACCTTTGCTCAAGGTGCTCTTCTGCATCAGGCACCATTCTGTCAAACTACTCCTCTACTGCCATCCATCACATGGCAATACATGTAACGGGATATGGGTGGGGAGGTTCAACCTCTGCTGCCATATGACCAATATCCACCTCTGCTGATATGTGCCAACAACATAAAATAAGAAGCATTTCTTTCACAGAAGCCCTCACAGTAAAGTGAACAGTTTAATCATGCAGAATAACTACATATTTTATGCTGTGCCTGAATAAATATGAAAGCCAGTGATCTATCAGAGCTGCCACTACTCAGAAGCATTTTTGATCCATCACCTGATATAGCTGCCTTTGCAGTCTGATCCTGAGATCACTTTTCTCTAGGGACTGTGGTTCAAAGTCAAGTCTGTCCTGAGAACAGACAATTTCAGGGTACAGCTTTGCTACAAGAGTTTTTTTTTTTGTACCAGCAGCAAGGTAACACGAGCTGGAAAACATCTCAGAGAATGCTAACAGCATACATGGGCCTTTGAGGTTGGGACTGTGTGGAAACCAGGCTGATCTCAACAGAGCTTCCTACTTGTTCATTTCAAGAATTAATAGTCCAGCTTTACAGTTTTGGTAATTAAGTTCAGTCTAGGTATAGCTCATAAGACTGAGGAAGAAACTCTCAGAGATGAAAAAGGGACTTCACATATTCCTAATTAATACGTTTCAGAAAAGATATTTCTTGAGATTACAGTGGTCTCTGAATATACTGACGTGGTTGAAAACAATCTCAGCTTCCTTTTTATGGCCAGTCCTTGGTGAATTTCTATTTACTACAAGTTCATCTTACACTGCAGATATGTGAAGCTACCCAGGAGCTCACCTATGAGGAAGCCAGATTTCTCCAAATCTGGCTGTGTGAAAGCACTAAAGATCTCCTAATAGCATCAGAGACATAAAGATATAAAAGTTCTTTAGCTGGAATAACTCTTTTTGTACACAGGAAATCAACTGAACTTCAGTATGAGGCACCTCGATTATCCAGTATAATTCAATCCACTCTAGGACTCTCAGTTCACAGCAAGGTTTCAGCCTTTTAATTCGTAGACCCTTACATTTTGACAGTGATATTTACACAATAAATTTAAACCTATTTTCTTGACTGGTAACTGTGACCCATGGATCATGGGCTGAAACTGTCAGCATAAAGGAAGGAGGAAAGCCCTTACACATGTAGTGATGCGTATTTTAATAATATGATAGGTTTCATGTGCCCAAGGTCTGAACGTAAATATAAACTAAGCCCAAAGCATTAGTTGTTCTTCCATTTGCTCAAGCACCAAGGTAGGACAGGAATAAATGGAAATACTGAGTCCAGTGATTTGAAAGACTCGTGCAGAGCTGGCATATTTCTGAACTTCAGCTGCACAGCTCTACTACAGCCTGTAATCCTGAGTTACACCTATTAATTAAAAGCGTATTTTTATCCTGGCATTTCTGTTTTCAAAATTAATAGTTCTCCATAATAACACTAAAATCAAAGCAGCATATGACCTCCAGCATCATTTTCAGTTTCTATTAGAGATGTATTTGTTCACAACAGATTTTATTTCAGTCTCCTTCACTGATTCTCTGGGGGCTGCTAAAAAGATAGGAGGAAAACTACCTCAATACACATGGCATGATGGGATATGCAACTCTTAAAAGCAACTCCTGTAGGAGTTGTAGCAGCAGACGAAACACAGGACTGTAGCAGGAAGACGGAGAAGACCTTAGAAAACATCCTTCGTCCTTCTGATGGAACAGTAATGACAACCTCAGAGACTCCTTGGCTGCTTGCTCTCTCAAGCTGCTAACAAGGACATTAGGACACATTTTAACCTTTGGGATATTTTCTCTGATACCAACACCAAAAGGTAAGCTTCTGAGGAGACATGGTGCCTTATCACATGAAAGCATCACATAATACTGTCCTGTCAAAAAATCTCATTTCATGTATTTTCCTAGATCACTAATGTCTGACAGAGTCTTTTTCAGCTAAGAAACTGACATCAGTAACAGCTTGCCCTCCTCTCTCTATCCTACATACCCTACTTTTTCAGTGCACTTCTCATTTGTGGTGACAATTCAAGAGACAGAGATATCTATTTTCGAAACCTGAGCTACTGACCTAAACCACCTATCACAGAAGAAATAGATCTTCTGTCCTTGATAAAAATGAATGCTTTAATACTACAAAATTTGCAGGCCTTTTTCCACGCACACTTTTTTATTAATGCCCCAGTACTACACCACACTAGCCAAAATATGCCAAATATGAAATCGTGCTGCATGAAATGACCACCTGGCTATGAGCTGCAGCAGGCTTTTGCCCTCACTGTCTACCCAAACTCTTTCTAGATGAAAAAAATATACAAATTTGCAAATATGCAAAATTCTGCATTGCACTGCTTGTGCAAGCTGTGGATAATGACTGGGAGCAAAGCTGTCAAGGGTATCCCAACAGAATACCTGAGACTTGACACCCAGGGATGGTGGGGGATACCTCAGTCCCACCCTGTCCCACCTTTCATCACGAGATTCATGGCTCAGTGCTTCATCTTGTAATGCCCCAACTCTGTTCCCAATGCATTCATCACACTCTTGGCAACCTGGGACGCTTTTGGGTAGCCTCTTTGAATGGAAATGGCCTGTGAAAGGCCAAATTCACTGCTCCGTCATGTCTGAGAGGGACAACACAGGTTTCTTCACTCTCTTCAGAGGGAATGCACGTAGGAGTGGATGTCTCTATGAGCTATGGACAGTCAGTGCTATGGACACTTGCACAAGATTGTATGCAGCTCAGACAGGCAGCGAGATGAATGGGTAAACAGTTCAGACTTACCACCACAGGTGTTACTACAAACTGGAAGAAGCAGTGTTCTTTTAATCACCAACAGTGGAGGAAAAATACTTCCCCTGTGGCTTGAAGAGTGAGGAAATGAATCCCCAGCTATTTTATGGAATCATGTAATACCCATGTTGCCTAATGAAAGAGAGTCTATAGAAATCAATACTAATGATATCTTCTCTTTTCTAAAAGACAGATAATAGAAGCCATGAAAAGGCCTATCATTTAGCTTCTTGTAGTTTAACCCTTTAGTAAACCATCTGTTCAACCTTTCACAATTACTTCATTTTGGCAAGCTACATTTCATTGTAATTATCTGTCTCCTTATGGAATTTTGAAGACACCTCCTCTCCTTTAAGATTTAGTTCCTACATGGCTATAGTACTTCACTGTATCCTTTCAATGAATTTTGTTTCAATGAAACAAAGAGTAGAAAGGGTGTCATGTGTGTCAATTGTAAAGATTTTTTCTGTTAATTTTCACATCATAAGCTTGTTCGTAGAGCAGACTTAAAAGCAATATGATTTATTTGAGCTGAATTCAGTTATGGTGAGAGATATGATGGATTTTTATTTTTATTTTTTTTACTTAAGGTAAATATTGATGCACAGTACTATTATCTACTGAGCATGATGTCTACTTCTCCTTAAATCCGAAGTAGATTTTTGAAAGCTTATCAGCAGGGGGCATTAACGTGACATTAAATTCCAAATGCAAACTCACAAACAATTCTGCAGTGCCTGATGTTATTTTATTATTAACAAGTAAGGTTTTTACTTGTTTTTTTACAAGGTCATTTCATCTTTTTAAAGTATTGCTAGAATCCCAAGCCATTTTCTGACACTGGTCATCTGTTTAACAGGGCACCGTGAGTTTCCTCCTGGTTGCAAAAACTGTCTTTATTGTTGTTTGATGCATTTTAGGAGAACCTGAATTTGTGTACAGCCATCTCTTTCAAAGCAGATTATATCCAGTAGAAAGAAATGGTGGTTTCAACGCATGCAAGATTACTTGGAATAAGCATCAGTTCCTCCCTGACATCCTGTATACACATTTGAGGAAATGACTGACAGTGCCCCAATTTCCTAGGCTTGTATGTTGGCAGTAGCTACTAACCTGGAGAAGAGAGGTATTTCCAGAAGGAAATTTTTAAATAGCAACATATTCCCTTCAGAGTGCCCGTTTCACACTCCACTGACAACAGAGGGAAAAGTAACCACTCTGATAATTTAAATGATCAGTCACAGAGAATGCATCTATGTGCTCATACCAATAGGACTTTATCTTCTGCTTTCTGACACTAAGAAAGCACACAAAGAATATACCATTTCTTTTACTGAACTCTTACAGAAGGTAATTCACAAAGCTCCTCTATCAGAAAGATAGTCTAGCAATGAACTGATGACTGAAGGGGCCAAAGTTAAAAAGGAAGATGTAACTGTGGCACTGCTCTATTCCTTGGTCTTTCACTCCTGTTTGATGCTATCACACTGTAATCAGGTCCTTGCTTTGTTCATATTAACCACTATTAGTGTGCAGTTACTGAATCTTCTCTGATCTTCCTGTATTAAAATCCATATATCATTTATAATAATCCACAGTATGCCCATATATGTAGCATAATGAGCCAGTAATTTACATTGGTTGCTTCAAAAGTAATGCCTCCTACTTATTTCCATGGAAACTACAACAGATTCAAAGAGCCCACCAACACTACCAGATAGAGCAAATTCTCAGCTACAATACACTGTATTTCTGTGCGGAACAAGAGAGGCGCCTAAGGAGTGGAGGACAGCCAGTATCACTTCAATCTTCAAAAAGGGCAAGAAGGAGGATCTGGGAAACAAGCCAGTCAGCCTTGCCTCTGTCCCTGTAAAGATGATGGAACAACTTGTTCTGGATGCTATCTCCAAGCAACTGAAAGAGAAGATGGTTATCAGGAGTAGTCAACATTGATTCACCAAGGGGAGATCATGCTTGACTAACCTGTTAGCTTTCTGTGATGTCATCACTGTCTGGGTAGATATGGGGAGAGCAGTGACTGCTGACTACCTTGATTTCAGCAAGGCTTTTGACACCTTCTCCCACAGCATCCTTGCTATGAAACTTAGAAAGTGTGCAATAGATGAGTGGATGGTGAGGAAGACTGGGAGCTAGCTGACTGGCAGAGCTCAGAGGGTTGTCATTAGCAGTACAGTCTGTTTGGAGGCCTGTAACTAGTGGTGTTCCCCAGTGTTTGGTGCTTTGTCTGTGTTCATCAGCAACCTGAATGAAGTGACAGAGTCCTCCCTCAACAAGTTTACTGATGATACAAAGTTTGGAGGAGTGGCTGATGAGGTCTAACAAGAGCAAGTGTAGAGTCTTGCACCTGGGAAGGAATAACCACATGCATCAGTACATGTTAGGGGATGAAGAGGAGCAGTTCTTAAAAAGAACATGGTCAGCAGACCATGGGAGGTGATCTTCTCTCTCTATTTTGACCTAACGAGGCCACCTTTAGAATACTGTGTGGAGCTTTGGGCTCCTCATTTAAAAAAAAGACAGCAATCTCCTAGTAGGAGTCCAGCAGTGATGATAATGGGCCTGGAGCATCTGCTTTATGAGGAAAGGCTGAGTAACCTTGGTTTATTCAGCCTGGGGAAAAGAAGATAGGGGATCTGATAAATGTTGATAAGTACCTAAAGGGAGATGGGAAGCAAATGGGTGAGGCTGTGATCTTGTCAGTAGTGTGTAGTGATATGAGAAGGACAGATGGCATAAAATGTGAGTGTACAAGTTCCATACAAACATGTGAAAGAACTTATTTATGGTAGGGGTGACAGAACACTGGAACAGGCAGCCCAGAGAGGTTGTGGAGTATCCTTCTATGTAATTTTTCAAGACCTGTCTGGACACCTATCTGTGTGACATACTGTAGGGTACCTGCTTTGCAGGGGAGTTAGATTTGATGATCTTTTGAAGTTCCTTCTAACCCTGCAATACTGTAATTCTTTGAATATAAATAAAATCACAGTAACACAGGACTTTTAGCAACATTCACACATTATCCATACCAGCAACATGTACATGCAACAGTTTTTGTTTTGTTTTTCTTTTATGGCAAAAACTTGTTTTTTAACAGTAAAAGGAAAAGCTGTATTAACAAAGGCTCTCACAATGACCTGTGAAATTGGCAGGGCTTTTCTATGTGTGAAAATTAAGAATCTTCTCTTAGAAAAACCTGATGCATATAATGCAATTTTCCTTTAAAATCTCAGAAGCATGGAATAATATTAGGTTTGATAACCTTCCTGATAAATGCGAGAAGATTTATAGAAGCTAGGAGAGAAAAAAGAATTAAACTTCCATCCGTCAAAGGGGATAACATATCAGAATTTTTATTTTTATTTTTGAACAGAGAGAATGTTATCACAAAGTATTATTAAAATCTCTGAGCCTCCAGTATAATGTGTATTATTTTCCCTCAAGCAGATCCCATGAGCTTTTCGGCAGGTGGCATTAATGCACCATCCAATTCCAAATGGCATGCAGCCAGGAAACTACTGCTTCCAGCAATTAACACCTTTAAATGATCAACAAACTATGGCAGAGAGTAATTTTTCTTACAAGAAAAGCCTGCCTTAAAATGGCATCTGTTCAAAATGTTTCTTTTTAGCAACAGTAGCAGACCATAAATGTGTTTTGACTACTCTGACATTGAAATAGAAGAAAAGGGCACATTTTCCCACATCTTCCCATGTTTTCCCTTCTCTTCCCATTAGAATGTCTGTAGATTCAGCATTTTCAAACAAAGAGAAAGAACATGACTGAAATATTTTAGCATTCAGCTGTGTACAAACAATAATATCTACACAATCCTCTCTCAAGGAGAAGATTTTTTTCTAGCTTGATGTATCTTCAAGTTTTAAGACTTGATCTCCAGCTAGGAAGAGCAAGACAAGTAGAGAAGAAGAAGAGATAGCCTAATGACAGACATGAATGGCCATATAGACTCTACATAGAGTGGAGTGTGTTTCAGAGCTGGCTGGTCTACGTATCTAGGGCTTTCCCAAAGCAGACAGTAGAAAATCCTGGAATTGCCTTCTGGACTCATGGATGAAACTCTTCTCTACTCCACAAATTACAAATATTTTCATGTTTCAAGTATCATATAAACAGCCACTGCTAGAAATAGATGATTTGAAAGAACTTCTCTGATAGGAAAACTCGGAACATTTGTCACTTATTCTTCAAAACACAAGCTGAATTTTTTCCATATCATGAAACTGCCCAGAGGAGGGGTAGGAAATACAAAACAGTCTACCAGGATGTCCTTGGAGAACTATTCTCCAAATTGTGCATCAAAGGATTCTGGGTCTGATCTTCAAAAAATCAGTTTTTTTTTTTCCTAAAATACACCTGAGCTCAGGTTAGAATTGACAATGACTATAGTAAGAGTGAGGAACCTCATTAGAAGCCAATAGACTAAAATCTTCCTGAAGCCTAATGATGTTCCATTGAGTATAGGGATCAGGGTTGGCAGCACTGAGACTCAAGCAATGAACCCAAATAATGTATAAAGAGGGGTGTGTGTGGGACTGTTGTCCTACCATGTCCTACCAGGCTATCTTTGCACCACGTGAGATACTTTTATGAAAGAGGTGCTTTAGTCACATGAATGACTTACTCTATATAAAACATCTGGATAAAGTTATGGAATTTGCTTTTCACTCTCTGGACCACCTAATGGTCTGTTATAGATTCTTTGAATTTATGAAACCTGTTGATCTACTTAGGTATTGCGATAAAGCAACATAATAAAACTGTAGTAAAATTCAGAGCAACTCCAAAATGATTTAGTGAGAATTTGGTCTTTGGTTTTGTCTCCTGCTGACTTCACACAGAATGTGTCCTTCTCTGAAAGAGCTGTTTTGTATTTGATTCTTTTTGACAGCAGACCTTAACCTTGACTATCTGATGTGAGTCATCCTGGGCATCACTTTTATTGGAAATAAAATAACCATTTTTATTGAAAAATCTGGTTGTATTTTATTACCCACCTTATTTCAGTAACCAAACACAAGACTACAACTTACTTAGTTTTGAAGTAGCATGCTAATGCTGTTAAAAATATTGATTTGATTGGCACACACACATTTTATTTGCATAAAGCTGTTGCCCATAGAATTGCCCAACAGAAGGACCCCCTTGAAAGCTGAAACCCTGCCCCCGGCTAAAACAATTTCTGAGTTGCCATAAAATACTGCGAATAGCTCACTGACTGATGGTATTTCACTGCACAAATGGCTCATAAAAGCTGTTAAATCTGTTGTGTACTCCAAAGGTATTTTAGTCTAACGACTATTTTCACTTACTTACATAGGAGCTGTCAGGAAAATCTATTCCTCATATGACAAGCAGTATCCAATCCCGACAAGAATTGGGATTCTGGCACAGCAAGCCAATATTTCTTTTTCTGAATGCTTTTCATGACTGCTTCATGGCTTCTTCATGTGGCATCTTTAAGGAGAGCTGTTCACTGAGAGATCTGGGGATATGTTTTGATTTCAGAGGTGTTCTTCCAGATAGAAAAGCATAATTCTGCAGATTGAAAGGACTGGCAATGGGAGTATTAGATGATAAAAAGAATTAAGATAAAGTAAAATGCGAAGGGAGGAAAGCATCTGAAGGAAGTGAAAACCAAACCACACCAAAACACAATCCTTATTTTTTTTGTGCTTATTTTCAGACCACAACATTTAAATATCAATGATGGACTGAGTAACATTTCCAGTGAAATATCTGAATAAAGCTCAAAGAAAAACACAGCCACCAAGTGATTTTTTTCCAACCTTGACTCCTGGATAATGCCAAAGTGCACTACAGCATAGTAGCTTTCTGCAATGGAGTACATTCCTCCTGATAAAGAATTCTTTGTTCACGTCCAAGATGCATCTTTCTCTTCCTGAAAATCATTCCCAACTTTCCTCCACTTGGAAAAAAAGGAGTTACCTTCCTTCAAGCAGCCATTGGAATCAGTAGGCCATTGCCTCATCTGCACATCATTACTCTTCTGACAAATACCAAAGAAGCTAAAAAAAAAGTTCCCTGTCAAATGGACAAAACTAAAAGCTGTTGGCATCATATCTGGCCAAAGGAAGGGGAAGCTGTTTTCCATTCCCAGCACCTTTACCTTGCAGGTCTACACAAGCACTTTCCCAGGAGGAAATCCTTACAAAAGTATCACAGAGTTGCTGTGCAGCGTTAGAAAGAGCAGCTCTCCAGAAGGCCCATAGTCCTACTTTCCTCATACTGAGAATACTCTCTAAATCTCCTCTCTCATTAGCCGTTTCATAGCTTTTATCTTTCCTGTTCTAGAAATCAAAAAAAGGCCCCCTGTTCATCTCTGCTCATCAATTTGCTTCTTAGGAAAGACAATCTCAAGCAGAGACGGATCCTCTCAGGTTTTGAAAAGCTACCCCTTTGGGCAATGCAAATTTGAGTAGAAGGAGTTCTAAAAACCAGTTCTAAAAAAAATCCTTCCCCCATTTATATTTCAGTGGACATTTGTGGGTAGACCAGAACACTGAAGAGCTGTGAGGTTTAGAGAAACAGCAATAAATTCAGGTTAATGCTTAGGTAAAACCACTATTCTATAGTATTTCACAACTCAGAATATTTGAAAGTAAGCATGAAGTGTCACACAAGCCAAGCACTTAGACACTACATATTTTGGACCTATTTCTGTTGCCTTTGGAAAAAAAAAATAATGCTGCTACACTCATTTACAAAGGTGTTAACAGCAGACTCTTTTATGTGAAAGTTTTAATAATCACAGAAATGCTATGGGTTGATGTTTGAAGTTAGGAACAGGTAATATAGTAATTTGGCAGAAATTTATGTGTGTCCACAGACAAGAGGCTATGGTCAGATCCTGTGACCCATCTGTCTTTGCATAGAAGGGGCTTTCCCTCTGATAGGTGGCAGCTCCACAAGCTACCTGTGGTCATGCCAGAAAGGAGCACATTTTATTGCTCTTTGCTAAGAATCAAACTGTTATGTGCTCTAAGGAATATTTTGGCAGGCATTTGGTTCTTCGCTCTCCTTGTGGTCAGTATCCTTACTCCTGTGCGCCTGGACTGTTTCTTCCCTTTATAAACGGGGCTTTGATAATTTCATCAATTACAACAAATGACAGTTTTAAATTCTTAGCCCTGCTGACAAGTTCTTCATTTATTATTATTAACTACTTCTTGCAGCAGTCTAATATTCTTTTTTAATTCTTTCTTATAGTGGCACAGCAGGCTGACATTTTAAGCCTCTCCTTAATCCCCCTTCTTTCCCAAATACATAAAAACACTTCATCATTTTCAAATGACTAATACTTCAATATTCCTGTTCTGCTACCTGCTGAGGAAAAGAAGAAAGGAAAAGGCTGAGTAATGGTGTTTCAGAGATAGCAGCTCTCTAGATGACTGCATTTATTTATTACTAAAATGCATTCTAAAATGTTGCATCACTGCAATGGAGATAATAACTTCATAAATATATAGCTCTAAAAGAAAACTATTTATCTTTCAAAAGTTTTGTTGATAGTTTAAAGCCTCTAAAGAAAGAAGAGACTTACAAAGAAGGAAGAATTTGGCAAGCAGCTACTGAAATGCACTTAGGTTTTCTTAGACAAATCTGAGAGAGTCAAGTTTCAAACTGCAGCAGAAGTCAAGATAAAAGACGTCCTACATAGATGCTGAGATCCTGACAATTGTCTGAGGAATCCGTGTAGGCAAGTGTCTCTGCCTCTGTTTCCCCAGCTATGGAACTGAAATGTAGCTTCCCTTGTAACATGGGTGTTACAGTGGTTATTTCAGCACAAAGTAGACCCATCAAATAAGAGATGGAGTGATGACCAGATACACACATGTCTAGATGTTATGCCAGACTGCTGTCTGTGGTCCACTTAACTGGTGAGGTTGGCATGCATCTTTAGAGATCACCTACTTCAGGCCCCTCTCTCCAGCCAAAGTCAGCATGGCCAAATTCATGTCCAGTCAGGTTTTAAAGTATCTTAAAGAGTAAAGGTTCTACAGTCCTCTAAGTATTTATACTTTATATTTTTATTATATAAATAATATATTATTTACTTTCTATTATATCTATTTATAGTATATAAAATACTTTATATTTTATACATTGGTAAGATCCCCTCCTTAGTGTTCCCCCTCCAGCTGAACAGTCTCATCCCTCTCAGCCTTTCTTCATATTAAAGATACTCCATTCCCTTATTCATCTTCATGGTTTTTCATTAGACTTATTCCTGGTAAGTCCATATCTCTTGTACTGGTGAGCCCAACACTGGACAAACCACTTCAGACGCTTCTCATGAGTACTGAGCAAAAGGGAAGGATCACCTTTACCTATCTCTGGCAACACTCCTTCCAGAGCAGACCATGAGCCTGTTGGCCTTCTTGGAAGGGCACATCACTATCTCATGTTCAGCTTGTCCACTGGCACCCCAGGTGCTTTCTGCTCCATAAGATCAGTAGTCATGCTGAATACTCCTTGTCATTTTCTTGTGCCTTGTATGATTTGACACGGCTTCCAGGATTAGTATCTCCATTGCTTTGAGTAAAGACTGGCCACCCTACAGTTCCCTGAATCTTCTTGTCCTTCCTGAAGACAAGAGTGACATTTAATCTCCTAGTGTCATCAAGAATCTATTTTAGTCACCATGACCTTTCAAAGTTTCTCAAGGGTGGCAAGTGGGAGCATCAGCTAGCTTCTATGTGTGCACGTAACTGGAATTCATGGACTTGTGTATGCCCAGTTGTTTAAATGTTTCTTAAGCTGATCTTCCTCCACTAATGTTAAGCTCCCTTGAACCAGACATTTCTGCTTCAAGAGCATTGGATTCTCAAAGGTCGATCTTACTGGTAAATGCTGAAGCAAGGAAGGCACAGAGTACCCCTTAAACTTTTCTGTGTCCTTTGTCAACAGATTTACTGTGTAATCAGGTTCAGTTGTAGGCCCATGTCTTTTTTATTCTTTCATTTACTGCTAATGCACCTATAAATAACTTTCTTATTGACCTTTACATTCCTTCCCTGATTGAGCTCCAGGTGAAGCCTTTGGCTTTCATAATCCCATCCCTGTACGTTCAGCCTGTGTCTTATACTCCTCCTGGATCACCTGGAGATATGAAGTCAAGCAAGCATCTCATATCACCAACTTGATCATCTGTTTTAGGAAGCTGTCACCAGTACCTCCTTTTCACAGGCTTCTTCCAGTTGCCTGAATTGGAATCTCATCTGCTACTTCCTGATCAGCTGGTCTACTGCAGATATCCCAAACAATATCAGACATTCTGGTTTACTTGCTAATTCTGACCCACAAGCTCTCATCTGGTTCAGAACCCTTCCCAAGGCAGACACCCTTGGCCCAGCTATTCTTACATAAAAGGTCACTCTCCATTCCGGCTCTCACATCCTGTTCTTCCTAACAAGCCTCTTGTCTACTCATGGCAGCACTCCAGTTATGTGAGATGATGTATTACTACAACACCAAGGAGAGCACAGTCCTTCATTAATCCTAAGCAAGTGTGTGCAATCGTGTCCTTTCACCAGAGAATACATGAGCGCAAATCATGAATGATTATGCACAGAATGACAGAAAGGCAACAAGCCGTACTGGTTTCCCCAAAAAGGCATGGAAGTTCTTCCTCTCCTTTACTTTTGTGCTTATAATCTGATATGATCTCACTTAACCTGTTTTGCTGATTAGTGACTCCTTTTCATCCCATGCTGCTCCTTTTGGTTAGATGTTGTCCTTCCAATCTTACCACTTTCTCATATGGCTGTTGGTCATTCTCTCCCTCCTTCTTCGTTCCTAGTTTAAAGGTTTCCTCTCCATGTTGTCCAGCCTCTCCACAGAGATACTTCTGCCCTATTTGGTCAAGTGGATCCACTTCTAAGAAGTCTTGACTCTCAAAGAGAGTCTTACAATCATCTGAAAGCAAATCCCGTTGCTGACATCGCTGCGCAACCAACATTTACCCACAGGATCAAGACAGTCTTCTTTAGGCTTTTCCTCCTCACTGGCAGAATGGAAGAGACCACTGTCTGGGCTCCCATGACCTGCGACACTGCATCTGGAACACAGCCCCTAAACAGCAGATCAGGTTGGGCGGGTGGGGTGCCTTTGTTACCCATGCGCAGGGAGAGTCTCCTACCACTATCACTCACTGTTTACTCTTGCCACATAGTTCTAGTTCAGCTGGCTCAGGTGCTCCACTGAACAGAGCTCCCAGCCACTGCTGCATACCTGCACACACAGACTTGGGTAACTTTACAGAGTTGTATCAGATAAAAAGCCATACAACAGTGAATCATAGAGAATCGGGATCTTTAGTTTCATTCTAAGTGAGTGAGTGGCACATTATCTATTAGCAGAGTGAATACAATAAATTAGAAATGACAAGAAAACACTCAGTCCTGAACAATCAGTGTTTTTTGACAGAAGATCCCTGACAAGTCCTGTATTTAGATATCTGACATTCCAATACCCCTGCGATTCATCACTGTGTTCAGTAAAGACACCAGATCCCCTTGTATCATGGCTGGCCAGAATTCATCATTCCAAAACGGTCTGTAGAAGGTGGAAAATTAAATCTAGTCTTACTCTAACACCACTGACCTTACTATCTCCTTAGCTGCCTATTCTGTTGCTTATTTCTTCTACATTTAAAGGTTTTCCCCATAAGTTGACAACCTGGGAGGTGCCTGGAGCTCTGAATCTTTGTCATTAACAGAATAGCTCACATTAAAATTCATAAAATGTGCTTGTGCTTCTAGACAGGTGTTATTTAATAGTGCAGAGCAGGTTTTAGTTAGACATTGATGAATGCAGCAGTTACTGCCAAAAGAAACTGTCTACTGATACCAAGATAGCAGATAGCTCAGTCCAATCAGAAGAATCAAATGGAGACAATGTTTTAAAATAAGCAGGCAACTGTCAAAGATGTTTTATTTCACCTACATGGACACAGTCTTATTCATATGTATACTGTCTTATAAAATCCATGTTGTTTGTCTCCAACATTTTTCCAGCTGAACAGAAAGCTTCAAAAAAAAACACAATTACACTATCACTTTGAATCTTATTTGCTGCTTCTAAATAATGTTGTGTCTGAGCCAATCCTTTTATACAACTTTTTTTTTTTTTATCACAGTTTATAATCTAACAATAGTCATGTTAAAAAATCAACAGTGGCCACTTCAGTTTCCAGAATCTGTAGTCATTTTTCTACATAATTATGAATGCAGAGATTGAAGAAGGAGATGGAAGAAGGAAAAACTTGACCTTTGAAAACTTGCATCAAGTTGCTAGGTTTTAGTGTTTACTTGTGGTTTTCTTTTTTTTTTTTTTTTTTTCTTTTTCACTTGAAGATAATATTCCTTTTGTCTGTTAATTCTGTCAAAATAAGTAGAAATATTCACTGCTATTTGCTACAGTCATTAACCTGAAGAAGTTAGGTATTATTTAATCCAGCTACTGCTCCTCTGAATATGCTGATATCAGGGACCTCTTCCTATCTGAATTTTCCTGCATGCCCATAACCTTTCTTTTAACTTGCATAAGTGTAGACCTAGGTCTCTGAGTCAGCTGACCCTGGCTGCCTTCCTTATTCAAATCACATCTACTGCAAATTTCTTCCAACTCCCCAAGTGCCAAGTGTTTGTTAACTTTCATGTCTACGGAAAGACCCTTGCAATAAGAATGAAAAGCCTGAATCTCATCATGATAAACCCATGCTGGTATGAATTCATATGAGACCCATATCATGCAAAGCACTGCTCTTCCTACAATTAGCCAGTTGGAGAGTCTCAGCAGTTTCCTACTGCTAAACCAGAACAGGACTGATTTTTGATTTGCCTGGTTCAAGCAAGCTCATAAAAATCATGGATGACTGCTGATTTAACTGGCTCTAAGTCAAAGATTAGCAGAATCATAAAGCTAATAAAAGTGTAATCTGTTTGAAAGGTTAATTCATGCCATTATAACTGGAACCTTATATTGGGCAGGCACTAACAAGAAACTCGATTACATTTATGGGCTACATTTATTCTTTAATTCATTCTTTTTTGCTATTGTTTTATATTAATATTAATATTAATATTAATATTAATATTAATATTAATATTAATATAACAGATTTAATATTTTATATTAAATGATTAAACAATTGTTTATATTTGTTTTCTATAACCAGTAATGGTTATAGACTACAATAAATCAAATAGGAACTTAATCAATAGCTCTACTATGAAAAAAAAATATCACAAACTCTTTTGATAAGAGATTTTAAATCCCAGTAGATAGAAATGGTGTTAAATCCATAACGATTAACTTTTGCACAGAATACACACATAATACATTCCTTTGCTTTAATAAAGCATATAACAAGTTCTGATGCATTATCACCATAAAAAACTACTTCCAGATAGGCAAAGTTTATACTCCAGAAATTAAGCCATTAAGTGGTGAGGAACAATGGATTATTGATTTTTCAGGATATACATGCAACATTTAATAACAGAACTGGGGGAAGGAAATGCAGCAGTAATCCAGCCATTATGTAGCCAAATCTACACAATCTTTTAGTTATTAAGTTTACCCTACTGAAGACAGAGGCAAAACTGACAGTAGCACTAGCAATAATTTCACAGTCATTTCCAACCTGCTTTCATCTGACTACAGCATGTTTTTGGTAGCCTTTATCAGTAATTACTGTAGAAATGTTATAAGCTATCAATTGCTATAATCAAAACAATTCAAACTAATTTTAAACCTTTTAGAGCATATCTCCCCATGTATTCAGCAAAGGTTCCCTATTCATCCCCTCATGCAATAAGGTTGCGAAGGACATCAAGAGAAAGAAGCATAAAACTGAATTCATGGTATGCATAAAACTTTGGAGCAAACCAGCCCAGCTTCATGCACCTCCACCACCTCTGTGCAGTATCCCTAGTCACAAATTATGGTGCACTGCATGAAAACCAAACTCTTCACTACAAGACCAACAGAGATCACTGACATGAGGCTCTACGAGTGCTTAGGCTGGTGCAGATGGTAGCCCAGTGAGTTAGAATGATGCAAAAAAGGTGGGAAGGAATGAATAGGCTAAACAGTGCTAAAACACATCACTTGAAAGTGAGAGTTACACACCCTTATGAACAACCACTTGTTTTCTTGGGCTGCGTAACCCAAGCATTGACTAGATGCTTAGTGACATACTGATTAATCACTTACCTATCAGCCCTTTCTAAAAATTCATCCCTAGCTGAAATCTGATCCTTTCAATCTTCCTGCTTTAAGATGAAGATGACTCTTTACTCCTGACTGTTAAGCTAAAGCTGGAGTGTTCCAGGATGAACTAACATAATTTAACATAGTATATACCAAAATCACAGATATCCCAAATCTTAGAAAGTCTGAGCTTGCTAAATTCATCAGAAGTATTATTTTACGCATGACATCAAGCTGAAATAAAATTTGTTAAGACCCATCAACTCTGAACCTGTGGGTCAACCTCTAATCACTACTGTAAGTAAACACCATTATGAGGAATGATTTCATGAGTTATGATTTCATGTGTGTTAGGCTTCAGAACCTATTTAGCACAATTTGCACAAGTAAGAAATTCCAAAACACCAATTCACACTTACATATTTCCTGCAAATTCATTTTGATGTGGAAGATTTTCGTGTAATATCTCAAGTAGCTGCACTTTGTTCACAGCTGGGTACAAACATAGAGTGTGCAAAATAGGACAGTATATGGCTAGACTTCTGGAAAATGATCTGAAAACCACTTGTCTTATATTCAGTAATTCCCTGAAGTTCCCTGGGAAACATCACTGAAGTGTAGTCTGACTGTGGAAATGTATTAGAGAAAATTATATTTATTACTAAAAATCTGGGATGTGGGGGTGGACTGAGTAGGATCAGCAGGCCTCCCTCATGAGTAGTCACAAAACCTGAGGTGCACCGAGCTAAGTGAGTTAGAAATACAGAAACATAAAGCATCATTTCTCCTTAAAACTATACTTTATTTGTTGTCACACACTGTTGCAGCCATAACAGCTTTACTTCTTTTTGTGCTGATAACCAGATTATTATTCCTTTGTGATCTGAAGGGAGAAGATACAATTTCCTGGGGAAGTTCCAGGATGGGCCAATATCTTAGGGTGGTGAAGTAAGCACAAGACTTGGCAGGCTGCTTCTTGAAACCAGTGCTAAAACTCTTTGGAATTTTTAAAGAATGAAAGTTCTTTAAAAGCTGTTTGTACTTATCTATGACTTTACTCCTGTAACACCAGAACAAAACTCTCCTTTCTGCTGTCTGGAGCTGTTGGTTGGCTGTCTGGTGGCCAGAAGTGAATTCTTTTGCCAGCCTGGTGAAATTGGGCACAATGGTTAAATAGACCTAAGAAAATTCTCCATAGTCAGAAACTTTCAATAGGTTTGGTAATGCAAAATATACATGAAAAACCTGCTTTGCTCTGAGGTTTCTCATACCTTTCCTACTGACAGGTTCTGGGGAGGCTGGATATTGTAATTAATGTTACTCAATTTGGATTTTGGATTCCTATTCATTCCTTCCCACCTTTTTTGCATCATTCTAAATAAATGTAGGGATATTCCTACAGATTACAGAAAATGTATGGTTACAGATGCAGATCAGAAGAAATGGTGTAACTGTGTCATGGCACAGTCAATCACATGATAATGCACTGCATGACTGTCAGATTTTCTTTCATCAAAGTAAATAAAGAGCTCAGTGTTGCACGCTTAAGAGAGGAAGTGTGAAACACCTTCAGATCTTTGAAGAGTGCAAATAAAACCAACACCAAACAACAATAACCTCAGCTATCATAATCTGCAACAAATACTACAATATAAGTGTACTTCTGAAAAAAGGGAAGAATTCAGCAGTAATTGTCACTGACAACAATCGTTTAACATCTGCACATGTTATACACTGTTATATTTATTTTCATTTTGATTCCTATTTTAAGCCTAATCAAATTTGTCCAGTCATTACTAGAAATACCATGATTTGTAGAGGACTGAATATTTGAAAACACTTGAAACTTGAATGAAAGAACTCTGTTTTTCTAACATATTTTTTAACAGTTCATTTGTAAACTAAATTAATTACTAATTTTTTTCTAGCAGTAATTTACCCAAAGTGTGTTTTTTAACTCAAAAATTTGCAAAGCGTCTCTCTTCTTAAAAATCAAAGCAAATCTTATTTATTTCCCCAATTACTGAGTAATTAAAAATCACTCTTCTTTCTGTACCTGGTTGTATAGACCAATGAAGTACAATTTTAAGTCATCATAAAAACTGCTGGTGATCTTCAGGACACAGCAAAACAGACAAAGCAGTGTGTTCACAGCAATTTCTCCCATTACCAAATTCATTTTTTAACCACCCATAAAAGCAAAGAATTTTTGCTACTGTTAATCTCTTCCTTGAAAACTGCATCAAATTAATTGGTGCAGAACCTGAGACAATACTCAGGCTGTCAAATGGATTATTGTGGTGGGAAAATTTCAGAATAAAAACAGGGGATATAAAATTGGGTTCATATGGTCTGCAAGCAACAGTACAATCCTTTGTTCATTTATGTTTTACAGAAAAATGTAGTAATGCGGTTAATCCCTCTTGGGTAGGCCCTTAATGTTAATTTCTAAATGTCCTCAAAAAGATAATCAAATAGCAATCTGTTTTCTTCCAGAGTGCTCATTTCAGCTATGAGCTTTCTGTTGTAAAAGGTTTTGTACTTTTTGTCTAATTGTGAGAGACCCAGAAGGAATATCTGTTCATAAAATTAAATTTCATACTGTGGAAAGGTGGGGTTGGAACTAATCTTTAGGGTCCCTTCCAACCCAAGTCATTCTTTGATTCTATGACACTAAAGCCACCCATTCAGCAAAATCAAACCAATACTCATCAGACACCTATTTAATGAGATTAAGCTGATGGTACACTACGGAATTCTCAGCTGGAACAAAGTAGTATGTGATAGACATAACAAGGAAACCAGAATAAGGAATGGGGAGCATGAAGACATATTTATAAAGAGACAAAGAGAAATGGATGTATTTGCTGAGTGAATAAGAAACGAAGCAATGAGTCTCATGAAACAGAAGTGACTGAAGCATAGGGATTATTCTGAAACATTGTCTCGCACCAAGATAAGTGCCTCTGGTTTTGCACAGCATCTGTCACCATCAGTTCACACAGTCGTCTAACTAGCACAGCTAATGATGAGGAGTTTATACAACACCAGCACACAACATGTCCCTTAGGGTGTTTTGTCCTCACCATATTGCAGGATAGCTGCCTAGTACTTAGTACTGCTGGCAGTGTGCAGATGGAGGGACAAGGCACTGGGATAGTGTGTGCAGAACCACAACAAACACTTATGCCATGAGTGTCCAACCTTTTGGCTTGTCTGAGCTGCCCTTAGTTTAGAGGAATTGTCTTGGCTACCAGAAATGAATAGGGAGCTATTCTTGAGGCTCCGGGAGAAAAAGAGAATCTACCGCCTGTGGAAGGAGGGACGGGCAACTGAGAATGAATACAAGGAAGCCGTTAGGATGTGTAGAGGTGAAATCAGGAAGGCAAAAGCCCAGCTTGAATCTAACCTGGCCGCTGGGGTGAAAAGGAATAAGAAACTCTTTTATAAATACATTAACAGTAAGAGGAGGACAAAGGAGAATATCCAGTCTTTGCTGGATGATGCTGGGAATGTGACCACTGAGGATAAGGAAAAGGCGGAGGTTCTGAATGCCTTCTTTACGTCTGTCTTTAAAGGTCAGACCAGTTATCCTCGGGGTACTCCTCTCTCTGACCTGGTAGTCTCGCCTGGGGAGCATGCTAAACCCCCTGTGATTCTGGAAGAAACGGTCAGAGGCTTACTACTCCAACTGGACTGCCACAAGTCCATGGGGCCGGATGAGATCCACCCGAGAGTGCTGAGGGAACTGGCGGGGGTGGTAGCCAAGCCGCTTTCCATCATCTACCAGCACTCCTTGTTGACTGGTGAGGTCCCGGAAGACTGGAGGCTTGCCAACGTGACTCCCATTTACAAGAAAGGTTGTAAGGAGGATCCGGGGAACTACAGGCCTGTTAGCCTGACCTCGGTTCCAGGGAAGGTTATGGAACAGATTGTCTCAAGGGAGATCATGCGGCATGTGCGGGATGGCCAGGGGATCAGGCCTAGCCAGCATGGGTTCATGAAAGGCAGGTCCTGTTTGACCAGCCTGATCTCCTTTTATGATATAGTGACCCATCTGCTGGATGAGGGAAAGGCTGTTGATGTGGTCTACCTAGACTTCAGCAAAACCTTTGACACTGTCTCCCACGGTATTCTCCTGCAGAAGCTGGCAGCCCGTGGCTTGGACAGGTACATTGTTGGATGGGTAAGGAACTGGCTGGAGGGCCGGGCTCAGAGAGTGGTGGTGAATGGAGTTAAATCCAGCTGGCGACCGGTCACGAGTGGTGTTCCCCAGGGGTCGGTACTGGGGCCTGTCCTCTTCAATATCTTTATTGATGACCTGGATGAGGGCATTGAGTGCACCCTCAGTAAGTTCGCAGACGACACCAAATTGGCTGGGAGTGTGGATCTGCCTGGGGGTAGCGAGGCCCTGCAGAGGGATCTGGACAGGCTGGAGAGCTGAGCTGAAGCCAGGGGGATGAGGTTCAACAAGACCAAATGCCGGGTCCTGCACTTTGGCCACAACAACCCCAGGCAGCGCTATAGGCTTGGGGCGCAGTGGCTGGAGGACTGTGTGGAGGAAACGGACCTGGGGGTGTTGATTGATGCTCGGCTGAACATGAGCCGACAGTGTGCCCGGGTGGCCAAGAAGGCTAATGGCATCCTGGCTTGCATCAAAAACAGTGTTACTAGCAGGAATAGGGAGGTAATTGTCCCCCTGTACTCTGCACTGGTGAGGCCGCACCTCGAGTATTGTGTTCAGTTTTGGGCCCCTCGTTGCAAGAAAGACATTGAGGCCCTGGAACGTGTTCAGAGGAGGGCTACGAAGCTGGTGAGGGGCCTGGAGCACAGGCCTTATGAGGAGCGGCTGAAGGAGCTGGGATTGTTCAGCCTGGAGAAGAGGAGGCTCGGGGAGACCTTATAGCACTCTATAACTTCCTGAAGGGAGGTTGTGGTGAACTAGGGGTCAGCCTTTTCTCTCGTGTAGACAGTGACAGAACTAGAGGCAATGGTTTCAAACTGAGCCAGGGGAGATTCAAGCTGGACATTAGGAAATATTACTTCTCGGAAAGGGTGGTCAGGCATTGGAATGCACTGCCCAAGGAGGTGGTGGAGTCACCGAACATGGATGTGTTCAAGAGACATTTGGATGTTGTGTTGAGGGATAGGATTTAGCTGGGGAGTATTGGTGATGGTTGGACTGGGTGATCTTTTAGGTCTTTTCCAACCTTGATGATTCTGTGATTCTGTGATTCTGTGAAATGGTGTGGTGAGCAGGACTA